>JANBXA010000328.1:15460000-15987500 GCA_030556225.1 Cricetiscus sungorus | reverse complement strand
CCCTATGGGACATTTAGCAAATTCAGAAAATATCCCAAAACAAACAAAATCCTTCACCCAGCGACAGTCATTCGGACAGATTCTTTCTCAGCTTTACTAAAGGGATGGGGGTAAAGTAGTTTGCTATTGGGCTGATACTGTTTCACTAAAGCCCGGTTAAGTTAGCATGGTGTTCCCAGAATCTCAAAATGGTGTGTGGACGGAGGACTTGAGCACCCTCCCCTAACCCCGCTAGATCATCACTGTCCAGGGGCCTGGGAATCCATCCGTATCTTAAAGCCTTGGTTAGCTGCCTCTCTCTGGAGGTTTGGAGCTGACTCATTGAGGGGATCCTCTGGAGTGCAGAGGATGTCCCCTACTGGAAGCTGGCCATGCTGGGCAGCAACCAAAGGTCCATTACATAAGCTCAGAGGTTGGGTCTTGCCTTGGGTTTCTTTGCACTACTGAGGGAGCCCTAATGTTGCCAATAACCTCATCCAGTCTCCCCAGCCACTCTAGGGCTCTCAAGATGTTGGAGAGGTCAGAAACTTGGGATTCACCAAGGAAACTGGCATAAGAGAGGCCATGAGTGATGCAAACAGCAGGTCTGTAGGGCTAGAAATGCTGTCCTCCTTAGTTTTAATTGAACTTGACAAAGCCTAGACAGAGTTCATTGAGAAAAGTCTATTATTGAGGGACTGCCCAGATTAGATTGGCTTGTGCACGTCTGTGGGGGAAAGTTTGGATTGTTAATTGATGTAGCAGGGCTCTACCCACCATGGGTAGCACCTTTCCTGGGAAGGTGGTTCTGGGCTATATAAGAGTGCTAGCTGCATATAAGCTAGCCTAGGAGCCCTTAAGCTGCGTTTCTCCATCATTTCCTTGCGTGTGAATGAGTCCCCTGGTCAGAAATAACGCTGTGCAGAATAACAAGCAAGCTTGCCTTCGGGTCCTGCTGTGAGTTCCTTCGGTGATGGACTATAACCTGTGTGACGAAATGAACCCTTCCTTCCCTAAGTTGCCCTTGGTCTTGGCATTTGACACAGCAATGGAATAAAGCTAGAAGAGATACCCGAGACCCATGAAGTTCAAATGATGTCACTGCATGGCCAGGATACAGAACATGGCGCTACAGGATGTGATGTTTTCCCTGCTGGCATTTTGCCCAATTTTTCCATGTAGTATCCCTGACTTACTCTGTTTCAATATATGATGGAAGAGTCTAAGGTTTCCTTTTTTATTTAACATGGGCTCACAGGTAAGAGATTTCCTTGAGTCTTACATAAGATTTTTATTTTTAGCAGTGTTAGGCCTAGTAAGACTATGGGGGTTTTGAAGTTGAGCTAGATGCATTTTCTTGTATAAGTCATATATATGACTTTGAAGGTTAGGGGTGAAATGTCATAGTTTGAATGTGGATGTCTCCCTCAGGCTCATATTTTGGATTCTTGTCCCTAGCTAGCGATCTCCCAGGTATTTGTCATGGTGGGTCCTTTGGGAGGTAGGGTCTGGCTGGCAGAAGTAGCCACTCAAGGCAAGTATTGGAAGGTTATATCTGCCACTGTCCCCACCTGGTTCTCTACTGTTTGGCCCATGCCACTACCCCATTCTCCTCCATCATGGACAGAAACTCCCCGTGTTTCCAGTTGATGGAATCTGGCACCATCTTTCTTTCTCGTGTCCTGACTAGCAGTGTAAGTGGGTTTGCTCCCCCTGACATTCCCATCGTTCACCCACCAGAGCTTAAAACCAATGAATGGGCCAAAACCTCCAAGACTGTGAGCTGAAACAACACATTTGGAGGACAGTTAACTAGCTGGGGTATTTTGTAAAGTGTTGAAAGGCCAACTAACATAGACACGCTTCTACAAGCCCAGGCTCATATTCAGCATAGTAAAGATCCTTGAACCCCTACATGTCCCCATGCCCTGCCCATGTTTAGTGACCCCTCATGCTCTCCCTAAGCCTGAGCTCCCCTTCATAAGAGTCCCAGCACATGCAAACCCTATATCCATGTGATGGCCACCATAGTCTCATATGTCAGAACACTTGGTCCCCAACTGGTAGAACTGTTTGGGAAGGACCAGGAGGTGTGGCCTTGCTGGAAGAGATTCGTCACTGAGGACGAGTGCTGAAGCATCAAAATACTCACACCACTGTGAGTTAGGGCTCTGCTTCGTGTTTGTGGATCAAGATGTGAGCTCTTAGCACCATGCCTTCCTGCTAACCATGGTGCTCTTCTCTGTGATGGGGATAAACATTAGCCATCTGGAACTGTAAATTGCAAATAAACTATGTTTCCTTGGTCATGGTGATTTATGACTGTGATGGAAAAGTCACTAAGACAGACCACCTACAAGTGGGTTTATAACTCCAAGCACTAAGGAATTAAACCATTTATTCTGGCAGCTCTCTGAGCTATACCAGCTACCCTTCCTAGGAGCCTGCCGAGGTCCAGGGTTTCTTTGCTCTCTGGATTCCTCTTCACTGCCATTTCCACTGTCTTCACATATTTTGGCTTTAACAAGCACAGACAGAGCTGAGCTGAGTGACACCTTCCAATGTGTCAGACAAGTACGGGTGACAAGGGCTCTATCAACTGACTGTCATCAAAGCCAGAGAGAAAAACAAAAGGCTTTTACTAGACCAGAATTGTATGCAAATTGCCACTTTTAAAACAAAGGATTTTGCAAAAGGAACTTTACAGCTTGGCATGAGTGACAGTGTCTCTGTCCTTGGAACCCTGTTCTGTTGAGTCACCCATCCTTCCCAACAGCTTCAGAGTTAAAGATGAATGTGAAAGGGAAAACCTTCAACATGATGAACGCAGTGGGAGAGAAAATGCTTAGGACTTGGCATAGCGAAGACTTCCTGAGAAACAACAGCAACATTGGACTATAAGGAAAAGGGCGGATGCCCTGGCTACAGTGAAAAGAGGAGCCACCTCCTCACTTCCAGCACAAGACACTACTTTCTGTTCATACGTTAATTGTCCTGAAAACAATGAGACAGTTTCACCTCGTGTGCAGAAGTCAATTGTCTGAAGGTGTTGGGAAAACTGCCAAGTCAGCGTGTACCTGAGGGACCCCAGAGCTCAGAAAGTCCGTCCTCCCACTCAGTACACTAAGACTGCATCTGTCTGAGGCAACCCTGGACAAGTCCTTGTCACACAAACACGCCCTTTGTTCTCAGCTGTGCAACATCCTGCATCGGCTCAGAGATACTAACATGGTCCAAGGTGGTGTCTGCCTCAGGAGCCATGCCCACTCCACCCCATGGAAGTCTTCCCTTCGCTCTGCTTGTGCTATCATCACTGGCTAATGTGCCTCACCTTGGGGTTGGGATGGGAAGCAGGGTTGGCTCTGGGGCTTGAGGAAGGAGCCTTAGTGGCTGAAATGAGTGTGATGCTCAGCTGCCCCTTCCTCTGAGTCAGTATCCCTGGTTCCCAGGAGGAAAGCATAAATTCCTGTGGGCAGGAATTTATTACATTGTTACACTCTCAAAGGGGACCAACCCAGAGTGGGCTGGGAGGCTTTGGGGTCCAAGGGAATGGAAGCCAAAAGCACATACAACCATGGATGTCAAGGGCCTGTGGTCCTCTGGGGATATGAAGATGCTCTGGCCAAACTGCAGAGCCAGAACAAGGGTATTAAACAGCATCCTTCCTCCTGTCCAGAAAGCCCTTGATTGCCTGAGACTTCTTTGCTGCCAAGTAAGTTCATGTTTGTCCAGGTGCAAGTACATATGCTGAGGAGGGTCAAGGAGGGCAGAGCAGGGCCACTGTTGCCACCTGGGAAATGTGGGAAGATTGACATTTTGACAGCAGATACTGTCCCAGTTTCATGCAAAGCAGACATGGAGCATTGCGCATGTGCAAGAATGGAAGAGAGATGGAGGGCTGCAGCTTGAGACCTGACCCTCTGCAGTTCCTTGCTTCTCTGAAATCAGTTCTAAATCAGTGGTGCGTGTGCCAGAGTATAGGATCATCCAGGACTGCAAGTCTGCAGGGCTGCCACACACAGGGCTCTATCGGGCACAGCAGCAGGAAGTTATGGATAGAGAGACCTCCTGACCCTGGGTGAGCACTCACTGCATATGCCCACCCCAGACACTGGGGTTTTCAAACCATTGTTCTATGGCCTTCATCACCACAGAGAAAAGAGGGTGAAAGTTCCCCAGCTCAAGCTCCTATCTGCAACCATGAGAGGAAGAATGGAGACTATCACACGTGTCCAAAGAGTCCTGGGAAAGTCCCTCTGGGGCCACCTTCTGAGTTCCTGGGGAGCTGCCTCAGACGGGACCCCTCAAGTGTCCATGCATTATTTTTTCATAAAAGTCCATAGGACATACATCCCTGGATTAAGGGTGTGATGGTGAGCTGGTACCAGCTGTCAGCACCACTGTTGGTATTTAAGTGTCAGGGAGTTAGATCACCTCCAGGTATGCAAATGCAATGAGCTGTTAGGATCTTGGAGTCCACATCTGCAAGGTGTGTGGCCCAGCCCTTGGCAGGTTTTCCTGGACAGGGGAGAGGGCCCCATTGCCAGCCAGTGACAGCCAGGAATCACAGGACTCCATCTGGACCCTGTGCACCAGATGAGAAGCTACACACAACAGGCCTGCTGCCTTCAGGCTTTAAATATGTTTGAGAGAGCCTAAATGCTGAAGGCAAGAAGGCAGTGGGTTGCGCGGCACAGAGTCCCTGTCATGGTCTCTGACAGAGGAAGACACCACCAAGGAGGGTCATCCACATGACAGACTTGGAGGAGCTGTAATGCGCACCTGTCACCAGGGAGGAGCATGGCCACACTGGTGTGTGGAGGCAGCAGACATCCCAGCCGCAGAACTTTGGTACTCCCCAACACCCCTGAGGACCAACACCCTCAGCTCTGAAGACAAACTATCCCAGCTGCCCCAGGCAGGGCAACAGGGGCTTCTGAGATGTCACGAGAAAAGAAGCTACTCCCCGATTCTGCTTTGGTTAATCTTAGCTGGGTGCCCAAAAGGCAAATACTTACCTTCCAAATTAGGGTGGTCGCTGTGTAAGATAAAACTGAATCCGAACCTTGATGGTGAAGCATAAATGATGAAGGAATCAGGAGGTGGAGGAGGGGAGGCCAAGAAGAGGATCCTGGTGTCACAAAGCCACAGGCTGACCACAGAAAGACAGGCTGCTATGACACCAGGTGGCAGGAGAAACAAGGACGCGGTGTGAGGTGCTCCCTGTGTGAGGTGCTCCCTGTGTGAAGGGATCCCTGTTTGAGATTCTTCTTGTGTGAGGTGCTCTCTGTGTGAGGTGCTCCCTGTGTGAAGGGATCCCTGTTTGAGATCCTTCTTGTGTGAGGTGCTCTCTGTGTGGGGTGCTCCTTGAGTGGGGTACTCCCTGTTTAAGGCTCTCCCTGTGTGAGGTCCTCCCTGTGAGAGATGTCTGCTATGTGACTGTGGCTGGTTTGAAAGGAAATGTCCCCCAAAGGAAGTGTCACTATTAAGAAGTGTGACTTTGTTGGAAGAAGTGTGTCACCGTGGAGATGGGCTTTGAGGTCCCATGTATGCTCAAGGCGCACCCAGTATCTCAGACCACTTCCTGTTGCCTGCAAGTCAAGATGAAGGACTCTCATCTACCCCTCCAGCACCATGTCTGCCTGCATGGACCACCATGATGATAATGGGCTGATCTCTGGACTGTAAGCCACCCAATTAAATGTTTTTCTTTCTAAGAGCTGCATAGTCCTTCACAACAATAGAAACTCTAAGATAGTAAGGCACTCCCTATAAAGGTTCCTCTCTGTAGGAGGTGCTCCCTGTGTGGAGTATTTGCTGCTACAAAGGTTGAAAGGATAACCTAATCTGATTACACTGGAAGGAGCGGGAAAGGAGGGGCAGGGAGGGTGACAGTAGGCTAGCCCTCATCTCCTGGTGAGCTGAGCATCATAACAGAAAGACCTGTGGGATTGGTTGTCATGAGAAACAGACTTTCTAGTGGGTACTTCTGTGTAAGGGGCTTGGACTTTAAGACTCACAGTGTAAGGGCATGGAAAGCGGCTGGGCCAAGAAGAAACTGAAGTCAATGTGGCTATTGCAGCCACCACTGCAGATGGCATGGGCACCCTGTGTGCAAAAGCAGAGACTGGACCTGTGACAGCACTGGGGGCCCCTGGGCGCAAACTGGTCAGGGGTGAGCAGTGTACTGCATAAAACAGCTCCTTTGCAGTCAAAGACATTTCCCCCAGAGAGATCCAGCTTTAAGCAGCAGCGACAACACTCAGCACCTCTTCCTTGGGCTCTCAGCATCACAACCTGCCTGGGGACAGGAGGCCTGGCAACCTCGCAGGCACAGCTCCTTGGGACCTACTGGTCTCTGCTCTTGAGTTGGGCAGGAAGGATAATGGGAGAGCCACCACTATGCTTGTCACCCCCACTCCCCATCTTGGACCCTGCCACCCTCACAGAACCCCTCTGATCGAATGGTGGCTTACTGAGTGCTCAGACCTCCCACTCGGTGCCTCCCAGCCACTAATGCTTCAAAGTCACACAAGACACAAGCAATTCTGTCTTTCTCCTGCGTCTCTTGACAGCCAGTCTCCCTGCCAAGGTGATGGTCACTCCCTGTCTCGCTGGCCTTTGGATGGTGTCCTAGTTTCACTTCTGTTGCTATGAGAAAAAAAGCAACTTAGGGAAGAGAGATTTATTTAGGGTCACAGGTCCAGGTTATAGTTCATCACTGTGGGGAAATCAAGACAGGAACTTGAATGTAGCTCGTCACATCCACAAGCAAAAGCAGCAAGGAAATAAAGACCTGTGTGCCAGCGGCCCTGTTCTCCCCACTCCTATACAGTTCAGGACCCCCAAGCCAAGGAATGGTGCCACCCAATTTTAAGATTGAGACTTCCCACATCAACGAACATAATCAGAATAATCTCCCGCAGGCATGGCCACCAGGCAACCTCATCCAGACAACCTCTTGTCAAGACTGTCCTCCCCAGAGATTCTCCATTGAGTCAGTTTGACAATTAAAACTAACCACAACTGGAGAAGCCCTAAGAGATGGGGCAGGGGCCAGCCCCCATTGTCTACTGAGACTTAGCATGTCCCTTTGCAAGCCCAAGCCCACAGACGCTGGACTTTCAGACCAAAGGAGCTCAGACTTTCACGATGAAGCATCAGATTCAAATGGATGACAAGGCGATGTCTGTCCTCAGCCCCACACTGAGCAGAGGCTGCTGGCAGAGTGGTCTGTGTCCAGGGTGAGGGGATCTTTTCCCGCTGTCACTCTGTCAGTGACAAGCCAAAGAAAGCACCCTGCGCTGTGTATTGCCCATGAGACAGAATCTCTAGGAGATGTGTGCTGAAAGGGCGCGTGCGTGCTGGCTCTGTTGTGCGCGGGGCCAGGACAGACTTTTGGAGGAAAGCTCTACCCAGCCCGGCGATGCCAGCCTCCCTCGGTGCTCTGCCCACATTTTGACAGAATGCCAGCTCTATCTCATTCTTGTCTGTAAGGGACTCCCTTCTGGAGGCCTCGTCCATTGGGCAGCTGTGCCTTCGTCACACTTTCAAGGCCCTCGAGGTGCTGTCTTCGTATCTAGAATTCAACAGCTCTCAAGATGTCTCTAGTTGACAACTTGGTCCCGCCTCGGCCCCATCAGCCCATCTTCAGACACCTCCTCTCAGTCCCGCCCTCCTGCGGCCCTGCTCTCACCAAGTGTGAGTTCAATGGATGCCCAGAGCTGCTCAACCCCCTACTACTCTTGCTGTCTCCACCATGCTCTTTGACTACATCCTGGCATCCGACAGCAAAGCTGCCATTGTCACAGTGCCTAAAAGCAGCCAAGCTCTGGCCCTGCCCACTAAGGGCAATGATAATGAACTCCATCCCAGGTCCAACCTCACTGCAGGTGACCCAGCAGAAGCCATGGTCCAGCTGACAAAGGAACATGTGTCTGGCTCAGGTTAGAGATTGTAGATCTGAACCACCTGTCCTCTGTATCTCTTTCCATGCCTGGTTTAGTCCAGGCTGGCCAGGTGCCTGATGCCATCAGCAGGCCCATTATGTACCAAAGGACTTAATATTAACCCTACCACAGGTAGCAGGGAATAAAACCGTGAGTGCTAAAAGGCTGTCCATATGGCATGGTTCGTGCGCCTGGGAGTGTTTACATGAGTAACACTCAGATGGCCCCTTCCACAACTAGCCAATCGCCATCCCAACCACGTGGCCCCTGTGACATGGAATGGTGCCAGGCACGGCTTTTTCTAGACACTGTCCAGTTGTCCCCTCCTCTAGTGGCACTTGACTGCCTGCAGGAATATTTGCTTGTTTTTAGAGCACTTCCAAGAAGCCTGTGGCAGAAGACGATCCACACAGTTCTTCATGCGATGGCCTTGCTGGCTTCCAGGGCCTGGTCACGAGGCACATGGGTTGTGGCTCAGGACTTAGGGGACGAAGCCCCTTGGGATGTACTCGAGGCAGTGGCAGGAGCAGCACACAGGCCAGAGTCTTAGAAGACACCAGGAGCTTTGTCATGTTTCTACGTCTTCTCTTTCATATGTCTCTCAATACTACGGCATCTTTGCTTTGTGTTCATAAGGTAAAAGCAAAGATTTGGGTGCGGATTCGGCCAGCAGCAGGTGGAGACGGCTGATGTGGAAAGGGGCATCTGCTAAGGGAAGCGGGGGCTCCAGTGGGCTCTGGCAGGGGCTTGGCCCTCTCAGCCCTTTGGCAATAGAAGCTCTGCCATTTGACAGACAGAAGGGACGTCCTTAACTTTTACCTCTTCACTTAAAAGCCGTGGCCAGTGCCCTTTTTCTCACTTGCAAAGGTCCTCTGCACTGAACTGAGGGAGTCGGAAGACAGATATGCCAACAGTCTCCGTCCAGCAGGTCCATCTGCCGCAGGGGTCGGTGGCAGCACCTGGTCAGGAGCCCTTCTTTTCGCTTGCGTAAGGTCATGGGAAGCAAATGCTACACAGCGTTGGCCTTCAATAGCCAAGCCAAATGGCAGTCCTCAGCCAAAATGCTTACTTTCCCTACACCAGCTCTTTCTGCTGCTTGCGGAATGCTCCCCCACTTTAGAGAAGGGCTGGCAACTCATTCTGGGTGTCAGTTTCCAAGGCTACCCCCGCAATTGCCTCACACTAGGGGCTTCTGCTACATTCTAATGCCTGTAAGTCTGGTCTCAGGTGGCCACCGCTGGGCTCCCTCCAGAGACTTCAGGGGAAAACCAGCCTTTCTTTCCTCTTTCTGCTTCCCACTCTGTGGCTTTGATGTGGCCTCTAATCTGCATGCATTTCCCCTCTAAAATCTGAGCAAGAGATAGTGCTGGGCTGAGACCCCACGGACCACGGGGACAGCTCACCCGCTGTGAGTTCTGGAGTGGGTGTACCAGGCATCCGATGGATGACAGGTTAGTCAGTGGGTGCCACTGGGCGCCAAAGCGGGGTGTTCCTTCTCTTCTGTGACCCAGGTGCTTTCATGACTGGGGCATCCCCTGACAAGACTGCCGTGCCCATGGGTCAGTAAAGGGTGTGGAGATGAACCACTCAAGAGACAGCTTTGGGGGAACCGCATCTGCTTTGTTGTACATGAGCGACCACTTATACAGTGAGCGTCTACCGACTGTGCTTGCTGAGCAACACTACCTCAGGTTGGACAGCGGGCACTCACACCACCAGGGTCCCTAGGCAGAAGAAGAAACATTTAAAAGGAGATGTGGAGAGTGCCGACTGGTCAACTGGCCAGCTGCAAGCTACTCACACTTCTTCAGACTTCAGTGTTCCGGCTTCAGAATAGCGCGCCATGCTTCCTGTTTAAGAGTGCCAAGGAGGCCGGCCACCAGGCCATGCCTACATTTCCTCCTGTGTCCAGGGGTAAAGGCTGCCTCACAAACTGTTCTCCATGTTTGATATTCTCGCAGGCCTTACTTTTCTGAGGTCATGTTGACTCCCCAGGTGTCTGTGGGCTCTTGGGTTCATTTGGAGAATCCATAGGAGAGGTAATATTTTATTTGTGTATGTTGTCTGTCCATCCTCTGTGGCTCATGCTGAACAGGTGGGTGCTGACTTGCAAAAAGAAGACGGGGAGCCATTCTGCCTTAGCATTTGCACTCAATGGAGCCAGCTGCTATTTTATAAAATGAAGTCACTGGGAGCCACGGCTGTCACTTGGAGGAGGGCACAGCCCGACCTCCACAGTGGCAGCTGTTCAGGAATGGGGGTCACAGCCTTACAGAAGAGGTCTGAGGATCGCTTTCATCAGGCAGAGTCTTGGTGACAGGGCTCCCTGAGCAGTTTGGTGCTTGCTATACCCTGACTGCCAATTTCCTAGTTTAATGTGTTGGCTGGTTTTGGTTCACAGCAGCCTGAATTGACATAGAACATCCTGACTACCTTTCCTCCTGTATCTCTGAAATGTCCCCAAAACTTACCTTATAAGGTCATTGTCATGAATTTTCCACCCCAATCCATGAGAATTACATCTCTGAAGACTAAATAAGTGCTTCTCAACCTGTGAGTCAAGACCTCTTTGGGGTTGAATGACCCTTTCACAAGGGTAGCATATCAAATGCCCTGCACATCAGATAGTTATATTACACTTCATAACAGCAGCAAAATTACAGTTATGAAGCAGCGACAAAAATAGTTTTATGGTCGGGGTCACCACACACAAGGATTAAAGGGTTGAAGCATTAGGAAGGCTGAGAACCACTGCTCTACACAAAGTCACATAGACTAGGGATTAGGACTTCAACTCACAGTACCGGATGCAGAGAAAATTGCTTCCAGTCATCCCTTTTCATCCACTGTCACCAGCTGCAAGCCTGGGGCCCTCAGGATCACTCCAAGGCTGCCTTTAACCAGGCTGTCACATAAGAAACCTGGCCATTGGTTTAGATCTGAAATGTTTGGAATGTAGACTGGACAGCCACTGTTATTGATTTACAGAGAGGCCGTGGAGCTTTCTGGAAGCAGAATCTCAATGGTGGAAGTGGTCACCAGGTCAGGCCTTTGAAGGTCACAGCTGGACCCTCCTCCCTCCCTGCTTCCTCTCTATGTCCCCTCTGCAGTGAGCTGAGCTACTACACCAGACCTTCTCTGCCATAACAGACTGAAAGCCATGAGACCAAGAGCCAAAAAATGTTTCCTCCAAGTTGTCTCTCTCAGGAAGTTTGTTCACAAAAGCAGCTACCTCGGAAGTGTCATGGTCTCATCCCAGCTCTTCTGGCATTGCTGTCCTCAGACTCCTACCCTTGAATTCCACCCTGGGTTTTGTGTGATAAACAGCAGGAAACTGTGAGGGCACAAGACAGAAGACATGGGAACATGGGACATGGGAAAGGCCCAGCCTTTTCCTCTTGTGACTTGTAGCCTCATGGGCTACTTTTTAAGAGGGGACCCGTGTCCTGAATCTCCTTCCACCTGGCTCCTGCTCACCTCTATAATCAAGTCAAGTCTTTGAAACTGTCATATATTGTCTTGGGGCTTTTATTTTTGCCCCTTTGGAATTTCTAAAAGACTTCAGGGCAAAAGATGCCCATCTGGAATGCTGGCTCTTTGATCTTCTTCTGTCCTTCCCTTGCTCTGTTTCCCTACAGCTCAGACTACGGACAAGGACCAAGCACTTCGTGAAATGCTGTTCAGCAACCTGGGAGCAGGGCTGGACACATGGACTGTTTTGTGACTCACCACACACTCCAGTCTGCGCCCCAGGTCTCCAGAGGGCCCGAGAAAAGGTGGGGAGGGGAGAGAGCACGTATGGGGACTGCTGTAGCGTGTTAGGGAGGACTGGGGGCAGCCACCGGCCACAGAGGGTAGTGAAGGGCTGCAGGCTTCCAACACAGCAAGAACCAGCTGTGCCTCTCCTGTGACTCTGCCTGTGCCCTCCCTAGGCTGACATGGCCACACTGTCAAGCAGACCCAAACCACAGGACCAGGCAATGCTGCCAGCCAGGGTTCTCCTGTGTTGCTGTTCCCAGCATGCTAATGTCAGGCCAGGCCAGGCCACAGATGAGGGGTTAACCTGAGAGCCAGTTCAAAGACACACATGAATATTGACACAATTAGAAATTAAGGACATCTTTTCAGGTCTGCCAGACCAGAGCCATGGGACCAGGTATCAGGCAGGACTCCCCCTTGGGTCTGTGATCATGGAAAAGTCATGGGAAGAGGAAGAAGGCTGAGGTATGGCCACAGCAGGGGCAGGTGGCATATGCCAGCCAGAGCCCTGAACTAAAGGCTCTGGCAGAAGCTCTCAAGGCCCCTGACTGACAGAGGCGTACTGCTTCTCTGTCAGGTCTGTGTGGATTCTGAGGTGTGCTAGTCATGAGAATGGCGTGAGGATTTGTTGTTCGGTTTGGGGTGGTTTTCTGCTGTTGCTGCTGATGCTCTCTGTTTTCTTCTCTTCCTCATAGTTTAAGTGGATATTACCATAGACAATACAGTTCCGTGACCACCATTCCCTGCAGATATCCTGGGATGTTTTTCTTATGGTAGGAGACAGACTAATCCACACACTGAAAGCCTTGGAAGAAGAGGACCCTCCACCAGTGTGAGGTAGGCAGCTGGTCCTAGGACTCAGGGGACTGAGGACCTGTTTCCTTTGTCCCCACCAGTGTTCATATTTTCTATTTTTTAAATAACTTGTAATTAAATTTGAAACAAGATTGTTTTTCATGTCAATCCTAATTCCCTCACCCTCCTCTCCTCCCCTGTCCCCCCAACCCCCATCCCATCTCCTTTCTGCTCCCTAGGGAGGGTGAGGCCTTTCATGGGGAATCTTCAAAGTCTGTTGTATCATTTGGAGCAGGGCCTAGGCCCTCCCCCACATGCCCAGGCTGAGAGACCATCCCTCCACGTGGAATGGGCAACCAAAGTCCATTCGTATACTAGGGACAAATACCAATCCACTACCAGAGGCCCCATAAATTGCCCAGTACTCCCAACTAACACCTACATTCAGGGCGTCTGGGTCGGACCTCATGCTGGTCTCCCAGCCATCAGACTGGGGTCCCCCCCCCCCCCGTTCAGGTCTGCTGTCTCTGTGGGTTTCTCTAGCCTGGTCCCGACCCCTCAGCTCATCACTCCTCCCTCTCTGCAACTGGATTCCAGGAGCTCAGCCCAGTGTTTAGCCATGGGTATCTGCTTCTGCTTCCATCAGCTACTAGATGAAGGCTCTAGGATGGCATATAAGGAAGTCATCAGTCTCATTATGGGGGAAGGGCATTTAAGGTAGCCTCTCCACTATTGCTTAGATTGTTAGTTGGGGTCATCCTTGTAGACCTCTGGACATTCCCCTAGTTCCAGATTTCTCTTTAAACCTATAATGGTTCCCTCTATTATGGTATCTCTTTTTCTATTCTCCTCTATTCTTTTCCTGACTCAATCTTCCTGCTCCCTCATGCCCTCCTCTCCCCTCCTCTTCTCCCCTTCTCTTTCTCCTAACTCCCTCTCCCCTGCCCCATGCTCACAGTTTGCTCAGGAGATCTTGTTCTTTTCCCCTCCTGTGCAGGACCATGTATATCTCTCTTAGGGTCCTCCTTGTTTCCTAGCTTTTCTGGTGGTGTGGATTGTAGGCTGGTGATCCTTTGCTCTATGTCTAAAATCCATGTATGAGTGAGTACAGACCATGTTTGTCTTTTTGTGACTGGGTTACCTCATTCAGGATGGTCTCTTTCAATGTCACCCATTTGCCTGCGAATTTCAAGATTCCATTGTTTGTTTGTTTGTTTGTTTTCTCACTGAGTAGTACTCCATTATGTAAATGGACCACCTTTTCTCCATCCAGTCTTCAGTTAAGGAGCATTTGGGTTGTTTCCAGGTTCTGGCTATTACAAATAACGCCGCTATGAACATAGTTTAACAGATGACCTTGTTGTATGAATGTGCCTCTTTTGGGTATATGCCTGAGTGGAATTACTGGATCTTGAAGTAGACCGATTTCCATTTTCCTGAGGAACCGCCATACTGATTTCCAAAGTGGCTGTACAAGTTTTCACTCTCACCAGCAGTGGAGGAGTGTTCCCCTTTCTCCACATCCTCTCCAGCATAAGCTGTCTTTGTGTTTTTGATTTTATCCATTCTGACAGGAGTAAGATAGTATCTCATAGTTGTTTTGATTTTCATTTCCCTGATGGCTAAGGATGTTGAGCACTTTCTTAAGTGTCTTTCAGCCATTTCAAATTCCTCTATTGAAAATTCTCTAGTTCTGTACCTCACTTTTTAAATTGGATTATTTGGAGTTTTTGGTAACTAGCTTTTTGAGTTCTTTGTATATTTTAGAAATCAGTCTCTGTCAGATGTGGGGTTGGTAAATATCTTTTCCCATTCTGTGGGCTGCCGTTTTGTCTTGATGACTGTGTCCTTGGCCTGACAGAAGCTTTTCAATTTCAGGAGGTCCCTTTTATTAATTGTCGATCTCAGCGTCTGTGCTACTGGTGTTACGTTCAGGAAGTGGTCTCCTGTACCAATTCTTTCAAGAGTAGCTCCCACTTTCTCTTCTAAGAGGTTCAGTGTGGCTGGATTTATGTTGAGGTCTTTGATCCATTTGGACTTAAGTTTTGTGCATTGAGATAGGTATGGATCTATCTGCAGTCTTCTACAGGTCAGTAACCAGTTATGCCAGCACCAATTGTTGAAGATGCTTTCTTTTTTCCATTGTATAAATTTACCTTCTTTGTCAAAAATCAGGTGTCCAATATTTTCATTTAATTCCATTGGTCTACCTGTCTATTTTTGTGCCAGTACCAAGCTGTCTTCAGGACTATAGCTCTATAATAGAGCTTGAAGCCAGAGATTGTGATGTGATGTCTCCTGAAGTTCCTTTATTATACAGGGTCATTTTGGCTATCTTGGGTCTTTTGTTTTTTTTTTATATAAAGTTGAGTATTGTTCTTTCAAGGTCTGTGAAGAATTGTGCTGGGATTTTGATGGCGATTGCATTGAATCTGTAGATTGCTTTTTGCAAGATTGCCATTTTTACTATGTTGATCCTACCTATCCAAGAACATGGGAGATCTTTCCATTTTCTAGTATCTTCTCTAATTTCTTTCTTTAAAGACTCAAAGTTCTTATTGTATAGGTCTTTCATTTGTTTGGTTAGTGTTATCCCAAGACATTTTGCATTGTTTGTGGCTATTGTAAAGGGTGATGTTTCTCTGATTTCTTTCTCAGCCCCTTAATTTATATATAGTAGGGTTATTGATTTTTTTTAGTTAATCTTGTATCCTGCCACTTTGCTGAAGGTGTTTATCAGCTATAGAAGTTCCCTGTTAGAGTTCTGTGGGTCACTTATGATGGGAGATGTTATTCTGTATATATGTTTCTCATACTGGTTAATAAAGCACTGTGGCCAATAGAAAACTAGATAGGCTGGGCTAGGAGACTAGAAGGAGGAAAAAGGAAGTAGTGGGGAGGAGTCAAGATGTAGAGCATGGAGGAAGGAAGACCCTGGCCGCGGCTACCCATAAGATGACCACGTGGAAATACTTAGATGAGTAGAAATGGGTTAATAATTAAGACAGAGCTGGCCCATAAACAATAATGGTAATTGGCCAACAGGATTATATCAAATACGGAGTCTCTGAATGTTGTTTGGGGCTGGTGTGGCTGTGGGCCCAAACTGGCAGCAGGCGGGATGGTGCCGGCAGGAAAAGCCTGCCATAACATAATGCTGTCAGAGGTGGGACTGAGAACTTTCACTTAAAACTTAACAAAAGCTTAAAAAATTGTTTTTAGAAACAAAGGAACAGAGACTAGCAAGACTTCTTGGTAGCAGCATTTTCTCGGTTGGATTTGTTTTGCTGTAGACAGAGATTTGTGCGGCTTCTTTAAGGGAGGTTTCCAAAATTAGCATAAGCGGCAAAAAAACCACCTTGCTTTTAAAGAGCTCTGCTAACAATTCATTAGTGTGTACGAGAGCTGCAATGAAGGTTTACACTGTGTTTTAAAAAAATACGCTGGCTTGGGAGAGAAAAAGAAACAGGATACAATGGTTTAAAAAAGAAAAAAGGAAATAGAATGGATGGGTATGGTGGCACATGCCATTAATCCCAGCACTCGGGAGGCAGAGGCAAACGGATCTCTGTGATTTCAAAGCAAACCTGGTATGCAGTGAATTCCAAGACAGATAAAAGTTACACAGAGAAACCTTGTCTCAAAATATGTAAAAATAGAAATAGAAGAAATAGAGTAATAAAAAAAGCCACGTAAAGATGAAAAGCACAGAAAAATTTTGGATACTATACGCGATTCTGTTGTCTTTAAATTATTTGATTGCTGAGAAAATAACAACTACTGATAAAAGAAATGCTGCTGGATTAATTCAATTTATATATTTTAAAAATGCTTTCACTCAAAAATTTAAGCCTAAGGACAAGTTACTGGGGAAAAGGATTTCTATTTTTGTCTCCACAGAAAATGAAAAGCTGTGGATTTCTTCCAAATTAATATGGTTTGATCAAGCCAGACCCCCTGAAACACTGCCCCAGATGATCCAACATTCAAAGCAGTTGAAACAAAGCCTTGCAGACTACAGCCAAGATTTCTGCGTCTTCTTAGGAACCCCATGACAGCGCCCTCTACCAGCAGGAAGTAGTTTGGAAAGAACGACGCCCAAATTCCCAAATATTGTTTATGTTTGTTTTTATTTAAATGGGCTTGGTTATAAATGGTTATAACCACAAGCAATCTTTTTAAACGTAAAAGCAGAATTATGGTATAGATATGAATACTTTGCTTTGGAATGGATTTTCTTTTATTGATACAATTTAAGGTCAATTTTGTGATATGTATATTTCTCCTCTTATTTAGGTATTGTGTTTATATTGCTCATTGGAAAATGTAATGTATAATTTAGTACAGATTATAGAGAGTTACCTATGAAAGTTAAAACTTAGAGTTAAGTTAGTTAGGATTTCTAGATATACAGAGATGTATTTGAGATGGATAGGCATTCTTCAGACCTTTCAAAGACCTACAAAATATGGCATTTAAAATGGTTTAGGGTTTTTCGTGACAGTGAGGCACAACTGCTCCTGGTAACACCAGGTGCATCAGAAAGAAAGATGGACATCGAAGAAACACATTATGGAGTTTGCTTCTAATATGGCAAGACTAGCCATTTGAGCAAGGTACTGTTCTTTTGGACTGTTTGACTTTATGCTGTAGAAACTGGACATGCAGGACCCACAAAAAGGTGACTGCTGATGCAAGATGGACATTGCTACAGAATTCCTGCTTCATGGAAGAGGCAGCCAGACATTCTGCAATTCACAGAGAAAAGTGACTGACAAACTGCCAATACAGGTGGACAGTTTAAAGTTTCCTGCTTTGCTGAGGAGTCTGGAGACACACTATGGCCTATGGGCTGAAGATGGAACATTACAAAAGAATTTCGGGTGACTGACCAGGCAATGAGTTGTCTCTGTCATTTCTAGAGTTTATATATTATCCTTCTGTGGTCTTTGAAGGAGTTGAAGACAGATAGTTATGGTTATAGTTTTCCTTAGTTAGGATTAAAGATAAGTTACATATAGGACTTTAGACTCACAAAGATAGGATAGATGATATTTTCTTTAAGTCTTACAAAATGTTAATGGACTAAATATTGTTTACTGTGATTCTTATTTGATAACTGGTGTATGATATATTTTGCTATGTCAAGGTTAAAACCCTTCTTTGTATTTTAGACAGAAAAGAGGAGATGATGGGAGATGTTATTCTGTAAATATGTTTCTCGTACTGGTTAATTAATAAAGCCTGTGGCCAATAGGAAACAAGATAGGTGGGGCTAGGAGACCAGGAGGAGGAAAGAGGAAGCAGTTGGGAGGAGTCAAGATGTAGAGCATGGAGGAAGCAAGACGCCAGCCGGGGCTCCCGGATAAGATGAGCCACGTGGAAATACTTAGTAAGTAGAAATGGGTTAATCATTAAGACAGAGCTAGCCCATAAAAAATAATGGTAATTGGCCAACAGGATTATATCAAATACGGAGTCTCTGAATGTTATTTGGGGCTGGTGCGGCTGTGGGCCCAGACTGGCAGCAGGCGGGATGGCGCCGGCGGGAAAAGCCTGCCATAACACACTTATGTAAACTATCATATCATCTGAAAATAGTGAAGTTTGCCTTCTTCCTTTCCAATGTGAATCCCCTTGATCTTTTGTTTTGTTTTGTTTTGTTTTGTTTTGTTTTTGTTCTAGCTAGTACTTCAAGTGTAATATTGAAGAGATATGGAGAGAGCGGGAAGCCTAGTCACATTGAGTTTCTCTCCATTTAGTTTGATGTTGGCTGTTGGTTTACTGTATATTGCTTTTATTATGTTTATGTATGTCCCTATTATTCCTGATCTCTCCAAGACCTTTATCATGAAGGGGTGTTGGATTTTGTCAAAGGCTTTTTCAGCATTTAGTGAAATGAGTATGTGGTTTTTCTTTTTCAGTTTGTTTATATGGTGGATTACATTGATGGGTTTTCATATGTTGAACCATCCCTGCATCCTCGGGATGAAGCCTTGTCATGGGGGATGATTACTCTAATGTGTTCTTGGATTCGATTTGCCAGTATCTTATTGAGTATTTCTGTATCAGTGTTCATGAGGGATATTGGTCTGTAGTTCTCTTTCTTAGTTATGTCTTTGTGTGGCTTGGGTACCAATGCAATTGTAGCCTCATAAAAAGAGTTTGGCAATGACCCTTCTGCTTCTGTTGTGTGGAACACTTTGAGGAGTGTTGGTATTAGCTGTTTGAATTTCTGGTAGAATTCTGCACAGAAACCATCTGGCCCTGGGCTTTTTTGGTTGGGAGACTTTTGATGACTGCTTCTATTTCATTGGAAGCTATAGGTCTATTTAAATTGCTTATCTGTTCTTGATTTAATTTTGGTAAGTGATATCTATTCAGAAAATTGCCCATTTCTGTTAAATTTTTAAATTTTTTGGAATACAGGTTTTCAAAGTATGACCTGAAGATTCTCGGTATTTCCTCTGTGTTTGTTGTTATGTCCCCCTTTTCATTACTGATTTTGTTAATTTGCATGTTCTCTCTCTGTGTCTCTTGGTTAGTTTGGATAAGGGTTTGTCTATTTTGTTGATTTTCTCAAAGAACCAACTCTTTGTTACATTGATTCTTTGTATTGTTTTCCTAGTATCTACCTTATTGATTTCAGCCCTCAAATTGATTATTTCCTGGCATCTACTCCTCTGGGGTGAGTTTTCTTCTTTTTGTTCTAGGGCTTTAAGTTGTGCTGTCAATTCTCTAGTGTGACTATTCTCCAGTTTCTTCATGTGGGCACTAAGAACTTTCCTCTTAGTAATTGTTTCAAAGTGTCCCATAAGTTTGGATATGTTGTGACTTCATTCTCATTGAATTCTAGGAAATTTTTAATTTCTTTCTTTCTTTCTTCCTTGACCCAGAAATAGTGTAACTGTGCATTGTTCAATTTCCATGAGTTTGTTTGTGGGGTTTCTGCAATTTGTGGTGTTGTTGAATTCCAACTTTAAAGCATGGTAGTCTGATAAGATACAGGGGGTTATTCCAATTTTTTTTTTTACCTCTTGATGTTTGCTATATTGCTGAGTATGTGGTCTATTTTTAGAGAAGATTCCATGTAGCTCCGAGAAGAAGGTGCATTCTTTTGTGTTTGGATGGAATGTTCTATAAATGTCTGCTAAAACCTAATTGGGACATAACTTCTGTTAGTTCCTTTGTTTCTTTGTTAAGTTTCTGTCTGGTGGACATGTCTAGTGTTGAGAGTGGGGAATTTAAATCTCCCACTATACGTGTGTGAGGTTTTATGTATGATTTGAGTTTTCATAATGTTTCTTTTACCAATGTGGGTGTCTTTGTATTTGGGACATAGATGTTCAGAATTGAGACTTCATCTTGATGGATTTCTCCTGTGATGAATGAGAAATGACCTTCATCAACTCTTTTGATTGATTTTTGTTTAAGTCTAATTTGTTAGATATTAGGATTGCTACACCCACTTGTTTCTTGGACCCATTTGATTGGAAAATCTTTTCCCAGCCCTTAAGTCTAAGGTAATGTCTGCCTTTGTGTTTTTTGTATGCAGCAGAAGGATGATTCTGTCTTTGTATCCATTCTGATGGCCTGTGTCTTTTTATAGGACAGTTAAAATCAATAATATTGAGGGATATTAATGATCATTGATTGTTAATTCTTGTGTGGTTTTGATTTGTTGGTGGTGTTGGTATTATGTATGGATTTCTCCCCGTTTTTCTTTTGGCTGTTGGTAAAGTGGGATTATCTATTGCCCATTTTTTTTTTGTGGGTGTAATGAACTCCTTGGGTTGGAGTTTTTCTTCCAGAACTTTCTGTAGGACTGGATTAGTAGATATGTGTTGTTTAAATCTGCTTTTGTCATAGAATATCTTGGTTTCTCCATCTATAGTGATTGAAAGCTTTTCTAAATATAGTAGTCTAGGCTGGTGTCTGTGGTCTCTTAATGTTGGTAGAATATCTATCTAGGAACTTCTGGCAGTCAGTGTTTCCATGGAGAAGTCAGGTATAATTATGTTAGGTTTGCCTTTATATGCTACTTGGTCTTTTTCCTTTGATGCTCTTAATATTCTTTCTTTATTCTGTATGTTTGGTGTTTTGATTATTATGTGGTGAGGGGACCTTTTTGTAGTCCACTCTATTTAGTGTTCTGTAAGCTTCTTGTACTTTCATTGGCATATCTTTCTATTTTCTACACTTTTGAGTTGGGTTTCTTCACCTTCTTCTATACCTATTATTCTTAGGTTTGGCCTTTTCACAGTGTCCCACATTTCCTGGATATTCTATGTCAGAGATTTTTTGGACTTAAGATTTTCTTTGGTTGATGAATCTATTTCTCCTAGTATATCTTCAATGCCTGAGATTCTCTCTTCCATTTTTTGTATTCAGTTGGTTATGCTTGCATCTGTAACTCCTGATCATTTGCCCAGCTTTTCTATTTCCAGCATTCCCTCAGACTGTTTTTTTTGGGGGGGATTGTTTTTTATTATTATTATTACTATTATTATTATTATTATCTCTATTTCTGCTTTCAAGCCTTGCACTATTTGAATTGTTTCTTTCAATTTTTGGCTTGTCTTTTCCTCCATTTCTTGAATTTTTTTTTTGTTTTTTTTTCTTCCATTTTCTTAAGGGATTTTCTCATTACCTCTTTGAGGGTCTCTATCTTCATCATAAAGTTGTTTTAGGGTTGTTCTCTCTGCTTCATCTGTGTTGGGATGTTCGGGTCTTGCTGGTGTGGAGTCCCTAGACTCTGGTGGCATCATATTGATCTTTCTGTTGCTGACTGTGTTCTTATACTGCCATCTACCCATCCCTTCTTCCAGTGTGTAACATTGGGGTCTCTCCCTCTCCTGGTGGGGATGGGACCAAGGTCCCTTCCAGTGGGTGCAAGCATGTCCAGTACTCCAGTGGCTTCTCCTCCAGTAGTTGGAGGTGGGACCAGGATGATGGCAGACTCTGGATAGGCCGGACCATGGGGTTGGGCTCCCCCATATGTGCATAGTTCCCAGCCTTAGGCCAGAAAGAGGCCCATGCTTACCCCCTCCCGTGGGTAGAGGTGGGACTAGGATGCAGGCAGACTCCAGATGGACTGGTCTGCCAGGAGGGGTTCCCCATTGTGCAGTCCCCAGTCCCCAAGAGGCTCTGAGCAGAGCACTGGCTCATATTTTTTATTTTAATCCTAGAGAAAGAATGTGCTGGAATAACATCTGCCAAGTGGCAGAAGAAAATCTCTTTGAACCTAGAATTCTATACCCAGGTGGACTCTAGACTCTATACTGGGGACTTGAGTAACCCAACCCTGAAAAATGAGCCATTCTGCTGAGGATACAGCCTGAGAAGGCACTTTCCATCATGTTTAAAACAATAGTTACAATGAATACATAGTAATGTCAAAACCCCTGCTGATTTCCTAAAATGGAATAAAGGGTGAGGAAACACCTACAGATCAGCAAGCTTTAAGTCTGAGTGGTTGAACACAGAGTCTGGATGGCAGCTGTGGCAAGCCTGAGATGGAGCCCCAGCGACACCATTTCATGCTCATTTGTGACTGACACTCGACCTACTACATTTGGAGTTTAATTCAAAATGTTTGATACACGTAACTTTACAATATGCACTCGCACTTCTAGCTCTATAATGTAGCCTTTCTCTGGGGAGACAGACATCAGCTGAAAATACTTTGTATCGAGATACCTTCTGTTATCAAAATGGAAAAGGCATGGGCAGGGAAAACGCAAACCAGCGAGCTAGTCTGTGGGGTGTGCCAGGCGGCGACTCCTCAGACAGTGAGAAAAGAGAACAGAGTGCAAACAAAGACAGGTTCAGACACAAAGTCTCCAGAACGTTCTATCCCGGCGCTGTTGGAATACACAAAGCCACGTGCATATGAATTTTCACTGATGCAGTTTACACACTATAAAATCTTTCACCGTAAATGTTCCATTCCAGGTCAGGACCTTCAGGAGACAGAGCAGATGTCTCACTCTTGACCGGCAGCTAATCCCAGTTAGAGGTGTCCCTCCTCGTCCCCAGCCTCTGGCAGTTCCAAAACTGTTTTCTATCTCTATGGATTTGCCTGGGGTGAACATTTCAAATAAGTGGCCTCATTCACGTATCCTGTTTCCTGTTTGGCTTTTCTCCTTGTGCCTGATACTTTCAGAGTTCACGACATTGTGGAAGCTACTGCTGGTTTTCTTCCATAGCCACACAGCATTCCATCCCATCCATGGGCGAATGTCTCAGTGGGACGCAGTTTTAGTTGTCCTCTCCTTCCAC
Source organism: Cricetiscus sungorus (assembly GCA_030556225.1). Taxonomy (NCBI): domain Eukaryota; kingdom Metazoa; phylum Chordata; class Mammalia; order Rodentia; family Cricetidae; genus Cricetiscus; species Cricetiscus sungorus. The sequence goes on along the minus strand of JANBXA010000328.1, from coordinate 15,964,737 downwards.
TGTGAGTTCCAGGGATCGAACTTGGGTCACCAGGCTTGTACCGCAAGCATCTCTACTTGCTGAGTCACCTCGCTGGCTCTGTGAACACATTTTTAACTCTTAGGCTGTGTCCTTAGCAGAGTGGCTGATTTTCCGGGCTGGGTTACCGAAGTTCCCGGTATAGAGTCTAGAGTCTGTACTGGTATAGAATTCTGGGTTCAGAGAGATTTTCTTCTGCTGCTTGACAGGTGTTGTTTCAGTATATTCTTTTCCTCAGGTTAAAATAGAAAATATGAGCCCTGATGGGGACAAGAGGCCATAGGTTCTCAGGCTCCTAGAGCCTGCTGCTTACCACACACCAGGTGTGTGTGCTTACGTCCATGACTTTCCCATCTACATTCATGAATATATATGTGTATATATATATGTGTGTGTGTGTGTGTATATATACATATACATATACACATACACATACACATACACACACACACACACACACACACACACACACATACATACACATATACATATATATACATACTGTTGAACTGTTAGCTTCAGTTCCTGTACCCTACCAAGGTCAGGTTGCCCTTGGCCCTGTCCACACTTATTGTGGCTTCAACCTGCATTCCCTAAATTCGTCATCCACTGTCCCAACTTTCATATGGAAATTGTGTGTGTCCTTTGCCAACTTCTACAGTCAGTTCTGTCTTCTTGCTGGGGAGTTATGAAGGCTCAGCTTATCAACCTTGTCTCTTAATTATATCTTGTAAAAAATAAAGCAGTATGTGCAACAGAGAGAGATGGGACTCAGACACAGCCTAAGGGGGGAACAGTGATGTCACCAACCTAGCCAAACTGCAGCCCAGCCAGAGGCCCCTGGGCCACAGAAATGTCGACGCTCACTGAAGGAAGCACCAAGGCAGGATGGGACTTCCGAGAAATGAGCGGCTGGGATCGACCATGCAGGACAGTCATTAAAGTCCCAAGAAGGCAAATGGCCAAGCATTAAGGAAATTACCTCCATGGTGCCTAGAGCATTAGTATACCAGAGCCCCCACTGAGGAAGATAAGTAAACTCTTTGTGTGTCTTAAGAAAATAACACTCACAGAGCCCTAACAGGAAAGCGCTCTGGCTTTTTGCTGCTGTTGTTTGTTTGCTCTGCAGTTTGGATCTGGAATTTCTTCCTCAGAGGCTAAGGGGTCGCGAGATTAGTCTGAGGCTAGTATATCCAACTAATGAGAGGTGACTGAGTGTGATGTCATCAAGAGACTGGCCCAGAGTCATGATGAGTGGCCTGTTCGGAGGCCTTGGAAACCCTGCAGTGTGGGACCAGGTGAGAAGAGACCATCCAGGAACACGCCTTTGAGAGATGTGCCTTGTCACCGTTCTCTTCTGGTCGCCATGAGGTGAGCAACCCTGAACTCAGGCCCAAAGGAACAGAGCCAGCCTAGCATGGAAAGACACCTCTGAAACCGTTGACCCCCACAAAAAAACTGTTTATTTGTTATGTTTTTTTATAATTTATTTACTTAATAAATTTCATTTTACATTCCAACCACAGTTTTTCCTCCCATCCCTCTACCTGTTCCCCCTCACCTACCCCCCCCAGCTCACCCCTCACCCAGTCCTCCCAATGGGTAAGGACACCCATCAGGAGTTGACAAAGTCTGGTACATTAAGTTGGGGCAAGACCAAATCCCTCCCATGCATTAAGGCTGAGCATGGCATCCCACCACAGGGAATAGGCTCCAACAAGCTAGCTCATGCACCAGGGATAGATCTTGGTCCCACTGCCAGGGGCCCCTCATATATTCCAAGCTTCACAACCGTCTCCCTCATGCACAGGGCCTAGTTTGGTCCCACGGAGATTCCACAGCAGTCTGTCCAGAGTTCACGAGTTCCCACAAACTTGGTTCAGTTGTCTCTGTAGATTTCTCTATCACGATCTTGACTTACCTTGCTCATATATTCCCTCCTCCCTCTTTCTTGCAAGAGCTTGGCCTGATCTGCATCTGGTCCCAACAGTTACCGGATGAAGGCTCTATGCTGACAGTTGGGACATTCACCAATCTGATTTCAGGGGAGGCCAGTTTGGGCAGCCTCTCCACTATTGCTAGGAGTCTTGGCTGTGCTCACACTTGTGGGTTCTTGGGAATTTCTCTAGCACCAGTTTTCTCCCTACCCCATAGTAGCTCTCTCTATCAAAATAGCTTTCATGGCTCTCCCACCCCATTGTTTTGTTTTGTTTTTTTGGATTTTGCTTTGGGGTTTTTTTGTTTTGTTTTGTTTTGTTTTGAGACAGGGTTTCTCTGTGTAGCCCTAGCTGTCCTGGAAATCACTTTGTAAACCAAGCTAGCCTTGAACTCCAGTGATTCCCACCTGCCTCTGCCTCCCAAGTGTTGAGATTAAAGGCGTGCACCACCACCACCACCTGGCTGAAATCTGTTCGTTTTAGGTGTTAATGTCAGATATTTTGTCCCAGTATTGCAAAGTACAAGCAGTTTAAAATCTTAGGCTTAAAACTGAGAAGGAAAGAAGGGGGGAATAGGACGCATCCTGGGAGCAAAGCACACACGCTGCCCTTCTGTGGCCGTCAGGGCTCTAAGGGAACAGAAGAAATGAACATTAAAGAGGTTTTATCAGACTGATGCACACGTTTGAGTAGGCCAACAATGGCTGTCCTACACTGGAGAGGCCGAGGACACAGAAGGTGCTCAGTGTGTGAGGCAGGGTCCCAATGTGGCACTGAAGGCCTGGACGATTCCTAAAACGCTGCTGATCTTTGCTGGTAGGGGGCGCTGTCATGGGGGTCTGAAGAAGATACAGAAACCTTGGCTGTAGTCGTCTGTAAGGATGCATTGTTCCATTGATGTTGTTTCAGGGGGTCTTGTTTGATCAAACCACATTAGTTTGGAAGGAATCCACAGCTTTTCATTTTTTGTGGAAACAAAAATAGAAATCCTTTTTTGGTTCCCGCTGGAAGACTGAAGAAGCTGGCTTAGTATCAGTGAAGGAGTCACTAGTGGAAGCAATAGAGTAGGTGAACTTTCCAGCAAGAGTGAAGGCCAACTAAGCCAAAGAGCAAAATGCCTTTCCTCTTAGGCATCCTCTTACTTGGGGTGATACCTGAAAATGCTGTCCATGCTTAGATTGGGTCTTCCCACATCAAGAAGAGGAGTCAAGACAGATCCCCATAGATGCTTCCACAAGCCAACTTCTCTAGACCATTCCTTATTAAGCTTCTTTCCCCAAGAGATTCTAGGTTGTGTCAAGTTGACAAAATTAATCATCAGAGTGTTGGTTGCAGAGGCCCAGAAGAGGAACATGAAGAGTTAAGGTCGAGGCAGGAAGAAGGTCTTTGTTCCAACACAGGAAGCTAAAGAAAGACTGCAGAGTGGGGGTAGTCAAGGAAAGCCCTGTGCACAGGACACCAAGACTACCAAGCACCCAGGCAGGGGAAGCTCCAAGGCAATTCTGTAGATGTTAAGTTCCTTGCCACCACGGCAGGGTGACAGTGGGGCATGGCAGTGTGAGCATCATTCAAAATTCACACGGAAACCCAGAGGCCATTGCTTGACAAGCCAGAGCCAAAAGATGCCAATCAATGAGCAAAAGCAGTTGCAAGGGCTCAGGGATCTGCCACCACGGTCAGCTCCATGCCTCCCCCCCCCCCCCCCCCGTGCATTTTAGTGATGTTGACATGTTGAGTTAAGTAGAAATCTGTGATTGATGTATTTTTACAACAGTAGGACTTTTCAAAAGTTTAGAGTATTTAGTGGTGTGTGTGTGTGTGAGTGTGTGTGCGTGCGCATGTATGTGTGTGCGTGCGCACACTTGTGTAGGTATATCACAGGGTACTGTGGAGGTCAGAGAACACTTGTGAGGGTCAGTTACCTCACTCCACAGTAACGAGTTCCTGGAATCAAGCTTTGTCTTCAGGCTTGGTGGCAAGCTCCTTTACTTGCTGAGCCATCTCACTGGCCTGAACAGGAAGAAAAGCCTAAAGAAAACAAAATGTAAAACTCAAGGAAAGAAAAGCAAATAGCCATTGGTCATGTTTTGAAGTGCTTCGGTTCGGTGGGCTATGAAGAGAAGTCTGCCCAACACCTTGGAGATGAGATTTGCTGCTGGAGAGCCCAGAACGAGGCATGGGCAACACATCACCACTGGAGGTTAAACCAGCATGGGGTGTCTGCAAAGCAAGCCCAATTGTCAGCTGTTTCTATTGACACCCCTCTTCCAGACACAGTGTGAAGATGCTTTGAGCCATGGGTAACACAGCAGACACGATCTTGCTGTCTGCACATTCCCCATCCTGACAAAGCCTGGTAGAGCCAGGCATCAGTGCAACCTCAGGTCACTGGAAATGAATGTAAGCACCGGAAAGGCTCTGAACTGAGTCACATGATAGAAGCTCACCTCTCTTGGCTTTGTTATTGCTTCCACTGTCATTTTCTTATTTCTGCCCACTCCTTGGGAAACGATGGTTTCAGAACAGTTATGAAAAAACACAGTTGTAGCAGCGGGACCTCCCTTCAAAGCCAGAGCGTGCAGCGAGGCCATGTCACCGCCAACACGCACATGGCAGGTCACTCCCACCACCAGGTCAGTATCCCAGTGCTTCAGCAGACACAATCTGGCTACCTGTGGCTGCCCAAGATGGTTAGCTATGGTCTTAGAAGAGTTAGCAGAAGCTACTCCTTGCATGGGTGGTGTGAGGCTGCTTTTTCAGGGTGAGGCTCAATCCTGACTTGCCTACATTCCACACTGTCCAATCAATAAACACATCTGAGATTCCTCCATAGGTGCCAGTCGGTGAAGGGTGCTGGGTTACACTGGGATAGCTCAACACCCAGACCCTAGGGGTCCCCACAGCAGAGATTAATGGCCTCTTCATCCCCATTCATCCACCACGAGCCCCCACTGTGGTCCCTCAGTACCAACATGAGAAGCCATGTCTGCAGAAGCTGAGCCAGTGAGGGAGGTGGCCCTAATGGTTTTTCAGCACTGGCTGATAAACCTCCCTCAGACGAGAACATGGGCTGTGTCTGCTCATGTCTCTTAGGCACAGGATGGTCCTCCAGGGCACCAATGACTGACCTGGTTCTCCCTTCTTCACCCACAGTCCTCGGGAAAAGTGCAGGATGCTACTGTGAATGTTATACTATGAGATACTGAAGGGCTGGCAGTACAGGCCCTGTCCCAGGCCCCAGGCCCCAGGCCCCAGGCCCCAGGCCCCAGGCCCCAGGCCCCAGGCCCCAGGCCCCAGGCCCCAGGCCCCAGACCAGCAGCCTGAAGTAACACTTGCTGTGCCTGTGGTATAAGCCCCCAGGGAGTTGCTTCCAGATTCCTCAGCAAGCAAGGCACATGTGACACATGCTGACTATTTGGAGATCCCCCTTCTGCCACTCCTTCCATCACACTCTGTCACGTGGCCCTGGCACTTTGTCTCTGAGAGTACCTGCCGCCTAGACTCCTGTGTTTCAGGCCCTGGGCCAGGGATTTGCCCTCTGGGTATGGTTTGGCACTAGGAGCACATCCCATTACTGCTGCCATTTCTATCCTGCGCAGTGTGAATGTTTCTACAATTCCCCCGCCCGTCAAATGTCCAGGTACCTCAGCCGGTACCCACTATGTTCCAAGGAATCCTGTAGCGTGTATGTTTCCGCCAGCCCGCCAGTCTTGGCCCACAGCCGCACCTGCCCCAAATAACACTCTGAGACTCTGTATTTGATACAATCCTGTTGGCCAGTTACCATTATTGTTAATGGGCTAGCTCTGTCTTAATTATTAACCCATTTCTACTTATCTAAGTATTTCCACGTGGTCGTCTTATCAGGGAGCCGCAGCAGGCGTCCTGCTTCTTCCCCGGGCTACATCTCGACTCCTCCCTACTACTTCCTCTTTCCTCTTCCTGGTCTCCTAGCCCCACCTATCTTGTTTCCTATTGGCCACAGGGCTTTATTAACCAGTATGAGAAACATATACAGAATAACATCTCCCATCAGAATCCAAGGGGAGGAAGCACAAAGTTGGTATGCCTAGGATGCAGAAAATCAGTGGAGAGAGGCCTTGCAGATAGAGCAGGAACCAAAATATAGAGAAAGTCCATTTCCTCGTGAGATGGGAACCTGTGGTTGACTTTGGAATGAGTGGCAGGCAGGAGCTGGAAAAGAATCAAGTGGTTTCACGCGTTAGGTCACTGCGGGGCCAGGGACCCCTGATAGAGCCACATCATCTTCCGTCCATACAAACAGAGAGCCCTGCTCTCCCAAACCTCCGTCCCCCTGTCCTGCATCACTGCCCTGGCACCACGCCAGAGAGCCACTGGCTAGAAACATTGGCAAAGGGGTCAGGAGAGTTCCTCAGAACAGCCTCCACACAGCCCATCTGTGTCATGCTGACAGCTGCTGTGTTTGGTAAAAGACTTTACATGAAGACCCCACAGAGATTTTAAATAAGTGTACGTATCAGTAGCAAGCAAGTGGCTGGCCTCCACCATCCCCTCCCTGTTTATCTGTGACACACAGGCTCTCTCAGAAACGAACTCAGCTTCACCTACTTCCAGAAGGCTAGCAGTTCAGGGTGGGCACCTGCCAAGTGCCCTGTAAATGGCCGCTCGCCCTGTCAGAGAAACCGGGTCCCCTTGCTCAGCCTCATCCACAACACTATGGAGTAAGACATTCCTAGGTCATTGTGTTTAAAATCGTGGAATGCCTAGTTGACTGGAAACACTAAAAGGGACAGCTTGGAATTAAGGGGAAAGCCACGATTGCTCCTTATTTCTGGGTAGCATGCATTGCCCAGGCTGTTGGGACTGGGGCTTAGAGCAGAGGAATCAGAGGGGCGGAGGACCAGTGGGAGACCAGGTCAGGGTTGGGTGCATCATTAGCCTGGCAGTGTGTACATGTGCACTTCAGACTAGAGGGCTGGTTGTCCTCACCCAAGCCTTGGAGGAGACCCTTCCCTGGAATAAAGGTCTTTGCAGACATTTGGAGGTCTGTGCGCCTGTGCTTAGCACAAGCCGTGCCTCAGGAGGAGCTGTCTTCACAGACTCACAGCCTTGAAGGAACGCTCTGGGGCCCTGGTTTCCCCACTTGTAAACTTGAGAAAGGTGGGTGTGTCAGAGTAAAAGGCAAACTAAGTCTCAGCTGCAGCAGGTGGGTGTAGCCACCACTGAAGGGCCAATTGTGTGATAACCACAGCTGCCAGCCACAGTCACACCAGGGTGCAGCAGAAAAAAGAGCTGCTTTGTCCCATGACCAGGGGCACTCCTCACTAGAGACAAGTCTCACCCCCACAGGTCAAGGTGAAGCCAGCAGAAATGGGATCATGGGGCAGCACCGTCCCCTCCCCTTCCAGGGATCCCTGGACCTGGCACAGAACCTCTGGATCAGTGGAAATCAGAATGCGCTCCCCGGGGGTGGGGCCATATCCCTGTTGATGGAGGGAACATGCATACATATGTGTACCAGCTCTCACTGGGCAGGACCTTCTCCTGAACTGTATCAGATGGGGGTCAGATGTGGCAGAGATACCTGAGCTGAATCCTGGATCAGGCAGAGCCCAGGCTCCCTTACTTTGGCCAGGGGTGCTCCTGTGCAGGACTGGTGGGAAGATGCTAACCTCCCCCCACTAGATTCCTGGCCCACCCAGCTTGGGTTCCAGGATTGGGGCCACAGGGAGGCCCTGGCCACACGAAACAGGCAAAGGGAGCTCAGAGCCCAGCTTCTGTCGGACCCCCACCAGTATTGCTGCTGGCAGGTTGGGCAATGTCATACAATGCCCTTCCTGGGTGGGGGCTCTGCTGTGTGGTGGGGAACATTGCTGCTGGCTGCCTTGGGATGAATGGGACACAGTATGTGGGGCAGGGACCAGGCAACAACAACACATGCTGCAGGCCAGCTTCCTCCCCAGCCCCCTCCATGCCTACAAGGCAAATATGGCCTTTCTGAGCCATCTGACCCCAGGATGGCGCCTGAGCCAAGGCAACAAAAAGACAGTGTTCACCACAGCCTGGCCCCAAGGCCTCCCAGTGAGATCACAATGGGGCCTGGGAAAGAGGGCTCAACGCTGGAGACCCAGGAGGCTGTGACCGATGCCCACTGCCTCTTCCAGTTGTCCGGGACAGGCCTGACTCCGTTTGCACACAGGCTGGCACCAGTAAGAAGGGCTGTCTGCTATCAGGTCAGGGACCGAGCCTGACCTGCTTCCTTGCCCTGTCTCTTTCAATCTCCTGCCGTGCAGCGCTTGGCAGAGTCAGGCAGCCCCGTGGAACGGGGTCTGCAGAGAGTCAGAGAGTCAGAGACCCAGAGCCCATGGTTAGGGGCCAGCACTGGGCTAGAGAGGAGTAAACAAGTTGTGGGTGAGGTCAAAGCTGCTGCTTGGCTCTCCAACCTCCCGAATCTGGCTTAGCTCCCTCCCAGGTAAGGAAACTGACACCCACTGCTGTCGCCACAGAAGTCCTCCCCAGTCACCATGTGAAGCTAAGCAGAAGCCATCTGAGCTCGGATCCCACCCAATGTGGCATCCTAACCCCCTCCTCATGGGGGAGAGGCTATTCATGTTATTGCCTGTCACTTCTGATTATTAAAATGGCGCTGAGCCCAGTTTTGACATTCTCTGTCCATCTCGAAGACTTCCCAATCCCATTTGAGACACGCGCTTTCTCCAAAGCACATTTCCAAATGTTCTTGTGCCTGCCCGGGTCTTAAGGGGGACAAGGAAGGGGAGTCAAGTCCGTCTTTCCTGTAGCCCTTGTTCCCAACCTTGAGCTGTGGGCTCCAGACACGGGCTTAGGCTAAGAGCCTTGGTAAGCCTCCTCGGAACTACCTGACACTTGCCAGCTGGTCTGAGCTCCCTTGCAGTCTCTGGCCTAGGATGCTGGGATGGCCCTTGCCTGCCTCCCAGATGCCCTCTGGGCCACATGAGGCTGGTATACCCCAGGGAGGGGCTGGGCTGCCTCACTCATGCACTCCCAGGACAGCTGGAGAACACGGAGACCTTGCATAAGTGCTTCTGACTCCTTGGGACTGCATGCTGGGTCTCCAGCATCTAGGGAGGACTGCACCACAAGGCCAGGATGGCTCAACCGGTGGGATTTGAAATAGCCACACAGAAGATAAAATGGGAAACCTCATTCCCTCCAGTTCACCTCAGATGTCAAACTGGCCACCAGATCAAAGTTGTGGCCTTTCCCCATAACTGACTCAGTCTGTCACTTCGGAGGCCATGCACCTGGGTGACACATCGTTTGTTTCCCACTAACTCTGTGCAAGTGTCATGTGACTTGCGAGCTGTGGTCATGATCACACCCGTGACTTTGTGGAAATCCTAAGGTGTGGTAGCTAAACTACCGACTCTTCGCTGGAGCCCAGAGATATCTGGAGGATGAGAGGGGTCAAGGGATTGGCATCTCTGCACACTGTGTCTGTACCCTTCATGCCATAACCTTTGAACAAGACTCCACTCGGCTGTGTATGGAGGCCTGCTGATGACTGAGGAATGTTTTTTGTCTGATACGTTAATGCAGGGTGAGCGCTGCCTGTCAACTGCTGGAGCTGGTGTGTATTTTTTCCACACCGCCCTGTGCTGCCTCAGCAGCTCAGGGACTGAAGTCACTTGGATTCATCATAAGCTCAGACCAGACCACGAGGTCAGAATACTTACGCAAGATGTGTAACTCAGCAGTTCCCAGGTTAAGTCACTGCCCCTCCGCCTGCAAACCTCACAGAGTGCCATGCATGAGAAGAAAACATCTTTTGAAACTGTGCCCAAGACCACTGGACAACTGCCAAACTTTAGCCCACCCCAGGCAAGCGGTGGAGCTTCTGTTTCCTTTGTTTCGAAAGCAGCAGCCTGCTCCCTCCATCACTTCCCCGGGAGCTGAGGTGGATCCGCTGGGGCTAAAGTCACAGCAACGGGGTCTCGTCTGTCTGCCTGCAGGTCGTACTTCTGTCTTACTTCTGCTCTGCTCTCTGCACCTGGGACTTAGAAAGCAGCAGTCCTCACCAGAAACCAGCTCTGCCTTGGCCTTGAACCTCCAGGTCTCAGATATGGGGAAGCACGGACAGACAAAAACAAGACCATTACAGAGCTGAAGGCTTACACCTTCTTCCCTGCAGGGGGCTCCAGTTCTACTAGGGAGCTTGTGGGGAGGTGGCAGTGGAAGCTGGCCTCCCCCAGAGAGGCCTGAGGATGCTAGGAGCACTAGACAAGGGTGCCACCGAACACAGCCTCAGGCTCAGGTCTGGGGAGTGCAGGAAAGTGCCCCCCCAGGTTTCTGGCATCTTAAGTGAGGGGCTACTCAGCCTCCATCTCTAAGGCTGCAATCTGCCCCAGTCCTGCCTGATGCAAACATAGCCACTGTGGCCCTAAACCCACCTTGCCTGCCAGCTCTCAAGCCAATCAGTCTGACCACATCCTAGACAGTGGAGCATGCTGTTCCCCTGCACCAGCCGTGCATCTCAGCCCTGCCCCAGGAGCTGCAGCCTTCCGGTCAGTGAGTCTCCAGGGCTCACTGGAGTCTATGCTGATTAGATCCGTGGAGCCCTATACTGCACAGCTCACCTAACCAAGCAGCCATCCTGAGTGAGCAAGGCCCATGTCCAGCGCATCCTCCTGCTATGGACAGCCCGCTGAAGTGGAGGGACTCCATTTCTGAATTGCTTCTGCTGTTGTCTTCAGTGGGAACAAACACATTTCTAGAACATTTTTAAGCATGAGAGAAATGAAACGATAAAGGGGATCATATACTTTTATTGGGAGTACAAACCAAATCATATCAGGAAGAAACCATACAAAATCTCAGGAGTGATCTGAATGAAGGGGACCGCTGGCGGCTTTAGCATCCCACGCTCTGTGCCCGTACCCAGCCCTGAAGGCCAAATGCAGAGGAAGTGTGAGCCCCGGACTGTTGGCACAGAATCCCTGCAAGGCCCTCAACTTTATTACCATGATGGTTAGTTTTACGTCAACTTCACACAAGCTAGTGCCATTTTGGAGGAGGGAACTTCACTTGAGAAAATGCTCCCACCAGACTGGCCTTAGAGCAAGCCTGTGGTGCATTTTCTTAATGGTAATTGATGTGGGAGAGCCCAGCTCACTGCGGGTGACCCTGGGTGCATGAGAAGACAGCCTGAGTAATCCATGAGGAGAAAACCACCCCTCCATGGCCTCTGCATCACCTCCTGCCTCCAAGTTTCTGCTCTGTTTGGGTTTCTGCCCTAATTTCCCTCGGTGATATACTGTCATCTGGAAGCACAAGATGAAATAACCCCTCCCCCCTCAAGTTGCCTTTGGGCCTGGTGGGTTTTTGTTTTTTTAATTATAGCAATAGGGCCCCTAAGGCAATTTCTACGTGTAGTCTTCTTTGCTTTCTATAATGGACCCCAAGTTTACTGTGGGGCTGTTCAAATACCTTCATGTTCTTTAAGGGACCCCTGCTTGAGACCTTCACTAATCACCAACAGGAAACGATGCTGACATCCCCTCCCACCCCAAAGTGGGGTGGGGTGGGATGGGGTGGGGTGGGGTGGGGCAGAGGACACATACCAACAGTCAGAGCCAATTGGGAAGTGATAAAAGTTCTAGAAGGCCTATGAGCAGCAGGTGTTGCTGGCACAGGGCTCCTGGATGCCTGACATTCTGTCCCATCACTAGTCTATAATGGCTTCATAAAAAAATTCAAAGCCATCTCTCAGACCTCGAGGTGCCAGCAACAGAACACCAGCCACTGGGAACTTAAAACGTGGCCTGTCTACCCCGAGACAAGCTGAAGGCAGAGCACACCTGATTTCAAGGAGCCAGTAAAAATGTCTCATCTCCAAGTCATTGTTTTTAATTGATTACATACTGAAGTGATGATAATACTTATGCCATTTCAAGTCACTGTTTGTCTGTGGTGTGGGAATCTGCTTGAGCAGCAGGACATACCTGAATCCATGAGATCACCCAAGCCCACGATGCCAGGCACCAGTGTCTTCAAAAGGCAAGGTGACTATGCACAGAACCCCTAGAATGAGAATCACAGGCTGTCTAAGCAACAGGCAGGATGAAGCAGGAAAGGTCTGGGGCATCCACGTCAGAAGAGGCAAGCATTCTCATGTGTTCCCGGTCAGATACATTTGTTTCAAATTACAGTGGTTAAAAAAGAAATCATGGAGGCTATGGCCCTTGGTTGGTTCGTGGTAGCTTACCGCTGCAACCATCTTCACTAATGCAGTCACTTCAGGAGGGGGGAAAAAGAGAAAGAAATGAACTACAGTAGTAAAGATGGCCCGATTCTGCGTTAGCCTGTCTGCAGACAGACCCTGTCATCACGGGCCACTATTTGCAAGACGTTATGTCAAGCGCCTCTCATTGCCGGTCATGTGCAAATGGTTTGCTTCTTGTTAAAATCCAATCCTGGTTTGGGTTTCTCTCTGCAAATCCCTTGATGAGGACAGGCTGCGTCTGTTTTCAGTCTGGTTTGTGTCTGTTTTGTGTCAGCTGCATCCCTTATGAAAATCAGCTCCTTCCGCGCCCCGACGAGTCTACATGTCCGCCATGGTCTTTTGTGGCCTGGTCACACGAGGTGGCTGAGTGTGTCAGCTGGCAGTGTCAGCGAGCAAACCCATGTCCAGCACAGGGAACCAAGATGCAACCACCACAGGGCCATCGCCGTGGTGGCGGGAGGTGGCATCAGCTCTCTGCCTCCAGGATCCTCGGCTCCTTTGAAGTACCAGCATGAGACAAAGTGAAAAGGATTTGCGTCAAATGCGATCTAAGGGCATGTCACTCCTCGGTCTCCAGCCTGTGCGGCTCTGTGGCTGTTAAATTCAGACAGGCCTTATCGCTGATGAAAGGGCTGGTCTAGGGGGGGATTAGTAATCAGGCACGCTCAACTCTTCAGGAGAGCCTAGCCTTTTATTCCTGGGAGTTCCCCTCTTTTTATAAATCCTTAAGGAGAGTGTGCGAACTTCCCAGCACAGCTGGCTTCCAGATGATCCAGGGAAGCAGACAACTAGGAAGTGGCGGTGGGGGTCTCCTGGGGACCAATGTGAGGAGCACCTCCATGATGAGAAACAGCGGCATGAAAGCTCATGGAGTAGTGACTCTGCTGGCGAGGGAAGTATGAAGCAAGGCTGATGCCGTGGGAAGCCTGTGGGCCCGGCTGCAGACAGGGCTCTGATGGGCTGGGCTGTCAGCAAAGTTGCTTAACCCTTCTGCTTTCGATCAGGTGCCCTGTCCTTGACTGTTAACTGGTGAGCAGCCTTCTCGGCTCCCAAGAGCGACAGGCCTCGCCACTTAGAGAAAAGCCTGGATGCCAAGACCCATGTGTGTGTCTTACCATTAATATTGCAAATGGATGGTGCAAATATCTGACCAGGAAGCTGCATCCCTGCATCCTAACGCAGTGCAGTTTCACATCGGCATGCCTGCTTGGCTGTAAATCTTTTGGAAGTGTCTTTAGAGCTAGGTGACCGTCCTCACTTTATCATGGCCTCAACATTCGTGATAGTCTCTTCTAACTCCAGGCCAGAGTGATTTGTTGTTTTGTCTGGCAAGTTTTCTGGTTTGCAGGGGTGTGGTTTTATTTTGTTTTGATTTCTTTGAAACAGATCAAAGCACTGGGAAAGGGGTTTTCCAGCGGTCACTGTTGTAACCACCTGGATCTCTGTGTAGCATGCAGTCTCCTGTGTCTGTCATGTGAGGGATCCAGGAGCCCTGGGCACATGAACACACACACACCGTACATATCACATACATGTACATGTACACACCATACATGCACATACACAAAGCACATACTATGAACTTGCACACATTTCTCACACACGAAATACATATCCACACACACACACACACACACACACACACACACACACACAAGCGTGCACGTGCGCACCAGACAGAACTAGCCTCCAGCTTTAAATCCAGGCATACGGGTCCTGTGAGAGGTGCCCTGGAACACTCCCCACACACAATGGCAGCAATGCACCCCAGACAGTCCAAGATGGAATAGTGTCCTAGCGGAACGCTCCTGGACTGATAAGGACCCCACACTTGCTGTGGTGGCACCTGGCACTGTGAATGGGAACAGCCTGTATCCTACAGGGTTGTAAGCTCTGTGTCCACCCAACATCAGATGCCTCCGATGCCTCCGAGCTCAGTCCTGGACTGCAGGCAGATTCATATCAAGTCTCTCTGCGAGTCACCCCAGGAAGCCACTTGGTGGTCCACAGAAGCTGCCTAGAGGCACACAGAATTTGCAGGTAGACAAAGGACAGTTGCCTTCATGTTGACAGCTGTGTTTCAGACTCACAAGCTCAGATTCCAAATGAAAGGCTTTCTAGCTCTAAGCCCTGAGAACCGGTGGCTCAGAGCATGAAGTCTTGTTGCTGTCACAAGCACTCCAGGCTGCGGCTCACTGCCCAGGGCTGAGAGCACCAACATCCAGATCCAGTCACAGCGCTGGAGATTTGAATAAGGTGTCTCTTGAGCCTTCCTGGAGCCACAGCCTGATGGCTCAGCTCCTACTTCTGGCTCTTCATAGCCTCTCCTGCTCTTCAGCTTCTGTGTGCCTCTGGGCTTCTCTATACACACACTGCCTGTACTCGTCCTCTGGAACTCTCTAGCTGCCCTCTGGTGTTACAGTTCAGAGCTTCTCCTGTCCAGACCCTTAGGTACTGGTAGCTCTCTGGAACTATTCTGTTGCTGTCCCTAAAAGCCCCAGGTCTCTATCTGTTCCTTGTGCAAACAGCTTAGCCTACTCTACCCATAATGAAGACCAAAAGCAGGTAAAAGGCCACTCAGGTGACACCTTTGCAACACCGGGGGTCAGAACGCAGGAGAGAAGCCTGGCTATGTAGCAGAAGAGGGGCGTGCCACGTGTGCTCAGAGTGTGATTCCACGAGCCACAGCCTCGCATGGGTATAGCATTGGGTTTTGTCAATCATGTCAATCACGCTGCACAAATCATAGGGTTTTTGCTGAGTCACTGAAGAGGATATCTTCCTCTTGTCCTGAATAGCTGCCGGGCAAGCAGCTTCATCTAGAGTTCTCTGGGGCTTGTGATACTTTAAGTGGAGCTGTCTGGAGCAGCCCTAGCTGGAGAAGGTCCTTCACTGAAGCAGAGGCACGTGACTCCTGGAGCACCGTGCTTGAAGAGGCCCCGGCAGCCGAAATGCAGTTTCTCAATGCCATGACAGCCCAGCCAGCTAACAAAAGAGGGGCTGCTTGGTTGACAGCTCCCTGTTTAAGGCATGCGGGCACAAGTGAGGGGTCTGGCAGACATCAATCAAAGGGTCAAATCGTCACGGAGCCCAACGGTGTAGTTTATTTGAAGGAAAAATAAGCACTAAAGGGTGGTTACAATAAAGATAAGAACATCCTTAACATGATTTAACTGTGCTTAACTTGAGGATGGAGACCTAGCTCAGTGGTAGAGCAGTTGCCTAGCATTATTGGGGCCTGGGTTCGAGCCCCAGTACAAGACACTCTCAAGGAGAATGGGCCTTTCTGCCTCTGTGCTTTCCAACCTGTTTCCCAAATGTGGGAGCAGCTGCAGACCTCCCAGATATGCACATCTTTTGGGGCCCACTAGTAGGAAGGTCAGAGCATCTGGTCTAGATTGGGCAGGTTCTTGCTGGCAGCTGGGAGCTACCCACACTGAAGCCCCAGTCATCTACTCTCATGCCCAAAAGGGCAAGTTTCCATTTGTGGCCCTGTCTGCAGGTGTCTGGGCTGCAGGCTGCTGGACAAAGAGGACCACCGTGGAAAGGAAGGGCTGCCAGAAGCTAAGCCAGCCTCTAGCCTGCGCTTTCCCACATTCTCCCTAAGGTGCCAGGCTGGTACACGTACTTCCCCAGAGATGGCCCAGCCTGTGAGAAATCTAAGTGAATAACACCTACAGCAGAGAGACACACCGCAGAGAGACAGCATCCTCTCCCAGCTCAGCCCCACCCTGCCATCCTGGCTGTGTCTGCACCGTGGTTCTTCCCTGAGGTCAAACTGCAGCATTTGCTCCACAGCTGTGTGAGCCAAACCCCTGCACGTGTCATGCATGATGTGAGTCACCCTGTGAGCAGCAGCCCGAGGCCCAGCCCCCCTGTACCATGCCTATTAGCAGTCCTCTCTGTAGGTAGATGGTGCCATGAACTGTCCTATCTTTGTGGGACCCGTGGACACAGGCTGCGCTGCTGCAGTCAGTGATGGAAGCTGTTTCATCTCTCCCAGGGCAACCAGAGCACCAGCCTCTCTCCCCAGGGCTTGCACGTGTGGATAGGCACTCTGGACAGCTAAGTCTGCCACGCTGGTGAGAAGTGACAGGATGGGCACAAATCCCCAAGACGCTGGCACCCAGACCTGAGGGGCTTTGGCATGCCACAGCCTGATTGAATCCTCTGAGGACAGTGAACCCATCCTCCAAGGCCCCTGATCGGTCCATAAAAGTGTTCAGCCTTGCGTTCAGGCCTGGGAGGCAGTAGTTACAGGTGAGAAGATCCGGAAGCCCTGAGAGGGAGTTGGTGGCCAGTTTGGTCCTGAGGGTGAAGGAGAGATATCAGAAAGTGTGGATGTTATGAGAAATGTCCCCCATAGGTCATGTGGTTGAACACTTGGTCCCAGGCTGTTGGTGCTATTTTCAGAGAGGTTAGGAAACCCTTAGGAGATGATGGGTCCTTGCTGGAGGAGGTGCACCTCTGGGCGTGGGCTTTGATGTTGTATTGCCCAGCCCCACTTCCTGTTCCTTCTCTGCTATTGCAGGCATGTGAAGAACAGTTCTAATGCTTCTGCTGCCCTGCCTTCTCCACCACATGGGTGCTAACTCCGTGGAACTGTAAGCTGAAATGAAGCCTGCTTTGACCAGAGTGTTCTATCAAAGCAAAGCAACAGAAGAGAAGCTAAGGGAAACTGTCCTCGAAACTGCTTTTGCCACAGTGATGCTCGCTTCAGATAAGTGACATGTGGTGGCAGATGTCATGGCCTGGATGCAATGGCCTCCAGGCCCTCATCTGTCCCCTCCTCAGCCCCTGGTAACCATTGCCAGAAGGTGACCTCTGCCCATAATTCCTAAACAGTCCAGGCTGCCCACTTGCTCCTCCTATGAGAGGGAGCTGGAATCTCACCCAAGGGGCAGGGGTTATTGGAGCTTTTCATAACCACCTGTACTTCTAGGTCCTGGGGATCCACTGGCTTATGTATACACATATGTATAGGCACACACATGTACATGTAATTAACAATAATAGAATTAAATCTTTTTAAAAAAAAATCTGTGCAGACATTGAGAGATCCTGTCTCAAGAAACAAAATGCATGGTGCCTGGGGAATGACAAGGTTGATCTCTGAGCTCCCACATCCACTGGCACACATACATACCACCACACACACATACCACCACACACACATACCACCACACACACATACCACCACATACACACCACACACACACACACACACACACACACACACAAACACACACTACCCCATACACATACTACCACCACACACACATACTATCACCACACACAAAGATAGACTCAGAGACAGGTTTGCTGAGGGAGCCAACATACTTCATGAGAGGGAAAGCCCAAACATCCCCCTAGGAATATGGAAGGGGAAGAGAAACGAGACATGAAAAAAAAGTGTAGAGACAGGGGACTGTGGGTGTCAAATGTGTAATCAAAAGTCACTGGGGTACAGTGAGACAGAAAAACCAGTAGCCCACGAAAATGACAGAGAAGACCTCACAGTCAAAGGCACGTGGTTCACTAACAGGCAATACACATATCCTGTGGGGTGTCAAAGAACTTAGAAGAGAACATTCTAGAAGTCCTCAGAGAAGCAGAACCCTGAGAGAATTGGCATCACAGTGTCAGCTTGCCCAATGCAATAGATGAATGAGGGAGACAGACAGGAGCGCTCTCAGAGGTCGGAAGAAAATTAACGTTAGCTCTCTCGTCCATCCTATCCTTGAGCCTCTCTATGCAAGAGACAGAAGCTCCTCAGACCTGCAGTGTCCCAGGTGACCCCATCACATCTGCCACACTCACTGTAAAAAGCCACTGCAGAGAACTGGGTACCAATAGGGTAGGGCTGCAAAATTGCAGAAATGCTGGTCAGAAGGTGCTTGGAGTCACAGGGACAACAGAGAGAGTGAGCTAGGGAAAGCCACAGGGGCCACAGGGCCCTTATTCCAATGAACAATAGACAATGAGCAAATGGGGGGGGCTCCAGCAGTGAGCCTCTCTGTCGAGGCTTCTGCTTCCTTGGGAAGTATGGGCATGAAAAATGATCGGTGTGAATGAGGACAAGGACATGATCCGAAGGGACCTCTTACCTGTCAGTACATGTGCGGATCTGCCTCTGTTGGAGACTGTTCAGAAATAAATGCCAGTAGCTAGGAAGATGGCTCGACTGGCAAACTCTCAAGCCTGGGGACCTGAGTTCAATTCCCAGGGTCCACAGAAACAGTTCGTGTGATGGTGCACACTTGAAATCACAGCACTGAGGAAAGGGAGACAGGTGGGTTCCTAGGGCTCGTTGGCTGGCCAATCTAGTCAAGCAGGAGAAACCCCAAGTCCCAGTGAGAGACATTGTCTCAAAAGTAAAAGGAGTGATGGCTCCTGAGTAATAACACCTGGGGTCAATCTCTACCATCTACGCACGCGTGTGTGGGCGCGCGCGCGCACGCACACACACACACACACACACACACACACACACACACACACACGCACACGCACACGCACACACACTTCCAGACATAGAAATTTGCTCCATGGGTCCCATTTTTAGAAATTTGTTACAAACAAATGGTCCCAGAAGAGGACGTTGTGAGCCCTGGAACACGCTCCCTACTCCTTCATTGGAGTCAAAGGGAACCAATAGCGCTTGTGTACTCAATGTGGCTTTCCAATGTCAACATCCATTTGAGGCAGGACGTGTGTGTGTGTGTGTGTGTGTGTGTGTGTGTGCGCGTGTGTGCACACACTGAGGCATCCAACTGAGGCAGGACGCAGCAATAAGGACAGGAGAGCTCATATTTATATCCAGAAGCAGGAGCCAGAGAGGAAACAGTGAATGGCATGAATATTTTGAAACCTCAACCCCCCCCCAGGGACAAACCTCCTCCCAAAAAGCCACACCTTTCCAAATAGTTCTACCAACTGGAGACCAAGTATTCTCTGTGGAAGCCATTCTCTTCAAAGCACAGTAGGACATCGAGGGAGAAAGGCCATGCCCCCCACCCACTCCATACCCTTCTTCCCAGCCTAACACTCATCACAGATACAATGATGATGCACCGGGGGAGTACAGGGAGCCCCCAGAGACAGAAGGATGACAGCGCGTCCAGCCTGTCCTCGGAAGATAAGAGGAACCTGGTGCATAGAGGGTACCTTGACCAAGGTCATGCCGTTCAGGTCTTGTAGAGCCCAGGATGACATGCTGCCTTCTGTGGTAGTACTCTTCAACCACCACCATCTGAGTTTATCTTCCTGAAAAGCCTTGGGCTTAAAAGTAATTGGAAATTGATTTTTCTTTTACTCTGTGGTCCTTGGATTTAAAAGGGTATTGTTCCAGGGCAAGCTAAGTGTTTTCCTCAGCCATGCTACCCCCCAAGGACAGTGTCTGTCCTAGACCCCCTTCCCCACAGGGTCTCCCACCCTTCAATATAGGAAACCCCTGCCAGCAAGGAATTGCATTCCTGGTCCCAGTGCTCTGAATCCCCAGCCTTCTGAATGCTCACCATGGAGGCTTTTCCACACAAGCCCCAGCCTTTTAAAAATAGACCACAGTATTAGCCAGAGCACTGTCCTTGAGTGTAGAGCCACCTTGACTCCCCCTGCCCCCAGAACATCAACTTAAATGACTCAGGTGGATAGCCAGTACCTGCTGGGTAGAGTTCATGCATCCAACAGGAGCCCGACACCACTGAGGCTGTACCTCAGGCATCTTGGCTGCTGGGCCTTCCTACTCTACTTCAGCGGTGCAGTCATGGCCCCCATCCCAAGAGTTCATCTCACCTCATCATGGTGCTTAGATCACTCCACCCAGAAAGTCCTCTCTTTATCCACATTGGCCTGGCTGAGACTCCAATGTGGAGGGTTATCTGTGTCATATCAGCACTGTGTGCATGCACACACACACACACACACACACACACACACACACACCGGCACACACACACACAAAGGCACACACACATTGCACACAAAGGCACACACACACACTCATGCACACAAAGGCACACATACACACACACACACACACACACACACACACACACACACAAGGCCCACTCACACATTGCACACAAAGGCACATGCACACAAAGACACACACATACAAGGCGCGCGCACACACACACACACACACACACACACACACACACACACACACACACACACACAGCTCACAGAGGCCTCATAGCACCCCTAGGGGTCACTCCATTTATAAAGAGGCTGTGACTGTATCAATCTCAAGTCTCAACTTAATGAGACCTAGAAACATTTGGGAGATGCGGAAGGCATATCTGCGAGTGATCATCTTGATTCACACAAGAAGACCCAATACTACAGACAGCACTGTTCCCTTGATAGCAGCCCCTGGACTGAATAAGAAAAGGGGCTGAATGCCAGCATCCATCTCCCTCTGCTTAACTCCATACACAGTGTGACCAACTCAAGGTCCTGACACCGAGATGAGCCAAAATAAGCCTTTCATTCCTTCAGCTGAATGTTTATCACGGCAACAAGAAATACACAGGCTCAGAAAAGATGAGCCATTCTCCCAAGCTTGTGCATCAAGAGGGAGGGGTGGGGATCGCTGTTCTGGTCAACCAGCTCCCAAAGCCCTCACTGCTAACCTTGGCTGAACTTGAGTCTGTTGACCAGCCCTGGCTCAGACCTCCGAGATACCCAGGATATCCTAAGAGCACTGTGCTAGTCCCTTCCCCAGGTCTGAGCAGGTGGAGTCAGGAAAAGGTAGCTTGCTATGAGAACAGAACTGCTTCCTCCCAGCCCTCAGGGCACCCAGCTCATCGCCCTGCTTGTGGGTCACTGGAAAGGACGAGGCTCACCCCATCTGCCCATGTGGGAGCCTTCACAGGAGGGGGAGCCATGTCACACACTCTGCAAGCCACACCCCTCTTTGTAGAGCAAAGAGAACTCAAATACATCATCTTCCACCCCACCACAGGGCCCTCCCTAGCCCATACCTACATTCCCAGGAAGCTGGGATCATCCTAATTGGGTCAACAGGAAAAGAAGAGGCTGGCCCTGAAGGTAGGCCAGTCAGCGCTGAGGCCCCAGCCACAGCCTTTGTCATTTCACAGGCCTGAGTAACAGCTATTCTCTCTCCTCTGAAGGTCAGGACCCCAACCCTGAGAAGTCCTCAGCATCCTGCCCTGCCCCCACTCCACATGCTGTCAGGGCACAATATCCCAGGGGATCTGCCCTCCGCCCCCACAGCACACACAGATGTCTGCCTGTGCAGGGAGAAGGCCTTGTGGTATGGTGGGTCAGGCAGCATCTTGGGCGGTGCCCACAGAATCTGGGGTGCAGTTGCAGCCTGGCTGGCTTAATTCAAGCCTGTGGGTTCTGGCTGGCCTGTACGCAAAGGAGAGTTTCTTGGCTTACACTCTGGCTTCTGGATGTTCTTTCTCCTCCACCCTGTGGCTTGGATGCCTCAAGACAGGCTCGGCTCAGAGCAGGCCTTCAGCACAGCATCTTCTTCAATGCTGGACCTGGAGTGCTCGAGCTACACATGTTTTCCAGGCCTAGTAACCCTAGAACCCCTAGACCCTGGAGTAATCCCTCTCTGAATCTTAGGGGCCTTCCCTGAGCTCTCAGGCTTTCCAGCATCATCCTTTGGAATTGGAATCCGAGTTTGCTCTGAACTGGACCCTCCATAGGAACTCAGCAACAAGGACAGCCCTTTCCACTGCCCAGCAGTGCTGGTCCCAGACAGAAGGATACCTCTGTCACCTTTGACCACAGCTGTTGGGAGACCTCTGGCTCGTCAAGGGCCAGAGTATCTCACCCAGCTTCCTTGGTCACTTACGACCTCCAGGAATAGGGAACCTTCTCCACTCTGAAATGGAAACCCTCAAGCATCTGCCACAGACTCCAAAGCAGCCAGAGAACAGCAAGGCTGCCCCTGTTCTACCCTGTCTGGGTCCAGAGATCCAGGCTGTGCAGTCCTGGGAACACACCCAGTGGCCTTTATTCTTCTCTGAACTCGGAGGCCCCAGAAACCACACCGTTCAAGACTTGCCAGGCCACACAGCCTCAGCCAGCTCTGAAAGGGGTGGGCCTGAATGTGTCCCTCTATAGCCTTCTCTTAGGAAGAGGATATCAGCTGTCGGCATCAGCCCTTGTGGGGAGGTGCCACTTGTTGGAATAGGTTTTCCGTGTCTCTCTGTGGAGCAGGGATCACTTCCTTTGCCAAATTCCCCAAGGCAGGGGTGCACACAGTGTCTCCATGAGCATCAACCATGGGCACTGGTCTCCCGAGAGGAGCTCCACCGAGTGCCCAATGCAGAGTGTGGAGAGCCCATCGTGGTGGGACAGCATGGCTCTCGCAAGGCTCAGGATGCTGTGAGCCGAGGGCTAGATGGATGGATGGATGCAGATGGTAGTTAGCCTCTGGAGGCCTCTCAATTCCTCTACTGGGACAAATTCGGAAGAAAACAGCTCGTCCTTAGAAAGATGGCAGTCAGGAAGGACTCTGGGGCCCTGAAAAGAGTCTGCCCTGGCTGGGCTGAGGAGCATGGAAGAACACAGCCCAGCCCAAAGGAGCCGAGAATTAAAGGCCAGAATCCAGGGCTAGAATCTCCCCATTAGGAATGCTTACTAGCTCACAGCTGCCGAGGCTGAGCACAGGGCTCATATGTACTGGATGGAGAGAAAACGTGTTCAGAGCTAAGAATAAGTATCAGCCCTACCTACTGGTTAGGTCACCAGGAAGAACCTCATTGTGCGGGACATTCAGGAAAGGCAGGGATGAAAAGAGGGGTTGGAGAACACATTTATCCCCTGGCTCTGAGAAGAGACTCCATGGGACATCACTTAACCCACATGGAAGAAGAAAAACACCATAAGTCATCGAAGGAGGCATGGCCTCCACTATGAGGACAGGCAAGGCAGATGATCTGTCAACGCAGACTCAACATCCTGACCAAAGCCCCTAGAGCACCTTCATCCCCAGGGACACCAAAGCAGAGTGTCAGTCGGGGCCCTGTTGGGACTCCAGACTCTTCATCCTGAAGGTGCTGGGGTCACGCATCCTAGTAAAGGACTCATGAGTAGTTCATGGTTTTAAGGTTCCTGTGGGGCAGGGCCCTTGGTACCTGCCTCATCTCTCTCCAAGGGCAACCAGGATCATGCTCTCGAATGCCTGTTCTGGTTTCTATCACAGAGGTATGTTGAAGGCAGACACTGCATAGACTGGAAGCTTGGAGTTTCTGAGTCCCTGGCCCTGAAATAAGTGTGACTTCACCTTGAGGGCTTGGAAGGCAGACCCAGCCGGACTCTGCCCCCTCACCATCATCTCCAAGAGCAGCCACCTGCACTGAACCTGGGACTTGGCCACTACTCTGTTCCTATAGTCAGAATATTTGTGTCCCTTGTGGTCAGATGTTTTCATCTGGACTGCCAGTTCCCCAATAATGACAGGAAGACTTATTATTAATTATGAAAGCTCGGCCAATAGCTTAGGCTTTTTTCTAACTAGCTCTCATAACTTAAATTAACCCATTTCTATTAATTTATGTGCTGCCACATGCCTTATGGTCTGTTACCTCATCTCCTACATGTCATGTTTCCTCTGCATCTCCTCAAAATTCTGTCTTTCTTCTCCAACATCCTCTGTGCCTGGAAAACCTGTCTATTGACTGTTCCACTCTTTATTAAACCAACCACATCTGAAGTGACACATCTTCAGAGTGTACAAAAGAGATCATTCCATAATAGTCCCCTGAATTCACATCCTGAAACCTAACACTCAATGCTACAGTATTGAGACTCTTTGGGGACACATACATCGTGAAAACATAGCCCTTATGAAGAGAATCTGAGTCCTTACAGAAGAAGGAAAGCGGCTAGGGATAGGTCTGCCAGTGAAGTGCTTGCCTTGTTAAGGATGAGAACCTCAATTGAACCCATCTTTAAAAAAAAAAATAAGCTGCACATAATAACGTACATTTGTGATCCTAGCACTGCCAACATGAAAACAAGGGGATTCTTGGAACTCATTGACATACTTGGCAAAGTCCATGCCGATGAGAGACCCTGACTCAAAAACAAGCAAATAAACAAAGAGCCAGTCAGGACTGGAGCAATGACTCAGGCTCAGCTGATAAAATGTATGTCATGCAAAAGTGAGTCTGCACGTTGGGATTCCCAGCATCCACATTAAAAGCATTGGTCCATGCCTGTAATCCTGGCTCTGGAGAACCAGAGACGAAAGGACCTCTGGGGCTCTTTGTCCAGTTAGTATTGCAGAATTGGTGAGCTCCAGGGTCACTAAGAGACAGCATCTAAAATATGAGGTGGAGGGCAATTGAGGAAGATACCCAAAGCGACCTCTACTCCTGTCCACACACACACAGAGGCAGCCTCTTAGCCTCTCCACTGTGTGAGGACACATGACACATCACCTATGGAAAAGTTGGACCTCAATGTCAGAAAATGCTGCATCTGCTTCTGCCTTGGTTGCATATCAGGGCCCTCTGAGTGGTGACAAAGAAGGTTATGCTGTCCGTAAGCCATTCAGTCCATGGGATTTTCCTACAGGAGGAAGGTGTGGGTACTTGGAGGTCCAGCAGCAAGAGTTCTGAGAAGGCAGATGTCAGATCAGTCTGCACAGCATGGAGTGTGCTTTGCCTCCAAAGGCTACACTCCAGTTAGGCCCAGGTTCCTCTGGATTCTGGGCAAAGCATCTAGTACCCAGGGCCAGATATGATCTGGAAGCAGCCAGAGCCTTCAGCCTTGTCTTCGGGCTGGAATGTGGTAGAATACAGATGTTCTACCAAACATGTTTCACGAACATGTGTCATTGGCCCATTGTCCTTCTCAAGCTAACCACATCCTCAGGGACTTCCACTACCTCCTCCTAGTGCCCTCGGCCCCTCCCCTGTTGACCCTTGACCCCCATCCTGCTGCTCACTTCCTCAGAGCTCCATCATGGGTGCTGAGGCCAAAGAATCCTAACACTATTGTCACCTACTCCACTGCCTCCTGCCCCACTCCCACGGCACCCACAGTAGTGTGTCCTCTCCCTCACCTGACACCCAGGGAAGACCCCAGCTCCTCACATTCAGCCTGGCAGAAGATGTGCTCAAAGGTTCCTCCTCCATGTCCACTTGTGCACAGAGCTGCCCGCCCCAAGGCCAGGGGCACATGCTCCAAGGTGAAGAGTTGCCTGCTCCAAGGTCAAGGCACACATTCATACACTCTCGAAAGTTCAGACCCACACGCTCCAATCCAGGACCAGGCCTGGTGCACTCCTTCACATTAGGGCTTGGAAATCTGTGCAGGCAATCACAGGAGGGACAAACAGTGTAACAATGTAGTTCTTCATTTGCAGAGAACCTTCACATGCTCCCAACCGTGGGAGAGAGACAGGGCTGGCCCTGCTAAGTGTCGAATCTTACTATTCCATAACCACCTCTCTAGGGACAATCTTGAGGCTTGGAGAAACACAAGTTAGGGTCTTGGGAGAACTCCTCCGAGCTCTGGGTAATAGTAGTAGTAATAGTAATAGTAATAACAATAGTAATAATAGGGTAGGCTTTGTCATTCATCTCTTCAAGGCCCAGTTCTGTTGTGATCCTGAGACCCAGCATAAGGCCAGATTCCTCCTGCTAGTCACTGTCACCCACCCTCAGGCAGGATCAGCTGTGTCTATGGGGGAAGAGAGGTCTGCAGGGGCTCTGGGGAAGGGACAGATGTGCAACAAGAGGGTCATTGTCCACACTCTGATCAGACTCCCAGGAGCTGTAGGGGTGGGAACAGCTAGGCAGGGCTCTGAGCTGGAGGCTCCCAAAATAGCCAGGGTGCGGCTGGTGGCCGGGCTGGGCAGCTGACTTCACACCACAAGCATGCTGGGCAGCCCAGCTGTCTGAGGCCGCACCTGCTCAGCCTAAGTGGAATGCTGCCCTCAGTGGGATGGGATGGACAGCCAGGGGCCTGGCCACCCACAGCTCAGCTCCTGGCTAGGGCCCAGAGGGGCCCTTCAGGCACTCCCTGATCCTGTCCCTGTCCACTTGAGCCAAACTCACTCCCTTGGCAAGACCGGGCCATTCGGAGAGGTGGACAGTTGTACGTGAAGGTAGAGAAGCCACCTTCCTCTTGGGTCATCCATCCAAGGTGGGGACCACCTGTTCTCCTAAAGTGGGGCGGGGCCTTGTGACCCTGACACTGGCTCAGGAGGTTCATAAACACTACTGAAAATCACTGTGACATTTTTACCTCCTTCCTTAACAATGTGCCCTCCGTAAGGGTTTCTGAGCCACCAGAAGTCCCCCCCCAAGATGCCCCACAGATTCCTCCCCCATCCTGGGCTGGGGAATAGAGGGGCAGGAAGTTGAGTAGGCCTCTGAAATCCGGCCCTATTTCTCAAGGCTCCCTTAGGGTATCCTGGAGTAACGCTATGTCTGGAGGCCATGCAGAGGCCCCCAACTCATTTTCCCGAGGGATAGATAGGCGATAACTTCCTTAGCTAGGACCACTCACAGGAAGCAGAAGTCCATATCAGGGCGTAGGATTCAGCAGCTGTACCTTGCCCTGAGAGGGGTCACCAAAGAAAGGTCAAATAAGGACGCAGGTGAGCAGCCTTCACTT
The DNA here is from genome assembly GCA_030556225.1 of Cricetiscus sungorus. NCBI lineage: Eukaryota > Metazoa > Chordata > Mammalia > Rodentia > Cricetidae > Cricetiscus > Cricetiscus sungorus. The sequence continues at coordinate 15,937,926 of JANBXA010000328.1, read as the reverse complement.
TGGCTTTTGTTGTCAAGCGGATCATATACATGCGTGACAAAGTTCACGTGCTACGAAGAGCATCTTAAGAAGTTAAATATCTGTCCCATAACTTGAAAAATACGATGAGACAATGCCCGCACCTGAAGGGGGCTTGGCTAAAAGAGGCTACGGCCAGACTTCTGAAGGACTTTGTGGTTTGACCAAGAAAAAAAACCAACTTTTTGGTTCAGATAGGCAGTGGGGCCCTGCTGAGTCAAAAGCTGGGTTGTAGGTACCTCACACTCCCCCACACCCACTCTGCCTCACACTGAGACATGCAGACACTACTCACTGAGGCACGGTCTCCCGCGCTTACACAGCCTCAAAAAGGACACACTCAGACACAGACACCACTCACCAGAGCAAACATATTCCCATACACTCAGATGCCCAGCCGTGATGTCAAAAGGTCAGTGACAAAACAGTCCCTAATCCCATCCCTCAGCTGGCCTTTCCTGACCCCTCTCCCTCCAGTAGGCTATTACCCCTAGCTGCAGACCCAGTAACACAGGACTGTCTGGACTCCAGCACCTGCTCAGGAAGCCTCAGGACTGGCCTGAGGCCAGAGTCTACCACTGTCTCCTCCAGGGTCCCTTCTGTCTGTGGGGCCCAGTGTTTTGAGGAGGCCGGTGTTCCTAATAGTGATCTGACCAGTGCTGAGCCCAGGCCTCCACATCCCTCCCATCCTGAAGCCCACAAGACCTGCGTGTGCTGTTCCTGCTTACCCTGCCTTGTCCTTCTGGCTGTGTGTGTGTGATTCTGAGAACGAGGGCCACTTGGCTGAAAGACAGTGGTAACTGTTGGGACACCACCCCACAGGGTTCAGCTGACATCCAGAGATGGCCAGGATGAGGGTGTATCACATGGAGTGCTCTCACAGACCAGACACCTGTGTATTCTGGCTGCCTTACAAGGTCAGCCATTGTGGCCCAAAATGTCCTCAGAGCAACCATCCTGGGGACCAAAGAAAGATGGTACCCTAATCCCAGGGACCTGGTGCGGCCCCAGCTAGCACATGCTGCTGCTGCTGCTTCTAGAGCCGCATTCCTGAGGAGTGATGCAGCCAGCCACATTATCACAGGCTATCATTTGGAGAAGCCAGTGGGAATGGACCCACTCAAGCAGCTCCCAGCCATGTTGCAAGGACTCCTGTCAAATGCCCCACATTTCACATTTACCATGGCGGGCAAAGAGCCTGTGGACACAGAAAGAACCAAGGTTTCAGGGGAGGGAGCATCAGGCTCCTGGACCAAGGAGGATCTACAGTCTGCAGATGATCTGGCCCGTGCAGGCTCAGCAGCCCAAAGAGGCAGCAGCTTTGTCCCTCCCCATCAGCACATGGGCACCCAGCCTCCCTGTCAGGGGTCTAGCACCCCAAGGTGCTCTATGTTATGTGCTTCCACCCTATAGAGAGGCATCTCCTACCAGCACCCAGGGCTCTGGAGGAGAATCTCAGCTCCTCAGTGGACCCGGCTGTATTTAAGTGGGATGTGCTGTATTCAGCCAGTTTCTGCAGAACAGCTGCCGAGGCTTGCCTGGATGTATCCAGTACATGGCCATTAGGTCTGTGCTGCTGACACCGTTTCCCCAAGTCTTTTGAAAGATGCATGCTAAACTCCCAGCAGCCATGAGTTGATGTCTGTCTCCCACAGTGTTCTTTTGACTTAAGGTTATTGCCACCTTCTTAGCCAGATGACTCCATAGTTTCAGCTCCATGGGGTCCACTGGAGTGGCTAGTTGTGACAGGCTCATAGTACCATCCATTTATGGGATGGGACAACAGGCTTGGTCTTCAACTGGATACCTACACCAGGTGCATCTCCATCTGCTCTTGGTGGCCTTTCCAGTTGTTTCTGGGTTCCGGATGCTGGGACAAGAGGTAAGGGCTATTTGCGTGCTGTCCTGGTGTCCTCTCATATGCTTGTTTTGGGGGGATATGTGGCTGTATCGACGCAGAGATGTCGAGTTCTGCATTGGGATCCTCAGTGCCACAAAGCTTTGTGAAACAATTCCCCAAAGTGGCTTTACTGACCCGCACTCAGTGAATGGCCGTGCTGGCTTCTAACACACCGTCAGCATTTCTTTTTGCCAGTTATGTGACCCTGTGCTGGTAAGCAGCACATCTCCCTGACACTGCGAGCCTGGCACCTGTTCTCCTGCCTCTGGACAACCGGGTCTCTTCCAGAAGCGTAAGTCCTAGTGCCGTGCCTGATGCTCTGCTCTGTCGCCTGTGGTAAGTGATCTGAGGTGTTCTTCACATGTTCCAGACCCTGAAGCATGTCGGTTCTGATGCTGTAGTGACCTTCTTCTGTTCTGTGCCTTGATGCCATATCTGCAGGCTCTTCCTCCTCCTTCTCTCTCCCTCCTTCCCCTCTTCCTCCCTCAGCAAATCCCCATTAAGCATGTCCCCCCAGTGCTCAGTGCAGGCAGACAGAATGGGCATTAAAAGAGCCCCTGCCTTCTTCAGTGCCCCACAGGATGGAGGCAGCTCAAGTGTCATGGACCTACCCCATGGTGGATACACAGAAGGGGTGAGAGAAAAAAAGATGTCACCGAAAAGTTGGGATATTTCACCACAGGACAGCTGCAGGCCATGTTGCCAGGGGCAGAGTCAAGGGGTTGGGTTTGGGGGCTCAAGGATCTGTCATTCCAGATGCCCTTGGTGCTACAGAGCGAGCGATGAATTGTCCCACTCCCATATGTGCCTCTGTCATGGCACCTCAGTCCTCAGAATGCCTCCCAAAGAAAAAGTCAAGGCCACGGCTCCACAGCACAAGGTCGGCATGGGAACCTCTGACAACACCTCTGTCCCTTTGTGAAGCCGATGTGGCTCCTAGACAATGGAGAAAAGTGATGACAGGAAAGACAAGGAGAGGAGGGCTGCAGGTAAACAGGGGCCTCGGCAGGCTCTGCCCAGCCCCCCATCCAGAAAACAGGAAGAGGAGAAAAGTCAAGGGTGGGGGCAGGGATGGGGGCCAAGAAGAATAGGAAGAAAAAAAGGGGCCTTGACTTTGAGTGTCTTGAATGGCGTGCACAGCACAGACCTCTCTCCCACAGCATGCAGTGAGAAGAGCAGCCTCCCCCCCCCATCCCCGCCCCTCCCTCCAAAAATTAAACCGCCAGCACAGAGAGCTTCAGGTCAGAATGTTGCCTGCCCTGCATGCCTCATAGCCCCACCCCCCATTCCTGGACCCAGACACCAATAAGGATAAGAAGCAAGCACTGCCTATCTGGAGGGGCAGACAGCACGTGGGAGCTGGCGTCTGGAGGACTGATACTAATTAGGAGGGAGAGCCAGCCAGGAACCTGAGGGTCTGTGAGCCAGACCTGCAAAACCCGGAACCACTCATTCCCAGATGCTGCCCCGCCGCGTGTCCGGCTCTGTTCAGTACCTCACCCAATTGGCCTCTGCCTACATGACTGGAGAGTGGCCCTGGCAGCACTAGCTGGGTACAGGGCCAGAGCCAACACCAAAAGGGTAAGGACCTCTGTGAGGGCGCTGGGACAGCATCCTCCCAAGGGTGCCCAGGGAAGGCTCCACAGTTACTTTGGTGGCAGGCAGCTGAGTGCACCAACCCCCTGTTCAACCTTGTCCAAACCTGTCTCCACCAAACTAGATAAATCAGAGCCAGTGGCAGGAGGGGAAGTTATGAAGGGGGAACTGGGAATGGACCCATAATCCAGCAGTTAAAGCACGCTTCTCTTGAGGCAGAGAGGCAGGAGGTTACATCTGGGGACAGGGAGAAGGACCCTTTGGAGAAGTGCTAGTCCTGGAGCATGATTGAACTTACAGTAGGCTTTGGAGATATGATGCTCGGTGTCCCAAGCTGGCCTCTAATTTGCTATGTATCCAAGATGGTCTTGAACTTCTGATCTTGCTTCCACTTCCAAAGTGCTGTGATAGCAGGCTTGTGCCACCATGCCTGGTGTATACGGTGCTGGAGACTGAACCCAGTCCCCTGTGCACATTAATCCCCAGTCCTGACCCTCTGTGACATAGCAAGTGCCAGGCCAGCCTGGGATACAGGAGATCACCATCCATAACTTCTATTCCTTTTCCCATTCCCTGCTCTCCCGGAGTCCTGGGGAGTCCTGGGGAGGTGGAGCACCACAGAGAAAATCACCACCCCAAGACTTCCCGGGACACCTGGAGTCCCCACTCTTGTGGACCCGTACATCCTCGTGTCTAAACCAGCCTCATACAGCTGTGGGAAAGCACCTGGGATGGCCACAGGCATCTTTGCAGCTACCCTTAACTTGTACACTGAGTCATCTTTCATTTGTGTGTTTAGAAGTGACCCTCTGCCCACAAATATCCAGGAGTCTTGGCTAGTGTAATGCAATAAGATTGAAAACACACCTGCAAATCACGTGGCATTCTTACACCAGCATGTCTGATTCAACTGTAACAGTTCACTTTCTCTGTCCTCGATGCTGGAAACACCTTTTCCCCCAAGCACTTAAGAGCTTTTCCTATGTCAATCATTCAGTTAACCAACAAGGAGCATCTTAATAAATTAAAAAAAAAAAAAAACCGAACAAAAACCCTTTTCATGTGAAGGCAATTATTATTTAATTTTTTGTTTCATTTCTAAGCACTATATTTCCAACCTGGACATTAATGTGTGAGAGCTTGTGGAAAGGGGTTAGGAAGGGCAAAGAGGTCTCAGGTATTCCAAACACACAACCCACATAGGCTGCAAGATCTCATGCACGTGACTATATATCTTGTACTTCTCAATTTGTAAAACCCATTCTAAAACACTCCCACCCCAAAGTAGACATTGTAGAACTACAGTTTGGATGACAATTAAAATTGTAAAATTACAAATATTTCCTTAGATGTTCGTTCAAATGAACCCTAGGGTGCTAGGGACATGGCTCAGCTTGTACATTGCTTGCCTAGCTAGCCCTCGCTCCAATCCCTAGCACCAGGGGTGTGGCATGCTTGTGATGCCCCACTCAGGAGGTGGAGGCAGGAAGATTAGAAATTCAAGATCACCCTTAGATACATAGTGAGTTCCAGGCCAGCCTGGGTTACACAAAGCCAGACAGAAAGCAAGCAAATGAAAAAACCACATAATATCTAAGTCAAAGGGTCAATTACAGTGATAATCACAGCCCCTTGGAAAGTGGGAGCCATGAGAATACTAGGTAAGGGAATGGGAATCCTGACTAAAATTGCCCAGGGAAAGTAACCCTCCACAGGTGGTGACTGTCTGCTTGTAGCCATCATCGTATCCTTTCCTGAATGCCCCTGAGGTTTGAGTCTCGTCTCTTCCTACATTCTTTCCTGGTCCTGCTGGCTCTCTCCTTCCCCTCCAACATGGCTACACGGGGATAATAACATGCTGATGGATGCTGAGATATGGTGGGTGATCAGGCAGAATGTCACCCTCAGAGATATCATCACTGATAGCAGAAACACTGGAGATACCTAGATGGGATCTGGGATGGGTGCCGATATCCATGAGATCCCAGGGGGATACCAGGCCAGAGCACAGAGCAGGTACACACTGCTCAGGAAAGAGAAGGAAAACAGACAGGCCTCTATGAGCCCAGGGCTGAGCCAGGGGCATATGGATTCGAGAAGCAAAGGAATGGGGTCATGCTGAGAGGTGACCTCATATGACTATCACAAAGCATGGAAGGACAGGTGAGAGAGACAAAGCTGAGAGTCCAAATGATAAAAGCAGCAGAAACCAGAGAAGTCAAAGGCCAGGGGCTTTGGTGGGGACATTACATGGCCTTAGACTGCTGAGCTTAACTGATTCTTCAGCCCTATACCAGGCTGAGATTGTCTCATACTCAGAAACGCTTTCTTCATGTGGCTCTCAGGAAGTCACACCCCCATATCCCTGCCTCTCTGCAGTCCCCACTGGTCCCTGGTGCTTACTCTCTATCCTCAGGATCCATTCATGCTCTTCTCCCATTGGATGCCACACTTGACCCTGTAGGCCTGACCTGACCATGCTGTCGTGTCCAGCTCAGGTCTGGACCCCATGGCACGTACCTCCAAGCAAACGTTTTAGCTGTTCTAGAAGGTATTGCAGTCTCCCTGTGCTAGGTGCCTACCTGACACCCATACACAGTGAATGGTGTCTCTGTCCTTCCTTAGGCTCAAGCCACAGGACCTGAAGGTACGTCAAGTCCAGCTTCATTGCAAAGGTTCTTCCTCCGAACGATGTGCAGATCTGAGTGTGCCACCATCTTCAGCTGGTGCCCTGAGTGCAGTGCTCATACAAGACCCCTGCTGCCCTAGCCACTGCCCTGCTGGCCCAGACAGAGTAGAGAGATGAGGAAGGGTAGGTCTCCTTTGGTCTTTGCCAGCTGAGGCTGAACTGCCAGTATCCTCCTGAAAATAGTTCCTACCACTGGCTCTCTGTGTCTGAGGCTATTTTATGGACCGAGTTACACCACAGGCTGCTCTGGGTCTCAGGTACCGTACAGCAGACCATGGGACCTCTCAGTCTCCATAAGCTCACAAGCCAAGTCCTCCTCATTTTACACATATGCTTTAATTGAATCCACACTGATTGGTGGTATCCATAGAAACAGAGCCAATAGGCATTACATATTCATGAGGGTGTGCCCTCCATGTTCGTGGAATCCGTGGGGACAACAAAATGTGAAGTGAAATTTCATTTGTATGAAACCCTTACTGACTTTTAAATTCCCCAGATGGAAGACAAGAATGGCTATTTCCATACCTTTACCCAGTGTCAAGTATTGAGAGTCACCCAGTGACGATGCAAAGTCTATGGCTAGATGGCCCAGGGTCTGCCCAAACATGTCAGAAGTTTATGTAACTTCAGCATCAGAGGACCTTGGAATTCATGGGGAAAGGACTAGTACCCTGTGGACACAGAGGATTTCTGTATCAAATTAGTTCTATTTCTATTAAAAGCCCCGACTAATGTTATACAGTGTGTGTGTGTGTGTGTGTGTGTGTGTGTGTGTGTGTGTGTGTGTGTGTGTATCTTTGCTGAGGATCTAGACTCAGGGCCTCATGCTTACACAACAAGCTCTTTGTACACTGAGCCATCTTCCCAGACCTGAAAACTGATTTCCTTTAATAAGCAAAGGCCTTGAGAAAGCATCCACAAAGAGGTAGATGAGCATGGAAGTGCTGGTCCTTCCAGGAATGAGAATTTAAGACTCCCATACCACCATATGAGTGGTGCAGAGTGTTGCAGAGATCAAGGTAGACTGACATTCTGAGGGAGTGTAAAGTCCGTCCGCATGGTTCCTGGCTACGCTTCTGAAATGGAACATTCCCAACTACAAAGCACCCACACATGAACCCGTGTCTGTATTATAGACAGCAAGCGTCTGTCGGCCTGAGTCCAGGGGAAAGCTTGCAAACAATGTGCTTTCACACAACTGAACACAGCAGTAAAGAACAATGAACTTCCGTCCCAACGAGCCCACAAACCTCACAAACACAATGTGAGCCAAAGAAGCCAGGACCCATGCTGCACGTTTGACAAATGTGATGGCCAAAGCTGGGCAGCCTCATCTACAGGGTCAGAACAGGGCTGGTGGGCATCAAAGCCCTCTCCTGTCTGGGCAGTGGTTTCGGGAGCGTGCTCACTCTCCTGGGTTTCAGTGCATCAAGCTGAACAGTTTGTGAGCTCAATCTATACTTTTCTTACCCGGTAAAAAACCAGCTGAGTAAATAACATGGGCATGGAAATGCATGTGTTCTCTTAGAAGTACAGCAGCAGCACCTGTGACACGGCTCTGAGTCCACAATGAAGACCAGAGACAGGTGACCTGCAGTAGTTGTCACCACTCCCTCATGTATCTGTTTCAAATATTCATCCACTCACCCTCTCTGGTTCCTCAGAGACCAGAGAATCAAAGGCCTCAGAAGAGCCTTAGCATACCATGCTTGGCTTTGGAAACACACAAGATATATCCCCCTCCCCCCCACCAAAGTCAGATATTGAAAGTAAACTAAGGATGACTCTGATGTTTGGCTCTCTGCCCTGGAGTATAAAAGATGAGTCACACTTAGATCAGTTCAATTCCTGTGCAACAAAAACATGGTCGCACGGGCCACCTGCTTTCTGCAACTCTCCTGCAGGGACTCCCAGGGCTTGCTGGGCAGGCAGCCCAGGAAAAGTGTAGCCACCTATGGGTCTTCAGCATCTCTTCTCGTCAGGCTGGGCACCTAAGCAGCCTCCAACATTTGGCCAGCCCGCTTCTGGCCCTCCCAACCATGCCCTTTGTCCTGGAAAATTCCCACCTACCACAGACAATCTTGGCAGTCCTCTAGGCTGCACTGGAGAGCCATTGAAAGTCATATCCTGGGCCAGAGACCCCTCCATCTGGTACCTTCCCTGCAATCCCAGCATAGAGCCCAGCCCTCTATGGGTATCATGGAAGGCTTTCTCCTCAGGCCCAGTACCCTGCTTACAACAGGCCCTCAGGAAAGTCTTATGCTAGCAACTGAGGTCCCTGATGTCCACATTGGGTAATGCCCTCAAATACTGCCTCCCCACCTGGGATCCATATCCATGCACCTAGGAGGCAATCCTTAAGCACTGCAGTGTAGTACAGCAAACTCCCAATGGTTGCTCGGTGAATGAGCTACTTAGCGATGTGCCAGTGAACGCCTCCTTCTCAGTGAGGGCCAGGCTGACTTGCAGCAACTGCTAATTGGGGTAGAAACCTCCCCACAGTGGCAGATTCTAAATCATCCCGTGGAGCATACATCTGCATGCTCTGGAGCCTGCAATGGCTTAGCCTGCATGGAGGTCATTGTTGATGCTGATAGTAAGAAGTCAGTAGCATGCTGCCGTCTACATCTGCTGCTTCTCCAGGTCCACACTGCCAGTGTGTCAGGTCCCTTCAGCTGCAACTCGTTTTGTTTCAGCCTCTTATTCAATGACACTGTTACTTAGCACATACATGTCCACATGAACACACACTAGGGCTCTCGGGAGGAACCATAATGTCTCAGTGTTTTGCAGCCACATATGCACTTGGGATTCCCACTGCCATCTACCTGGCTTCCCAGCCTTCTCTGCAGAATTAGGAAATATAAAAGTTTGAAAATCAATGTGAGCCCTGACTTAGCATTGATGACACTTAGCTGTTTTTCTAACTGAATCTCGTGTCTTTCACATCGAGTCTCTAATCACTGATCACACTTTTTCTCAGCTCTACACCACAAACACAAACTCATACATATGCATGATCACTAAAACAATAGCATATTAATACTGAGAACTACACAGAAGTTTCTAAGCTTTGTCATGCTCAGAACTGTCAAATCTTGTGCAGTCACAGTAGACAGGTAGATGTCATCCTGGACTTAATGAAAATATTTGGGTCTCAGGCATGCGTGAATGTTGACTAATAGCCTCTAAGTTACCAACAGGAGAGTGCTGACTCATTCTCCTTACAGTATCTGAATCACAAACCTCCCCTGGCTGCACGGATTTGAAAATGACTCACATACTGCTGAGTCATAATGTCCCCAGTCCCAGAACTTCAGAGCTGGAAGTTCCAGAAGTCATACCCACTGAAGAAAGCTATCCAGGGGCCTTCAGCTGGGAGTGGCCCAATACCTGCTACTGTGGCCTTCACAAACGATGGACAGATGTGGGGACATCCTGGCTCCTCTCCAGCTCTGGAGCCTAAGGCACTTTGCTCAGTATTGCGCAAGTAGAGCTTCTGTCAAGTCAGAAAAGGATAGGATGTTGGGAAAGATATAGCCAGAGGTCCCAGGGGCAGCTGAGTATCACAGTACTCACCCAGCAGTAGCCAAACAACACATTCCCTACCAGCTACCTGGACCCCTCCTTGAAAGCCATACTCAGCTGACCTCTCCTTATAGACCCTTACCCAGCACAAGGCAGGGCCTCCCTAGAGTTTTCCTCAGCCATGAGGAGACATATGCAAAGGCAGACCTTCTCCAAACAACACAACCTAGCCAGGACCAACAGGGCCTATTCAGGATCATACCTAACAAGTTGAAGCTTCCTGCCTTCTGCAGTACAGGAGGCTGAGGCTCAGAGAGGCACCCACCACCAGAGCACCTGACAGGAACATCAAATTATAGAGTCAACAATTACCATTGGCTGACACAGCTCAGACCAAAGTGGCTAGAGGAGCTGCCACTGAGCATTAGAAAAGGACACTGAAGGGGCTCCCTGTGCCATGGGAAAGAGTGTCAGATAGGTACATACAGAAGGAGCCATGGACCCCAAGTGACCACCAAATCTTAGGTTGGGGAAAGTGCTTCAGAGATCAGGCCTCCCTGACTCTAGTCACCAAGAGTCAAGGTTGGAAACAGGTTAAGACCACTTCCTGGCACACACCGGTGATCCAGGCTGGGGTACAGGCCAGGCTGGAGGTCAAACTGGGCCACTGGAGAATAGACTAGAGCTGTAAGAAGAGGCCAATACAATCCTGACTCCTGCTCTGCTTCCTAGCCCTGGCAGCTGCAGGTGGGACACATAGAGACAGCTCAGGGTCAGGAGGCTTGGGGTGACTCTGCAAGGATTAATGGCCCTGAGAGGCTTCTAGAGGGAGATTCCAGGGACCACTAGTGTGTGGAGCTGGCAGAGAAGTCCTTAGTGCCAGGCTGATCCTATGACATTGGGAGCAATGAGAGGGGCAAGGGACATGATGGAAGGAGATCCTCAAGCACCTATTGCCACCTGGGGCCAGACCTTCAGGCTGCGGGCAATAGAACAGCAGAAGCAAAAGTTCTGTATGGGCTGCTCAGGAATGGGGTTTCTCAAGCCTTCCACACTTCTCAAAGTCCCTCAGCCCAGTTTGCTGTCTCTCTCAAAGGATGGTAGATCAAGTACTCTAGATTATAGATTGAGACAGAAGTTGACAGCTGACCCTGCCCATCCCACATTGAAAAGTAAGCAACCACAAGGGATGGTGGAGAATAGTAAGTCCATCTTTTGTCTTTGATGCTCTTATCTGAGGGATCAAGCTGAGTTGCAACAGAGGACAAGCCAAGACTTGTCTTCTGGGAGAAGCTCTGACCAGCCCCAGAGAGGCTTCCTAAGTGCATCCAATCCTGAACCAGATTCACAGTCAAGAAAGAGTCCACAGGCTGGGGAAGTATCATGCCAGAGAAACTACCAGGAAGATGAAACCATCCTCTTCCAGTGTCCAGGACAAACCTGAACACCGAGGGAGCTTCCAGAAGTGTTGTCTGACTAAACAATCACAAGAAACATCTGTGAAGCATCCGACCTTTGCTCACAGCACTCATCTGACTAGTATTTGTGATGAGAAACTGATGTTTGATCATATGACCTTCCAGCTTTAGGTATCAGAGGGAAGATATACACAACACATTTGATCCTGGTATTTGGTCTAGGATGGCAACAGATCTGAGTACCAGAGAGCTACAGAGCAGGAGGCCTCCATCTCTGAACCGTATCAGACATGAAAGCGTTGAATATTCCTGGGTAGACCAGTTGTCCTGCCTAAATCAGGAGAGATTCCAAAAAGAGGTAGGCTTGTAAGGACTCTGAGCCACACCTACAGGACTAGACATTCTCCATCATGGGTAGTGAACCCAGCTGCCCACTTCCAAGATCAAGGTACTAAGAGAGCTGAACCCTGTTCTGGGTCTGGTAACTTCACATAGGCTCAGAGGCCCCTCCCTCACCTCACAGTTGGCTTTTGTTTCCTATGCCTTACAGTGAACACAGGAAGTGTCTCCCATGGTATTCTTTACATTAGAGCCACTTAGGTAAGTCTCTCATACCTGAAGCACATCCTAAAGTCCAGTTCCAGCCCTGAGGAGGCATCTCAGAATGAGGGGCAGAAAGAGCCTAGGAAGAAGGCTGTGAAACTGTCATAGAACCGCCTCATCAAGGTAGAAGCCAGGTCTTTTCCAAAGGACCTTCTCAAGCTGCTTTCCTCCCACATTTCCTACATCTGAACCCCTTTCACAATGAATAGGGTGTAGAGGTATGAACCATGTGGGGAGGGCTGGAGGGTATCTACACTAGAGATGCATTAACCTGAGCCCAGGGACTAGGGCTGCTCAGGAGACTTCTACCCTCTTGAGTATCTGTCCTACCCTATTATTTTGTTATTTAAACCTCTCAGCAGAACCATTTATGTGAGGTCCACAATTCTGAGGTGTGATCGTCTCCTGCACAAAACAGCCAGCAGTGCTGCCCCCAACAGCTATGCTTTCCCACAGCTACCTCATGGATGTGCAAAGAGAAGGGACCCAGCCAAGAACTAAGGTCTGTCCCAGGGACAGGCTCCAGGCCAAAAATACACCCATGACTTCCCTTCTCCAGCCTCAGTTTCCCTATTTGGGGATTGGAAGCAGTGGGGAGCAAAGGAGAAGTTTCTGAATGGGAAAAGGAACCTGGCCTTCAGGACAAGCAGGTAAGTTGGGCTGAACTCCGCAACTGCCCTCAGGACAGGCAGGTGCCCTTGTCACTGCCCTCAGGGACCCACAGCTGAGAAGGTGGGGGCATGCTACCTGCCCAGACAAAGCCCAGCCTGGGAGGTTAGAGGACAGAGACATCAAAGGGGACAGGCTTGGGCTTGGCCAGCTTCTCTCTAATGTCTTCCTGTGAGGCAATAAGGTGCAAACCGGGAGGGGGAGGGATATATCACAGACAGAAAGCAGTCTCCCACGCAGGGCCCTAGTCAAGGGCCATCTGGGCCAAGGGGAGGTTCAAAGACTACCCCAGAAGGACTTAGGGTTCTCTCCTGGAGGCAAGGACGCACCAGCTGCTGCTGCTGTGTGGTAAACACGTCTGTGGGGAGAGGCCAGAGAGAAGCTACAGCTATGACTTGTGCTTCTCTCACTGTAGCTGAACTGATTCCCAGTGGGCCCCATGTGTGAGCCCTTACCTCCCAGTCCCACCCCTAACATACATACACAGCTATAGGTCCATCAGTCTGTGCTTGGTTGACGATGCTCCCAGACCTATGAGACCCCACCCACTTCTCCTAGCTGAGGGTCTGAGGTTGGATAAGCCTTATGACGAAGTGCAGAGCCATGTCCTGTGAGCCCCGCACCTGACTCACTGGCAGGCAGGCCTCATGGGCTTCCTTTGCCTTCGATGGAAAGACTCGTTCTTGGGAGGACTGTAGAGAGACTAGGCGGGGAAGGCTTGGACAGTGGGCAGAATAACCAACACCTCATGTGAACCCCCATGCCCCTTCTCCTGAGTTCCAGGTGGCAGCAGGCATGTCAATTAAAGGGAGGTCTTCCTGAAGAGCTAGACAGGGTCTCTGGCAATGATCCCAAGTGTACCCAGAAACAGTGCAAGCAAGGAGCTGTCTGTCAGCAGCCTTCCTGGTAGCAACTGCAGAGGGGACAAAACACACTCTGCGACACCCATGAATGATCCAGAGTCATAGGACAGACCTACGAAAGAATGGTGGAAACACAGAGGTGGCTTTAAAAGCAGGAGAGTTCAGGAAATGAATTCTCCAAGAGCCATCAGAGAGATCAGGCAAACCCCCTGACACACACACACACACACACACACACACACACACACACACACACACCTCCATGTAAACGCTCCACCCTTAAGAACTGTTGGAGAACAGACTTGTGTCAACTTATGCCACTGATTTGGGGGTGCCTATCACAGCAGCTCTATAAACTGAAAACAGCCTCCAGTGAAAACAGCCTAAGATCTTGCCATGTTCAGGAAGTATGGTCAGTTCTCACAAAGGAAGCTAGCATGATGGGGAGCAGGTAGGCATCACCATAGCTCACCACATCTCACACTCCCAAGGAGAGTGAGGAGCAGGCCTGCTCATCAACAGTGGGAGACTGAGAAACTCTGAAACACAAATCATAATCACCTAGATGCTAGCCATCACTTGCTAGCATTCAAATGTGCAAGAGTCAGTGAGATGTCCTCTGTCGTTTTGATTTTCAGTAAATGATTAGAAAAAAATATAATACAAGATTTGAGGTCTCCCACCTCATACTAAAGGATCATCCTGGGCCCAAGGTGTTACCAGGAAGCTGGCCAGGGTTCTCTATCTGGGAAACTTCACAATTGGACACAGGACAGCTTCATCAGTATAGAGGATCTGGGTCCTCAAGGGGCGAGAATAAGAAGGGTTTAACTAACGGCCTCGGAGGCTTCCAGCTCTGGGACCTGAGACCCAGGCCAGTGGCTTCAGACTCTAAAGGTCAAGGACTTACTCAGGTCTGTTGCTCTAGCCCTTGTCAGTGACCCATCAGCCAGTGGTTCGTAGCGTATAGCAGACCCTGAGACACTCAGCTCCTGACAGCATCTAGTGCTGTAGTACTCCGGCCTTGGGTGCCAGAAACACTAACCCTTAGGATGCAGCAGTCCCCGGTCTCTCTTCCTGGTGACCAAGGCCTACAGTCTCTCAACTTGACTCTTCTGAAATGACCCTTTGATGCCACTGCATCAGCACCACTAATGTGGCTGCTGTGTGGAACAGTGGCCGTTGTCTCAGCCTGCTGTCCCCATGACAAAGGTGGCCTTCGAGTAAGAAAAACCACTCACCGGTGCCTCTTATTAGGATTAATGTTACAACCTCTAGGCAGTCCAGGAGGGTATCTCTGAACATTCTTCAAAAGTAAGACAAATAGCCTGGTTAGAAAGCCAGAAAGGGAGTGTGGCATGGGTGTGACATGTGCTCCAGTCATGGCATGGCACAGCTTCCGATTCTACCAACCACAGACCTCACATAAGGACCAACCATAGATCCCCACATACACAGTTCACAGGCGTTCTGCTGAGCCCCTAGGGTAAGCATTTCCCCACCCTTGGTCTGAATGAGAATGGTTGCAGGGTAAGCAGGGTCATCTAGAGTTCACCAAGGTGAGGCTGTCTGGAGCAGTGGTGATTAGAGCAAGGCCTCCAGAGGGTGTGCTGTTGCTGTAGAGCAATGACGATTGTCTGCAGCTGCTGTAGTTCCAGCTGAGCTTTCAAAATGCCCAAAGCAGGCTGCCATGAGGGCTGCCCAGCAGCTCTGAGAAAGTATGCATAAGGGAAGGTCTGTCATTCAAGAAACCAGACACCCACCTGAGTGGTGCACTCACTCACACCACCAAAGGGTGTTTGCCATGGAGATGTAACAAAAGCTTAACCCCAAACTAACATTCTCAGCAACACTTCCCAGCACTTAACCCTCATCAAACACCCGGGGAAGAGCGGGGTTGCTCTGATCTGTCTCTGAAGCACTCACATGACTCATGCACGCCAACCACTGGGTTTATGTCTTGCGTGTTAAGAAGACCGGCAATATGTGCTGAGCTGTGTTTACTTTTGCCCAATTTTAAATGGCTTTGTGGAAATGTCATTTACATACCATGGAGTTCTCACACCACATACCATCTAACGATTTTAACATATTTACAGAGTTGCACAACCACAACCCTAAACTGACTTTAAAACACCTTCATCATCAAAGGAAATCCTTCTACCATTGGCAGTCACCTCCTTCCCATCTGGTCCTAGATGCCCCTTGATCAACCTCCTTAGGACTAGCTGTGTTCCAGGCATTCCAGTAGAGACCTGTAAAATGTGGTCTCTGCTGGGAGGCTGATGTGGTTAGAATGACCATGTCTCAGTACCTCATTCCAGGGTATTTCCAGTTCATACTACAATGTGCCGATGGATTCTCATTGTTCAGGGACCAGATAATGGACACTGAGTTGTGTTTATGTTGGGCTGTTATAAACAATGTTGCATTTGTAGGCAAAGCTATGAGAAGACCTGTCAGGGAATTTTCAGCCAAAAAACACTGGTCTACATGCAGCTGCACATCAGAGGTATCTATCTGCCTTAGGCAGATACGGGACCACTGTTATCTCCGTGACCCCTGCAAGAGGAAGTACCTATGGGTGCTGGTGTAAAGTCAGAATGGCCATGGGGAAATCACCAACAGAAATCTAAAGACCTAGAGAGCCTGTGTTTCAGTGCCACCTGACACAACATCTCCAGGAACCCTAACCCTCACAGTCCTTGCAGAGTGATATCCCAGTACTCCTATTCCACCTACACACACTCAGCTCTGGGAAACAGGAAAGAAAATAAAGAACTTACCTGGGGTCACTCTGCAAGGCAGGCTAATCAGTGCCTGACTGTGGCCAGTGTGGCAGAAGACATCATAGGTTCCCAGCAAAGCAGAGGCTCTTACAGGTGGGAAGATGGTACCCACAACAATAGAATCTAGGGAGGAGAGTATGGAGAAGGATGCTCAGGACCAGACACAGCAAGGGAGAGTAAAGTATCAGAATAAAAGGGGGCTTGCCTTACAGGAAGTGTATATTGGGTCCTGTTGACAAGTGTATAGTCAACACGGATAAGTAGCTCACCAATGACTATAGTTCACAAAGACAGAATCGAGTGTCGACCTAGCCTGTCATCACACACACACACCCCAAAAAAATCATGTCCCCAGTAAAGAAAATCCTAGCACCTTTAAATACCTTTTTCTTTTGGTATTAAAGGTGGAACCCAGGTCCTCATGCATGCTAGCCAAGCAGTCTCACTGAGCTACAACCCCTAGTCCAGCCTCGAACTTCTCAACACACTCTATGTTAGAAGATAAACAAATTCAAATCCTAAACACCAAACATTCTTAATCATTCAAGAATTTCAACACAGTTTCCAAAAACTCATACTGATAAAACTACTATGAGATAAACTTCAGTGAAAGCAATCATAAGAAGAAATCCCACCACAGCAAGAGTGACGAGGCACATTCACCCTGGGAGTGAAACTGATACAGATGTGGCCAGTAGTGTGGCACACAGGATGTCAGGTAGCCCAAGGTTTAGAAATGAAGTGTGTAGTAAGAGTAGGGGGAAAGGTTAAGATGGATAGATATGCAGATTATATCATCTCTGTAGTAAGAATATTTATTTCCAAGTTCCTAAGTCAAATAAAGAAGAGTTAATATCTAGTAGCCACAAAACATGCAGTAAGAATTCTAATAGTGGGCTGGGAATGTAGCTAAGTTAGTCAAGGGCTTGCTGAGAGTAGAGGAAGACCTGGGTTCTAGCCCCAGTACTTACACAACAGGCATGGTGGCACAGGCCTATAACCCCAGCACTCAAGAGGTAGAGGCAAAAGAATCACAAGTCCCAAGCCCTTCTCACCTATATAGTGAGATCAAAGCCAGCTGGGGCTACCTGAGGTCCTGTCTCAAACAAACGATAAAGTCTGTACACAGTGTAGAGATGGCTCAGAGGCTAAGAGAACTGACTGGTCTTCCCAGAGAACCCAGGTTTGGTCCCCAGCACCCACTTGACACCTCACAATCAGCCACTACTCCAGTCCTAGGGTATCTGATTCCCTCTTCTGGCCTCAGTAGGCACAGGGCATGAGGAATGCACATGTTGAAATAAACAAGCAAAACACCCATAAGACATAAAATGAAAATTAAAAATAAAACTGGTGATAATTATAGTCTCATAGCAGAAGAGAAAAGAAGGAGAAGACAAAGAGAATGTTCTATCTTCATCATTGCTCCTAGTAACAAATCTGTAGATACTTGTGGCAGAGTCTGACTGAATGGAATGAGGCATTCCTCCTCACTGAAAGGTAGAAGTGTTCTTAACTAGAAACAGATGGACACCTTATCCATGGAATAAATATGCCACAGCCAGATCTAGTGTGCAGTGCTATGCTTCACGGGGAACCCTAACCTCAAGTCCCTCAAAACAAAAGTTAAACCAGGTTAGAAACTCAAGAGAAAGCAATAAGCAAAATTATAAAAATAAGGTTCACATACTTGAAAGGATACTACTCAAGCACAGGCACTTGGTGCCACATACAGTGAGATGAGGTCTTTTAAGAAAATAAAAGAAGCCAGGTGTGGTGGTACACACCTTTAATCCTGGCAGAGGCAGATGGATCTCTGTGAGTTCAAGGACAGCTTGCTCTACATAGTTACAGGACAGTCAGAGCTACATAGAAACCCTGTCTCAAAAGCTGGAGGTGGGGGTAGGGGGAGACTGTACTGTCTATTGAGGAACTGGCAGGTGCTTTGAGAAGGAACAAGAGGTATTAAAACTGAAAATGAAGAAATAATATCAGTACCATTTTCAGACCACATGACTGCACCTGGGAAAAGCAAGTTAATGTTGCTATGAGTCAAGGGAGAATGCATGTGTTGATTGAATACAGAAATAACATAACAAAAAATCTACATCTTTCTGGAGGACAAGTGAAAACAAATTGTAGAAGACAAGATGAAAGCCAAGACTCATTTTGAAATAGCAATAAAACTGTAAAGTCCCAAGGAATAAAGTTAACAAGAAATGTAAAGTTTTAACATGAAGGGAATTGTAAATACTTCTGCAAGACAGATTTTGAACCTATTGAAAGGAGGATCTTGAGTTCAGGCTTTTCGAAGCCAGCCTGAGCTACATCAGACTGTCTTAAAGTGGGTAGGGAGGGGCAGATTGGTCAGTGGTGAACTGCTCCTTGTGTGAGCTGGAGGTCCTGAGTTCAAACACTAGGACTAACAATGTTTGGCTTGGTGGCATATATGAGGAGGTGGGGACAGGCAGATCCCCATCTACCATAGAAGCCTTCATATTATGGTAGGAAGGGGAGACCTGGCCTACTCAGTGAGTTCCAAGCCAATGAGGGACCCTGTCTGGAAAAGCAAGGTAGATGGCCCCTGAGGAACAACCTCTGAGGTTGACCTCTGGCCTTCATGCTCACACACACACACACACACACACACACACACACACACACACACACACACAGACCAGGCATCAGACATTTATCAGTTCCCTACAGTTTTTTTCTAAGATGCAGTGGCAGTTAACACCACCATCAGAACATTTTAAGCTGGAAAGCAAACATTTAAGCTAAAATTGATCACACAGTGTCATGACTAAAATCCTGTAGTGCTGTGAGGTGAGGAAGCCAATCGTCAGGCAATGCCAAGGCACCCACACATCATCATGCATCTTAGCTAGGGTTTCTACTACTGTGATAGAACACCATGACAAAAGCAACTCAGGGGGAGGGGACAGGGTTTGTTTCAGCTTCCAGCTCTCAAACCACACTTTGGTGCTGAGGGAAGTCAGGGAAGAAACTCAAGGCAGAAACTGGAGAGCAGAACTGAAGACCATCCCATGGCAACTGAAGCTGAACCTTCACTGACGACTTCTCCCAGCCTCTCATGACACTGAGCCGCAGCTACTCTCTATGATTATTTCATGCTTTCAAAAGCAGTGCCCCGGGAAACTCTTAGGCATTACCAAGTTCATTTGGCATCATGAGTGAGGTACATCCTTGGCCCCCACTGGAACAGGTCCTGTGTGCTAACCCTGAAGGAATACTTCCCAGAAAATTTCACCTTAATCATGCTGGTTTTCTTCAGCCACAGCTGACCAGTATTCACTAACCCAACAAAATAAAAGTTTAACTTCAGCAATTCTGGTTTCTTGTTCATCAAAGCCAATTCTTCTCACTCCAGCTAACCAGACTCAGATTCTTAATTCAAAATATTTAACGACCCATATAGAGTTTTGAGGGCTCTCAAACATTCTTCTGAAACTTCACACAACGAACCTCCATTGCTCGCTGTGTTCTGATCTTCCAGACTCTCACAGAATGGCCCACTGAACTCTAAGAACTCTGTGACATTTCAAGCCCAAATTCCAAAGTCCTTCAACAATCCTGCAAAAACCATGATCAAGTCTGTTAAAGCAATACCCCACTCCTGGTACCAATTTGCATCTTATTTAAGTTTTTATTGCGGTGATGGAATACCATAACCGAAAGTAACTTGGAGAAGAAGACACTTACTTCAGTTTACAGCTCTCAGTCACAGTCCCTCACTGAGGCAACGGCAAGGATCTGAAGGCAGGAACTGATGCAGTGGCCATGGACGGGTGCTTCCTACTGGCTTTCTTCCTGTGACTTGCTTATCCTGCTTTCTTTTACAACCCAGGACCGTGGGATTTAGGAATAGCACTATCTCCAATGGGTTGGACCCTCACACACCACAGGCTTGCCCACAGACCAATCTAACTGGGGCATTTTCTCAACTGTGAATTGTACAAGTTAAAAAAAGAAAAAAAACTAACCATGATGTCATGTCTGGAATTCAATAGTCTTCATATCATGGCAGGAAGGGAAAACCTTAATATGTGATTGGACAGCTAGAGCTAATGGAAAAGGGTTAGGTGGGTAGTTCACACCCAACATCAAAAAGTAACGAACAAATGAGAGGATCTCATCTCCCCTGGGGCAGTGAAAGTGCTAAGCCTTCCCAGCACCACTAAAGACTTACATAGCTGTTATTGTTCATGGTAGGCCTTTAGTGCAAATCCCTTTTATGGTCCTTTTTCCTTTTAAAAATGACAAATTTTGGAGGCCAAGGTAATTTGACTCCTTAATTGACAGCCATTAGACCCCTCCCTGATTATCAGCCAAGACTGCACCACACCAGCCTAGCTGCCCTGAAAACCCCATTTCTTTTTTTGAGGAAGTTACACTGAGACTACAGCTGCTTGCTGCCACACTGACATCTTCAAACTGCTTACCCTGGACAACATTCTGTCACTCCAAGCTTTGGTGAAATCTAGACAACGGCAGTCATTTTCACCCAGAGAAGAAAGTAGAATTTCTCCTAAAGGCCCAGCGAAAGACCTGTGACTGGTGCCAACACAGACCCTTGTTTGCGTGAAGCTCTGTGGAGATCTATGCAAACACCATTGCATAGCCCCATTCTGACTACACAAGCAGACTGTGACTCGCTTTGAGAACTAGCCAAGAGATATCCTGGCTGCCCCCGGTTCTAGACTTCTCAAGTGGTCTGTTATTTCTCACTTTAGATCTTCACCAACAGTGGAGTGGGCAGGGCTGGGAACAGGAAGAGAAGCTGCATCAGAATGGCCACAGTGGAGACAGCAGCACAAGCTTCAGAGAGTGGCTAGGTCAGAAACACAGGAAGCTGAGGCGAGGGGGACAATGGAGGTTGAAGATGAGAGACTATGAACTGTGATCACTGTATTTGTCCTAGGGGTCTTGTTTGATTTAAGGACAAGGGGTCTAAGATAACCTACTCCTAAAAGTTACGACACTTGTGTGATGTTTAGTTTTAATTGTCAGCTTGACAAACGATCACCTGTGATGAGAATCTCCATAAGGCATTATCTAGATCAGGTTGACCTGTGGACACGTCTGTTGGGATGCCCTTAAATGACATGGGCAAACCCAGTCTGAAAGTGGGAAGAACCATTCGTGGGTTTTGGACCCGGAACTGCATGGGTAGAATTAGTTAGATGAGGACATGCAAGTGTCTTAGTTAGGGTTTCTATCGATGTGAAGAAACACCATGTCCATAGCAACATTTTACTGAGGTGGCAGCTCACAGTTTCAGAGAGTGAGTGCATCATCATCATCATGGCAGGGAGCATGGCAGCGTGCAGGCTGACATGGTGCTGGCTACATTTTGATATGCAGGCAACAGAAAGTGAACTGAGACACGGGGCGGTATCTTGAGCATATATGAAACCTCAAAGCCAGTCTCCACAGTGACACACTTCCTCCCACAAAGCCACCCACCTCCTCATGGTGCCGCTCCCTTTGGGAGCCATTTTCTTTCCAACTACCACAGTAGGCATCCATGCATTCATTGCTTTCTGACTATGTATAAAACTTGCTGCTTCGAGCTCCTGTTGCTTTGACTTCCCCACACCAGAGGACTACACTCTGGAACTGAGCAGAAATAAACCCTTTCTCCCCTAAGTGGGCTTTGTCAGGGTGTTTCATGGTGGCAACAGAAATGAGTCTAGAACTCTTGCCACTGCAGGCCTGCCCAACAGCTGGAACACTTGCAGGCTCTGCCTGCTGCCTCTTGGCGCCCACTCACTGCTGACAGACAAAAGATTATGGTAGCTGTTGGTTATCCCACAGCAAGAAGCCTCCTTGTTGCCTAGAGCCCTAAGTCTCTGGCTTCTAAAGCCTGAAACAACAGAGCCCTAGCATTCAAGGTTTGGAGCTTCGTTCGAGTCTCCTGGTCTGCTATCCCAGCACCTAAGTCACAAGGCCCAGGACTGCCAGCACCGGAACAGCCTCTCCTCACCTACTCATGGTTTCCATCTGAGTGGAACAAGAGCATCCAGGCCAGCTGACTGGAAATAAAATCACAAACATAGTTAAAGAACTACAGGCATGCTTGCACATCTGGACCCTAGAGTGAGTCATTTTCATATGGGACCAAACCTAGAACCTTAGCAAAGTGGCTCAAATCTATAGCTCAGGGGACCTTTGCCACTGTTGGGGTGGAAGAAGGCATAGGAAAACAGCCACCAGCAGGGAGAACACACTTGCAGAGCTGACTTTCATAGCCCACCTAAGGCTTGGGGGCAAGTTAGCCTAGCCAGCCAGAACTCAAAAGTGACAGGCCCAGGAAAGACAGGGGATACACGGAGTCCCCTTTGTCAACGCTGCAAGACAGGAATGTAGAACATCTCTAGTTTACCAAACTTGTAAGAACTGGTATGAATTGGAGTAGGTGGCAGGGATATCAACCTTCCCATGGTCACAGCCCACCCTATGGTCATAGACCCTCCCCATAGTCATACCCCCCACATGGTCACAGTCCCCATGATCATGAGCCCATGGGCAGCCTTATTCGGGGCATGAGAGTGGTAGATCCCCGCTCCATGGAGGTCCATGCCTGAGAGAGGATAGTAGGACCCTGAATCTCTACCAAGGTTGCTGCCAGAGCCCTTGTTACATAACATTGGTCCCTGGGGACCATGAGATGCAGCCTCGTGTCTTTGACTCCTGGGGTCATGAAGACCTACCCTAGAATAGCCCTAACCATCAACATTTGAAATCTGCCCTTGTGGTTTGAATGAAAATGGCCCCATAGGCTCATAGGGAGTGGCACTATTAGGAGGTGTGGCCTTGTTGGAGTAGGTGTGGCCTTAGTGGAGAAAGTGTGTCACTTGGGATGGGCTCTGAGGTTGGCTTCAAATGATCAAGCCAGGTCCAGCGTCTCTCTCTTCCTGCTATCTGCCAATTCAGTTGCAGAACTCTCCGCCACCTCTCCAACACCAGGTATGGCAACCACACGCCACCATGCTTCCCACCGTGACAACAGTGGACTAAACCTCTGAACTATAAACCAGCTCCAATGAAAGGTTTTCTTTTGTAAGAGTTGCCATGGTCATGGTGTCTCTTCACAACAATAGAAACCCTAAGATGGCCCTCAAATGTTGTGACATCTCTGTCCTGCCTGCAGGTCCACAACCAACACCATGGTCATGTGTCTGATGTGCCTCCAAGCTGCCTCCTCCATTTTGAGGTTCACGCCTCCCTGAGGCACCACAGCAGCCCCTGGGGCTCAATGGGTCCTGCTCAGTCCTTGCCCAGCACCTACTGCTGCACTAAGCCTTTACCTTTCCTGGGACAGAAGGTGGTCCTGAGTGGGAAAGTACCTATGCAGAGGCAGCGTGGTCCTGCCCCAGTGTTAGGCAGCCTAGAGGGACAGAATGTGAGACTCTACCCCCAGACAACACCCCCAGAATCATCCTAGGCCATGACATCCCAAGACCCTCCACAAAGCCATGTTCCAGATATATATATATATATGTATGTATGTATATATATTATATGTATGTATATATATATATGTATATATGTATGTATGTATATATATTATATGTATGTATATATATATGTATATATATATATATATATATATATATATATATATATCAGTACCCTAAGGGGACCCCTGCCTTTCCCATCCTTGTCCTGCTCTGATTATGGCTCTTGACAGCAGGCAGAGGCAGGCCAGCTGCCTGCTATGGAACACATGTGGCCATCCCCTCCCGCGAGGTCTCAGGCTAGAGTGGGTCCATGGAGCAGGTGGGAGAGAACAAGGCAGGGTCTTCACAGCTGCTGTCAGCTTCTGAACCATGCAGCAGGCTCCACAGGGCCCAGGAATCCAGGCCAGTGCAGGGCTGGGCAGTTTTACAAGCAACTTCAGAAGAACTTGTCCCACGCCCTGGAGGCCCACGCTGAGGAGACACTGGCTGTGCCTGCCTGAGCCTTCAGATCTGAAGAAAGGAACATCCAGGCCTGCAGCATGGCCGGGGTGGGAAAAGAAAGCCTGGTCCACGGGGACCTCTCCCAGCCCATGCCTGTGTCCCCGAGATCCTGCCATGGCCTTCAGATCCACCATGAGGAGTCTTGTCCTCCTCGTGTCCCAGAGTCTTAGGGAATCCCAGACGTTTGGGCACTGAGAGGCTGCCTTGATCTCACAGAGAGGATTTTATGAACACTCGAATGCCCTCAGGCCACTGCTCCTCTGCTCAGAAATGCTGCAGCAAGGAGGGGCAGCAGGGCAGCCCTGGGTCCCGCCAGGGCCACAGTGTGCTAACACCCTGGGCCCAGCCCTAGACTCCTCCTCCCAAAGCTACGCTTGTCTTCGGGCCTGTCAGCACCCACCTCAGATTTCTGGAAGAATCAAAACCGTTTTAGAGTTTAGAGGGGGGGAAAAAAATCTTGTGACTTTTTTTTTTTTTTTCAAATAGTTTGGGCTTGGCAAGTCTCGAGTTGTATTTTGCCAAGCCCTCCACCCTACTATAATTTGCAGGAGGGAAATGCACAAGAGACAAAACCACTGTGCATTCCTAGGGAGCCGCGGTCTGCTGTTGTTACTGCCACGGTCCTCAGCGTTATCCAAGCACAGAGGCCCCTCCCCAGCTCTGTGTACTTACGGTTTAGGTTAGGGCATGTTAAGTAGCTTAGTTTAGGTAGGTTAGTTTAGTTGCTTAGCTTAGACCCGTCAGTGAGATGGTCTCCAAAGGGAGTTAGAGCGTTCCCATCCCAGGCCACTGTGGCCAGGTGAGGCCTGAAGAAGCCCTAGCTGTCATGCCAGGTCGTCAGCATGTGGGAACCCTGGGGAACAGAGGTAAAAGGAGGAGCCTACAGCAATTCTTGAAAGGAGGCCCAAGCTCTGGGAGCAGTCCTCCAAACTGTTCAAAGTCACTTAGTAAACCTTTCCTAGACCCCTCAGCATCCCCTTCCCTCCCCACCCTCCATCCCCCCACCCCGGTCAGGAGGGACAGACAAGCAGATGCCACCATGGGCCCCAAAGTCTCAGCATCCTTAGCACACAGGAAGAGGCTGGGAACAGTGCAGGCCTTGGGGCATGGACGATGCTTGGCCTGGGAATGGCTGTGTATGGGGAAAGGCAGTAGGAAGCCATAAGGACAGGAGGATGAAAGGTAGCTTCTCCTCCAGACGATGGCCCCAAGCCAGAGTCTTGAGCAAGCCTGGACAGCAGGACTCCAGGTAGACAGAGACCTGGCTAGGCTTTAGGGACAAGGAGAGTCTTGGGGTCATTTCCGACTCCTCAACCTACCTGGAGCTGTGCATGTCCTGGTATGACTGCAATGGGGGATGGTCAGGGCCTTGGGCCATCTGTAGATGGGCACCACGCCCTGTGGCTGCTGCCTTAGCCACAAGCCCAAGTGTAATGACAAGGCCGGCCGGCCTGTCCCTAGGGCTCAGAGCCAAGCATCAACAATTCTGAGCAGTGGTTTTGCCCTCTTTCTAACAGTACTGGGGGTGGGAGTCTCACTCCCACTGCCCATCCAATTTCCCAGATCAACTGAAAAACAGAGCACGGAAGCAATCAGAACCAAGAACCAATATACAGGAGCAGGCCAGGCCATGAGAGATTAAAACTAGCACCTGGGCTTCATTCAGGTGTCTCTGTCTGCAGCCCTCAGACAGCCCTCGTGTCGACATCTCTGAGTACAGCTTGCTAAAATGTAAAAAGATACGGTAGGGCTAAGGAGATGACTCAGAAAAGTGTTTGCCATCCTGCAGGCATGAAGACCCAAATTCAACACCCAGACCCAAGAGAAAAGATGGGCACAAAGGCATGGGCCTGGAAGCCCTGGAGAGGCTTGGAGGAGAGGCCTTGGGATCGCTGCTTAGCCAGCCTGCCTTTCTGTAACTGCTGTTCATACATTTGCTGACTTGGTGTTTATTTGTTTTCATTTTTGCCACTGTGAAAGATGCCTAGAACAACTTAAAGGAAAAACTATGTGTTTTGGCTCATGGGCCTGGGCTTCAAGTTCGTGGTTACCTTGCTCTGCTGTTTCTGGGCAGGGGTGAGACAAAGCAACAGGGCAGGGAGGCAAAGAGAAGCAGTAGTGTTCACATCATGGTGGACTGGAAGCAGAGAGGGGTAGGAAAGGGAGGGTTTGAGGTGCATCTTCCCAGGACAAGCTCCTGGTGACCTGTCTCTCTAAGTCCCAACTCTTAGTTTACCACCATCTCCCAATGAAACCATCACCTTGTGAACATATCCACTGATGACATCAGAGTCCTTGTGGTCCAGTCACTTCCCAAAGCTTAGTTCTGAGCACTGCTACACTGGGTCTCTGGCTTCCACACATGACACATGAGCCATTTGGAAAACACTTCATATCTGAACTACAAAAATAGCAATGAACATTGTCAAGGCTCTCCCTCCCTCCCTCCCTCCCTCCCTCCCTCCCTCCCTCCCTCCCTCCTCTCTCTCTCTCTCTCTCTCTCTCTCTCTCTCTGTGCTGTGTGCGTGTGCGCTTGTGGGAATCAGAGGACACCTCTGGTGTCATTCCTCAGAAATGCCACCCCCCTATTTTGAGACATTGGCTTGGGGTTAGTTCATTAGACCAGTTGGGCTGGTCAGTGTACACCAAAGACCCGCCTGCCTCTGCTTCCCCATTGTTGGGATTACAAACATGCACCACCATGCCCTGCACTGTTAACATGAGTCCTGGAGGTTGAACACAGGTCCTGGTGCTTGTAAAGCAAGCACTTTATAACTAAACCACCTTCCCAGCCTGAAATAGTATAAGTCTGTAAAAATGAAAAGCCTGCGTATTTTAAAATTAAAAGTGCATGCATTACAGTAGCTGAGACAAATAAATACACAAGAATGTGTTGTGGAAGGTTGGTAAGAGTAACTGAAAAATAGGGTATGGGGCGTAGCTGATCAAAATGTGTGTAGAATTTGAGAACATGCGCGCATGTATGGAATTTTCAAATAATAAAAAAGATTATTTAAAGAATAAAAATTATTACTCAAGTCCAAGGTTTTATCAACATAGATGCTATGTTACCTGGAAATCAGAAAGTACAACTTAAAAAGAAATGATTAGCCCGTTAGTAAAGCTGTGAGGTGCAAGGTTCATTTAGCAGACAGCTATTGCCACGTGAGCAAGGACCGCCCTTAGAAGACAAAGGCACAGGATGCAATCCCATCTCACAAACTCATGGTTGTTTACAACGCTCAACCTTTTAAAAGAGACAAACAAGGAAAATGTAAGCAGGTCTCTGTAATGAAAACCGTGAAACTTTGTTAAAGAGCAAACTAACCAGAACATAAACTAACCGAAGGGAAAAATTTGACATACACAGTAAATTCTGGCATGCAGACTCAGTTTCAAGAAGAGATCCGTTCTCCCAGCAGTAATCTAAAATTTGGGGATATTTCCACCTGTGTTTGTGAAATTGACAGGTTGAGTTCAAGCTTCATGTGGAAAACATTTGAAAGAAAAACCAAGGCATTTTGAAAAGTATGAAATATGTATTCTGTAAAACACATTATTTAAAAAAAAAAAAAATGTGGCCTTGGTGCCAGTATACGCACAACTACCAAAGGGGGCATCTCGAAGCAGTGGCTTTCACAGCACGTGAGGGGTAGACCAAACACTTGCCAGCCTTTCACACAAGCGCACTGACGGAGGGGACCAGACCATCCATTAGGGCAAATTCTCATGGTCTGGGCCTCCCTGGAGACGCACTCACGGACACACCCAAAGGTGAACTCCGCGATCTCTCCGTCCACCCAATCGACAATCAGTCTGGAGCACCGCATAGTTCTCCAGTTCCCACATTTCCCACCACACACTTCTTGAGTTCCAGCCATTTTCCCATCATTTTGGGCGGATTTTAGTCAAAGGGTGTGATTTTTAAGTTATTAGAGATCTGAACTTGGCCAGAGTCTTTTTAATAAATAGCTTGGTGCTTTGTATTAGAGCTGCTTTCAAAATCCTCCAGGGGGGAGAATAATTTGGATTGTTTTGTGGCACACTGTATGGTAACAATGATTCTGTTTATGACTGATAGTATCATAAAAAGATACACCAGATTTCTCATAATTTCATATAATCTATGCATTTTACCACAGCCAAGTAGCACATCTAACAGTTTTTAAATTACTATTATATTGCTCTCTGTCTGTCTGTCTGTCTGTCTCTCTCTCTCTCTCTCTCTCTCTCTCCTTTTTGTGTGTGTGTGTGTGTGTGTGTGTGTGTGTGTGTGTGTGTGTGTGTGTGTGTGTATGTGTGTCTATGTACACAGTGCCATCCATGGTGGGTGTGTAGAGGTCAGAGGACAATTTTAGGGAGTCAGCTATCTCCTTGCATTCTGGAGATCAAACTCTGGTCGTCAGGCAAAGTTGAGCCATCTTGCCAGCCTCTCTATTTTTAAGGTCAGAAAGTATACTCTGTGGAAACATTCCAGGAACCCAGAGTTAACTCAAGGCTAAAAAGACTTAATTTAGAATTTGGTTGAGGGAAGCCATGGAGAATGTGAAAGTGTTTGAAGCACTTGCCTGAGGTCCCAGGTCACTGTGAGACCAATCAGCACAGCAGTGTGCGAAGTTGCTTGGTGTCTGTGTAGGGAGCTACAAAGAACTCAACAACTTTTCAACTTTCCCTGAATAAGCAAAGGACAACAACAGACAACACGAACATGAAAAACTGATAAAATCCAAAGTTGCCATGCCTAGGCCAATTGCTTAACAGATAAAACAAACAAACACTTCATAATAGTCAAAATCAAACCAAGTCGCCAAAAACCTTTGTCCTCCTAACAGTGAAAGCTCTCCGCCAAATTTCCATCACTCTATCATTGGACTTTTATTTTAATCACAAATAAACGCTGTCAGTCTTACTAATGACTACAAATAAAATTCCTTCTCCATAGATCTTCAACTTTCTCTACACAGGGTAGTTGTTGGGGTTGATTGTTTGCTCATTTGTTTAGTTTTGAGACAGAGTCACACTATAATCCAAGCTATCCTCCTGCCTCAGCCTATAAACGCTGGGACTACAGTTATGCGCCACCACCCACCATTCCCGATTGTATTTAATCAGGTTTGATTTTAGTGTCTTTCTTCTTTTGTATTCCGTTATTAAGACAAAAGTGTTCTTTTTTTTTTCTTCTAATTATAACAGGTCTTACGGACTTTTATTTATTAAAATCTTATTGTTTCTTACCTATTAAACATATTTCATATTAAACATTTCACTTTAAACATACAGTCATACTCCCTCCATCCATGGTTTTGCTTTCCCTTTCTTTCAGCTACCGAGGTACAACATGATCAAAAAGTAGTAAATGACAAATTTATATAAGCAGTCATTGTTTTAAATTGCACAGTGTTTTTAATAACAGGAGGAAATCTGATGTTATCTCATTGTGTCCACCCAGGTTGGAAATCTTTCCTTGTCCCTTGAATCCACGTGGTATAAACCACACGCCTGCTAGTCACATAGTGTGGCCTCCTCAGCTGTCAGACCTACTGTGTCAGCATGAAGAGTTGAGAGAGCGAGCACACCCACAAACTTTATACTACAGTGTAATGTTACAGCTGTCCCTCTTTGCCATCAGTCATTAGTCATTGTTTACCTCTTACCATGCCAAATCTGTAAGCCAAACACTGTCACAGGTTTGTATGTATAGGGAAACACTGTCATCTCGGGTTTGTATGTAAGGGAAATACTGTCATGGGTTTGTATGTATAGGGAAAACAGTACACACAAGGACTACTACTGTCATTGGTTGGGGACATGCTCTGCTGGCCCTTAAAATGATAAGGGGGATGATTTGTCATCATTCTTCTTGTCCCTATTATTTTGGTAGTTCCAAGTCCATATTTTAATCCGAATTTTAAACCAACAGTGACCTTAATATTTAGTGGAAACTGAGACACAGATTGGCCTCTGGGCAAAGCCTTCTAGGGTCTCTTGACTGTGTTAACTGAGGTGGGAAGATGGTCACACTGTGGTGGCTAGGACTGTAGGTTGTGTAAGTGGAGAACAGAACAGGCATGTGTGCCTCTCTCTCCCTCTCTCTCCATGTTGGATGTGGTGAGATTACTGCTTCCGGCTCCACCTTCCTTGACTCCCCCACCACAATGGACTGTACCTTGAACTGGAAACCAAAATAAACCTTTTCCTTTTTTTTTTTTTTTTTTTTGTCAGAGTATATTACCACAGCAATAGGCAATAGGAAAAGAGACTAAGACAGTGTAGAGCCTGATATCACTAGTTCCTATTTAGTATGAAGCTGAGAAGTCAAATTTCGAAAGTACTGAAGATTTGGACAGATGCTTTCCCACAGAGGACAAGCCATCTCACATAACACCTAAATCTCATGGCTACTCTGAACAAGCCCAAGTTCTGTCATTCTATTTTATTTATTGCATGTATATGGCTGTCTTGCCTGGGTGTGTATCTGTGCACCACATGCCTGCAGTGCCAGTGAAGGCCAGAAGAGTCCATTGGATCCCCTAGGGCTGGAGTTACAGTCAGTTGTGAGCCACCATGTGAGTGCTGGGAATTGAACCTGGGTCCTCTAACGAGAGCAGCCAGCGCTCTTAACCACTGAGCCATCTCTCCAGCCCCTCTTTGAACAAGAGGAAGTTATATTTAGCTTGTATTTGCAAGTCGAGCAAGACTGGGCTCCTGGAGGTCTTGCTGTCCAATGATTTCCTCTAGGCTCCTGTTCAGTCTGCTTTGTGGCCTGGTATGGCCACAATTTACAATCTTAAGTCACTGGTGCAGGCCTACCACAATGCCACCCACCGGGTAACTTATAAAGTACAGAAATATGTATCATGATTCTGGAGACCAGGAAGCCCAAGATCAAGACACCCTCAGTCTTCTGAGATGGCAGTTTGAACACTGTCCTCTAGTGAGATAGCTACTATATCCTCACATGGCTTAGAAAGACAGCAACCCCACTCCCACAAGACATTTACATAATGGCACTAATGCCACCACTGAGCCCCAGTCCCAACACTGCTGCCCTGGAGACTGAGTTTCCACATGAGTTTTGAAGAGAGTTTTAAACCACAACAAGGTCTCTATGGCAACATGGCAATGCTTTGGGTGTATGAAAGGTCAACCGATCAGCAATGGGCTGCAGATTGGAAACTGAGCCAATGCCTGGCCCCCTCCAGGAGCTTGGCAAACTTCACCTTAGCCCCCTGTCCCTCTCCCACCCAGGAAACAGCCTAAAAGGACCCTCAGGGCCTCATAAACAGGGTGCAACCCAAGGCTTCCCAGGGTCGAGGAAAGAAGAAGGCCCTGGACAAGCCAGCATCAAGAAGGCCATCGCAGACTAAGGTTAAACTGAGGATGCTAGCTGCCAATGGCACCTTCCCTGTCACCAAGAGAGCTGGTTTCTCTGCGTGGCGAGGACTGATACTCAGTACCAGCATTCACCAAAGGGAAGAGGAATGATCTCTGACAGTGCAGACAATCCCAGCACTCGGGATTGGGGCAGAAGGGTTGCACGTTCAAGGCTGCCTCAAAGTGGAAAGGGTAAAGGGGCTGTGAATACAGAGCTCACTGACAGAACGCTTGGTAGGGGTGAGGGGCTCCATAGCGCATTGATAGAGTACTCGCTAAGCCCTAGCTTGTACACAGCCCTGGGTTCAACCTTCAGCAGAAAGGAGTTTTGTCGCAGATTGACTGACAAGATTCAGGAGGCCAGCTCACTGTCTCCCTCTTCCCTTCTATAGCAGGAAGAGGCTAGCTCACCCTGTCCCCGCTCCTGTCCTGTAGTGAGGAAGTGGCTAGTTGGCGGACCAGCCTGGGACAGAGCACTGCTGGTTTTCTCGGGTCTATCTTTCAGCTATCGAGGACATCCCTTGCTTTTCACTGAGGTTCCAGAGTCCTGTCTGCCCCTCGACTTCTGCTCAGAGGAGATTTGTGGCACTGTAGGGCTTCTGGGGACATTTTAGGTCAGGTCTCGCCTTGGGGCTCTGCATTTTCATCCTGAAAAACAGCTTGCCTTGTTTTTTAGGGACAGGGAAGTGGCCATGGCATTGCTCTGTTCCTCCACTCCCCAACACATTCTAACTCCAGTAACCCATGCAGCAGCCACTTTGGAAGGACGGCAGTGTCAACCCTGCATAGAGCTGGCCTCACACCAGGCTGCCCAAGGCTCCACTCTACCAACATAGCCCTCAGCCCTCGGGAACAGCCTGTTCTGTTGGGCTTTACTGGAATAAGATTCACATAACAAAACCAGCAGACATTTACATCTCTGTGGGAAAAATACCTGTTCAGTTTCTCTGTCCTTTCCACAGCTGACCTTTCTGCCTTTGATTATAAAGCCTCTTTATATTTTCTAAGAACTGCATCCTGTTCAGGGGTGATCTGCAGCACTGTTCTGTGAGCTTCCCGGCTTGTCTTTTTGCCTTTTTTTTGATAATGCTTCCCTGGTGCACAGTTTTTAATTTTGATGAAGCCGAATTTATCTACTTTCTACATTCTGTTGCTTGCCAAACATCACAGCCAGGAATCCTTTTCTAAATCCAAAACCACAAAGGTTCTTCATCTAGGATCTTCTTCTAAGAGTTTTGTAATTTTAGCTCGTTGAGGCTTTTGCTCCACTTCGAGTTAATCTTTGTATACCATGGGAGGGAAAAGCCTAACTCCAGTTGTCTTGGACTCACTTGTTAAACTATTCTTTCACCCATTAATAGTCTTGGTATTCTTGTCCATGGCAAAGGACCACAGCTGTACAGGTTTTATGTCTGAGCCCTCAATCCCGTCGGTCCGTATGTCTGTTTTGATCACCATAGCTTTGTAGTGAGTTTTTAACGGGAGTCTCCAGCTTCAGTATGGAGACTTTACTGTGGCTACTCAGAGAGCAGCCTTTGCCTTCTCCAGGTACTCTAGGGCTTATCTGACGGTGAGACAGGCCAGCACCTCCACCACCCTCTATGGTCCCCATAGAGGAAAATGCTTAGGTATGAGACCCTCAGGGAGAGTGAGACTGTCATACCTGCTTCTATAACGACACTTTAGCCAGACTATCACCAAAGGACAAGAGTCAAGGGCCAGGCCAGCTAGCCATGCCACCTCCAAGGAGGGCACTCCACTGCCTGTGCCCACCTTCTCCCTGGCAAGGGTAGTTTGTTCAAGGCTAGGGCATGGAGCTGGGTGTGGCTAGCTGGCTAGCTAACTTCATCAGGTCACTGCCACAGGCTGTGGATACCAGCTTCGTCAATTATAACCATCAGCTGGAGTTTGCTTTGGTATCATTCCCCTCTCCTGGGAGCAACAGCTGGGAGCCCTATAGCAGCCTCACCAGGGCAGCAATGTCTGGAATAACCATGAGGAAGGCAGGGACCTCTTCCTCACTGTTTAGTGTGGTGGTGTCTCTGCATAGCTGCCACATAGCATCTACTTTAGTAGAGTTAGGACATAACTGTGCATGTACACAAAAGCCGGATAAAAGTGACGCTGTCCAGATGATGTGGCAGGGGAGTTCCTATTAGACTCAAGTTGGTAAATGGTCTTGCCCAAAGTGTAAGGATTCAGGCATTACGCTGGCCTGTGCCAGTCACCTGGCAGATGCACTCGGGCAGTACTCTGGTCAGCCCAGGGTTCTGTGAGTGCTAGTCTGCAGGCAGGTGTAAAGGACCCTTAAAAAGACAGACCCCGCCCACTTACTCTCTCTTTTACTTTCTCTGCTCTTTTGATCTTCTTGCTTTTTGCTCTCTTTCCAGCTCTTCTCTCTCTCTCTTTCTCTCTCTCTCTCTCTGCACTTTCTCTCTCTCTTCTCTTCCGTTCCTGGTGCCTCTCTGTCTCTTTTCTTGCCCCTCACTCCCCTTTCTAAATAAACTCCTCATTTATGCTCTATCTGCCTGGCATGTTATTCCCTCTGCCTCCATCACCCTCACCTGCTATGGAACCTTCTATGCTCTCCCACATGGTCCCTTACCTCGGGACCCCCATGCAAGACTACTACCCCCCTCTCCAGCTTTAACCTGGAGAACAACACAGAGCAGGCTGAGAGCTCATGTGAACGCCACAGGGACCTTTGAGACACCCTGGCCCTGACCTACCTACCCTGAAGCAATATGTCCAGACTTTCTAGGCCACACTTTAAACACCAGTGGAGCGCCCAAATAGGTGACAGGTGTTCTACATGAGAGAGTTCCAGGACTACACAGGGAAACCTTGCCTTAAAAACACCAAAACAAAACGAAAATTGGCCTTACCCTGGAAGTTGATGTTTGGAACACAGAATTAGCTCTGGATCTAGGTCAGCTTGAGAGCCACACCCATCACACAAGAGTGAAGAAGTCTAGAGGCAAGAAGGCCTCCGTGCCTCTTGAGGGTTCAGGAGCTATATCTATATGACTACAAAAACCTTCGGTTCCAAACCTCTGTAGGTGGAAACGCCTATGAAGCCTCAATGTCAGCGGAGAAGCTTCAATCTGAGAGTGGCAGGTAGCACCTGGCCCAGGAGAAATGCCCTTCTGGAGGCATGGACAAGGCTCATGTGGCTGCCGTCACATGCACTCAGGGCTCTGAGCTCTGCTCTGCAGGCAGAATCCCCGCAGACTTCTGATTGAAGCTGGCTTTACAAAAAGAACAACCAGGCTGCATGGGATGCAGAACAGACCAGAAGCTGGCAGCTGTCTACGTAGAAGAGTTTCCGGGGAGGGAGGCAGAAGCCACGTAAGGGAAGGGTGGCAGCTGAGTCCAGGAGGGCAACTCCTACTGTGCAGGGCCTGAGACTCTCAGCACACTGGTCTCTCTGCCCCTATCAGGCACATGGAGAGCTTTATCCAAACACATCAGCCCTGGCTGGGCACTCATGTCCAAGTTTCCTCTCTCCTCAGTGACACGGTCCCAGAGTCAGGGCAGCAAGGCAGAACAACAGCTTCAGGGATACAAGGACAACAGGGCCCAGAGCTATGTATCTGGGGACATCTCCTGCTGGGGCACTCAGACAGAGACAGAAGTGGACTACTGCAGGGCCGTAGCTACCGCCCGTATGGGTGGCCCAACCTCGTCTGAGCAGGCCTTCTTTCTGCTGGCCTGGGTACGGAAACATGCCCAGACTTCCGGCTGATCAAAGGGACCTGGGATCCAGCAGAGCCCAACAGCTGCCAATGTGCTGCCTTGATGTGGAGTGCCCGCAGGCACGGGTTTGGGGCAGGCACGGGTGAGTACAGGTAGGACCACCCTTGAGCAGAGTGTGCCAATACTGTCTCAATCCTGCACACCATGCCTACTCCGGCAGGCCCCCAAGTCCTGGAAGCAAGGGCAGCTTTGAAACTCAGACGTGAGGCTCAGCACTTCTGAACCGGGTACCTGATCTAGGACCAAGAGGACTTTGCAGGAACTTTTTTATTGTTGGAGTAAACGGGGAAACAGCAGCCTAGCGCCTAAAGCCCACACTGGGTGATCGCTTGCTTGGTCTTAGACCCCGTGTGAAACTCTAGATGTCATCCTGACCTAACAGTAATGAGACTGCATTTCCTCCAGACACAGAGAGAACAAACAGGAACACGGCAGTGTTCCAGGCAGCAAAGGGGGGTGAGGGGGCGCAGCTCTCCTGACTCTGCACTCAGGGTCCTTCTTCCTTCCAGCAGGACTCTGATGACATTTGCTGAAATATCTCTAGGGAGGAAGCTGTAGGAATCCCCCATGCTGTCAGCTGCTCCTAGGGGTCACTTTTCTCTCTCCAGCCCCCTTACAGCATCTGCTTCTTTCCTCCGGGTGCCCCCCAGGGTGGGGTCCCTACAGAGATGTCAGCACCCTAGGTTTTTCATATTCCCCAGGTACCACGCCACCTCCTAAGAGGTCAAAGTGCCATCGCCTGTCACCTGAGTCTAGTCCATGCCTCTGACCCCTGCTGCCTGCTGGCACCCTTCGCACCTGTTAACAGATGGTGGCTTCGACTGACTGCTGTCTCTATGGGAGTTTCTTTTGGAGCCGCTGAAAGATGATCACGAAGCCAAGGAGAACATAAAACATGTTGGTTCTTCCAGCTGGGGGAGGCAGTGCCTAATCGCAGGAAAAAAAGTGGGAGGCCAGTAGGCCTGCTAGGAACCAGCCGATCTCCAGCCAGTCCCCATGTCCCTTGGAGCAGTCGGGCTCAACACCCTGACCCCCAGAACCCTTCAGGACTCTCATGGAAGCTGGGGGGTTGGGACCAAGCCCTCTGTTGTCCCTCTCTCGTCAGCTCCACAGTCTGTGACAATAGAAGTACAGCTTCATCTGGCTTGGAGGAATACAGCCCCCCCTCATTCATTTCCTGCCTTCTGTCTCACGTTCATACCATGCTTTGGGCAGGCAAGGAACCCAAGGCCTCCCTGTGTGCCCTGCATACAGTGGCCCCAGCAGCATCCATCCTTCCAAAATCTCATTGTAACCCCATTCCCACTGCCACGGGAGGTAGCCCCAACCAGACTGTACTTGGCATCCAATGTCCTAGGTATACTTGTGCCAAGTTATGCCATGGACTAGCCGAGGGACAGCTAAGCTGTTAGCGGTGTTGCCCATATGTGACTACATCTCTGCAGCCAAGAGCCCAGAGACAAGGAAGGCAGGGTCTGGCGGGTGCAGCTCTCACCTCAGGAATGAAGAGGTTCCAGCAGCTAGTGCTTTGGGATGCAAGACCTCTCCTCTCCCAGGAACACTTATTCTAAATTGTGACCACTCCTCCTCCTTGGGGGGTGGTACGCAGCGAGGAAGAAGGCTGCGCGTGCCAGGACAGCTGAGCAGAAGAAGCACCGAGCAGGGTGGGTTGGAGGTGGGCAGTCTTCTCTCAGTTTCCTCTCAGTTTCCTCTGAGGCCTTGTCACCTTAACTGCATCTGGGCAGTTTCAGCAGAGACCCCCTGCCATGTGGTCCCCTCAGCCCCTGCTGCCTGGACAGCTAACTATCCCCTGCCTCCTTGCTCTGACAGGTCCTGCCTACCTAGCTTGAGAGAACGAGATTGCCTGTGCCCTTCCCTGTCCCTTGCCCTAACCTCTGTCCTGGACATGAGCTGAGATACTAGCGGATCCTCACAGCATCTCCCTCTGTGAACTCTCAAAGCAGCACCTAGCAACAGGGCAGCTTGCTTCCTGCACATTCGGTACAGTCCAGACTTTCTGGTAAGACCTTCCACCCCCAGAGGAGATGGATGCTGTGTTGTGAGCTGGGTCTACCAAGCAGCTGGTGAGTGGTGGGTCTCAAGTCTGTTTCCTTTTGAGTTAGCTCAGGGGCCACCTAACTAGACTTTAGGGCAGCTTTCTGCCACTTTAGTCAAGTGTCCTGGTCAGTAAAAGCGAGAATAGAAACTTAACCTTGGTGTGACATACATATCCACTAGCCCTTCCCTGGGAGCAACAGGGCCACTGCCATTCTGGGTACCCTACCCCCCAAGGGAGGGGAGGCGCCTGGGGACCCGCTAGCCCTTACATGCTGCCCTATGGCTTCCTCAATCAGTTCCACAGCAGACCCTGAGCTGCTCACACACCTGGTCCCTCAAGGGTATGGAGAATCTGGTGTGGGAAGAAGCATCCCTGGGGGGGGGAAGGCCTTGGCTTCCAGTACTGTGACCTGAGGGGAGGTGCTAGGCTGCGTTTTTGCAGGTAGAGTGATAAGGATGTCCCTAGAAGAGAGAGCCACCCTATACATGGCATCACCTGAACCAGGGTCATAGAAAGGGCCACCACATCCTAGAGGTCTGCCCTGAAGAACTATCTAGACTGGTCAAGTTACAAAGAGGCATGCTATGGTGATGATGATCACCATGGTGATGGGTCACTCATGGGCTTCTATTGAGCCTCATCCGGGTTTAACCCTGAGTCCATTCCCAGGCCACAGGAGGCTACCCCTTAATACCCAGGCACATAGTGGGAGGCCAGATGTCATGGAGGGCACATAAAGCAAGCGGGAGCATGGGTCAGGGGCAAGTGCCCCATACAGGGCCCAAGCTGGCCTGGTCAGGCCAGGACAAGAAGGAGCAGGCCTAAGCATGCCGTGCACAGGGCTTGGAGAACCAGGAGAGGTGTTTCAGTGCAAGGGCGTGAGGAGATCTGCTGTCCTGACTGGGTCTCCATGCTGCTCTCCAGTGATGGCTGTATGCATGGATGAAGGGGCCGTTTCACTGGGAGTCAGGGCAGGAATCCCAGCCTCCTGAGATGACATCGGACAGTTTAGGGACCCTGATGGGAGGGGCATCCTGAGGCATGTGTGACTACGGGTGTTGTCACAAACCCATGGGTCCTGACCCAGCTGAATCCAAGAGCCCCGGACTCTGTCACATCTTATGACACTCATCCAAGTGAGCCAGCTTGTTTGCTTTCTTTCCATTTCCAGATTAGGTATCTGGGTTCACAGTCTGACCTCAACTACGATGGCCTCTGGGGCCTTTACCTACAGGGCAGAGAAAAGCAGGAGCGACAGTGCCACCAGCAGCAGCCAAGCAAGAGACTCCAAACCCAGCACCACCAGCCGCCAGTTGGGTGCCAGACACCCTCCCCTCCTCCCCCATCACCCCTGCAGCTCTGCTTGGCAGCTTAAGATCTGGTCTGTCCTCCACAACGCGTCTGGGGTTGAGCTGCCCCGCATAGCCTCCTAACTCCACTCTTTCCCAGAGGTCAGCGGCCGCCCTGCATCCAAGCCCACAGACCTGCCTCTGCCCCGTTGCTTTTGTCGCCGGAGCGCCTAAAAAGTCACGAAGAGGGGACCGAAACACCCGCCGACAATGTGCAACTTATAAGTCACCTGAGCTGGTGAAGGCTAGTTTTTGGCCAGTTTCCCGCCTTCAGCCCCCACACCCTCCTCCAAAACATATCAGATGAGAATTGGAGCCGTGCAGGAGCCGCTAGAAAGGACGTGGGGGGGGGGGTTGCAGGTGAGCAGGGAAGCCAGAGGCACCAGGACAGTGGTGGAAGCCCTGAGAGAAAAAAACGGGTACCCTGAAGGATGGAGAAGAGCAAAGGGGTGCCGAATTCGGCAGGGGGCGGGGAAACCCCTGATTGGTCGAGGGAAGACGTGATGTCACGTCCGGCGAGGGAAGCCCTGCCTCAGCGGTCCCCCCCCGCCCCGCCCCCGCCCCCACAGGTGGTGCCTCCGCCCTGAGTGCTGGGCTTTGGGGGAGGCACCTTCGGGGACCCTGGACACAGCTTTGCATTCCTGGCTCCCCCTCCCTCCCTCCCTCTGTCCTCCCCAGCAACCGAGCACAACGCGTGGACTGGAAGGGCCTGCACGCCTCCCCCTCCTTCCCAAGAGCAAAGTAGCGCCCGGTGCGCCCCGATCGTGCCCCCAGCCGCGCCCCGCCCCGCCCCGCCCCGCCTAGCCCCGCCCGGGCGCTCCCCTCTTCCCGCCCGCGCTCCCCGCCCCTCCCTGCCCCTCTCCGCGGCCGCCGTGGGGCCGGCCGGGCG
Source organism: Cricetiscus sungorus (assembly GCA_030556225.1). Lineage (NCBI taxonomy): Eukaryota > Metazoa > Chordata > Mammalia > Rodentia > Cricetidae > Cricetiscus > Cricetiscus sungorus. The sequence continues at coordinate 15,898,435 of JANBXA010000328.1, read as the reverse complement.
GCGGGGGAGGCGCTGAGCCGGGACTGCGCGTTCGCCCGCCGCGCTCTGGGCGGCCCGACTGAGCGCCTGGACCTCGCGCGCCTCGCGCCTCGCGCCGCAGTCGCAGCCGGCTTTTGTTGTCTCCGCCTCCTCGGCCGCCGCCGCCTCTGGACCACGAGCCGCCGCGCGCGCCGGGACCTTGGCTCTGCCCTTCGCAGACTGGGCTGAACGGGCCGGCCGGCCGGGAGCGAGGGCGGCGCGCGCGGGCGGCCAGGGAGCCACGGGCCCCCGCCATGGAGCTCCGGGCCAGAGACTGGTGGCTGCTGTGCGCGATCGCCGCGCTGGTCGCCTGTGTCCGCGGGGACCCCGCCAGCAAGAGCAGGAGCTGCAGCGAAGTCCGTCAGATCTACGGGGCCAAGGGCTTTAGCCTGAGCGACGTGCCCCAGGCAGAGATCTCCGGTGAGTAAGGGCGCGGCAGTGTCCGGGGGCTCCGGACCCCAGCACTCAGGAGGAGATCTGCTCTGGGCCCCTGACCCGCGCGCCGCAGCTAGCCCCGGGCGCCAGAACCCGCCACCTAGACTTGGAGTGGCCTCCTGCGCCTCAACTGCTCTGTACCCCGCGGCCCTCGCCTCTGAGCTCTGATCCGCTCTGTTGCTTCCCAGTTCCCAATCACGGTGCTCTGGAGTCCCTTCCCTTTAGCGCAGTTCTGGCCCGGCTAGGGACGAGTGGACCCCAGCGCGGAGCACTCCCTTCGGGTCAGGGTTGGAGCTGGGTGACTTTCAGCCCCTGGCTTGGCCCAGTGTGCCGGTGGGGCGACAATCCCAGCTCCGGGGCAACGTGCCTGCCGCCCTTGTGGCGGAGCAAGCGGTAGCTGTGGGGCGGTCTGCCGGGGCACAGCTCCCCGGTGGCAGCGGGCTAGGAACTTCTCTATGCGGACCTCTCCCAGAGGCGTCAAGGTTCTACTTAGGAATTCCCGCGGGTCCACGCACGGCAGGAGCAGCCAAAGTGGGATTCATGGGAGGAGATCCTATCCTGCAAGCCTGAATTCCAAAGAAATGTGAGCCCGCTGTGGGCTTCAGGGGACCCCAGGGCTCGCTGGGATTCATACTTAAGAATTGTGTCCACCAGCGCCGCGGTCCTTGCACACTCGTGGTCGGGCCCGGCACTTGGGGCCGCCTGGAGCTATGAGCCCAGCTGCAGGTGGTCGGCGTCTTGGATCCCGCCCAGGGGCCTTGTCATCTCTTTGTAAGAAGAGCGGCCCTCCTGGCGGCGGCCTCGGCCCTGCAGCTGCTGGGAGCAGCTCTTCCCCTCCCTTCCCTTCCCTTCCCTGCTGCCTCTGGAGCTCTGGGAACCGAATCTTTATGAGCTTGGAGCGCCGATGCAATGTCCTAAGGACCTCCCCAGCCCCAGGCTTCACCCTTAAATGTGTGTGGAGCTTCCATGGAGCTTCCCTGGATAAGTGCAACACCAAGGCCTTGGTGAGCAGGGAATTCCTGCAGTAAGGTTCTGAAACTGAAGGGGTTTGCAGGCTAGAAGCCAGGCTCAAGCGGTACCACAGGCGTTCTGAATGAGGGACATCAAGAGTGTCACCCAGAGTGGGTAGCCTGTGCCTTGCCTTGCTTGGGAGTGGTAGAAGTCGCCAGGCTTTGGGGAGGGACAGAACCCACGGATACCTTGCTTGACCTCAGTCGCTTGGGTAGCTCCCCCTCAAATACCCCTCGTACAGGCCTCCCTATGCCTTTCTCGAAGACAACCCTGCTATATCAAGGCCACACCTCCTGCACTTCTCTGGGCCCTGTTCACCTGGGTGTCTGGCAGCAGAAGGTGTCCTGTTTTCCCCTCCTCCAAACACACATAAATAGGAACTTAAACCCGAGCATCCTTGCCTGCCTCTGATCCTGCCAGACTCCAGCTCCGCACACACGCCAGTCTGACACCTTCCAGCCTACAGCTTCCCATGGCATGGCCAGGCCCACCTGTCTTAGTGACCTCTTGGGGACCTTCTTAAGCATGCACCCATCCACAGCTACTGCGCCCATGGAGGCAGGGACTGGCATTGTGAGCAGGGACAAGGGCACCAGGAGGGTAAATTAAAGAGGCAGAGATTCTGTCTCTCACTGCCCTGGGGTTGGGGAATGTGGGAGTTAGGAAAGCAAGACAAACAAAATGCAGTGATGTCTGTGTCGGCTGTGGGGAGTGTCCATCCAGCTGGGACGTGTGAGTGCTCTGCAGAGTGACAGTAGTCATTCCACTTGGGGCCCAGTGTCTGTTCAGGGTTACTCCACTTACTGGCATGCAAGGCTGGGGGCTGTGTTCTTCCCTTTTGGCGCCTCAGAATTGCTGCCCTGGACCCCCTTGGGCTGCACCTCGCAGCCCTCACTCGGGAGAGAGAGTCTCCACTAGCCCCAGGGCACAGACCAGACTGAGAGAAGCAGGGTGGCCTGGGGATAGCCACAGCCCAAGGGGCAACCAAGCTCAGGGTCCTGTCTGGTTCTGTGCCTCCAGACCTGGACTCCAAGGACCAGGCGCCCTCTGGTGGCCCCCGATGGCACAGTCCTCCCCAGAGCTCTAAATCCTCCGAGCCTTTTCCTGCAGTCCTGATCTAGACTCCCTGCCTTCCAAAGAGTTCTCTCCTCTAAGGAGTATGGGGATCCCCTGGGGGCTAGATACCTGCTGAGGTTCTACTGGGGACCAGTGGGTGGTTGGGAGAGAGGAGGGGTGGCCTATGGGCACATGGGTGGCCTTTCCTGCCCCTAGTCTGGGGGCCAGAAATAGCAGTAGTTAACAGGAGACTTGGCTCTTATCAAACAGCACCCTATCAGAGGGACTGATTTCCTTAAGGCATGTTTGGTTTTCTGGGTGGTGTGTCCAGGGAGCATAGATGAGAAGCAGCCGGAGGTGGCAGCCGCTATGGTGGTGCCCTCCCACTACGCCAGGGCCCTGCAGTGGAGCAAGGTCTGGGTGAAGTTGCTAGGAGCCCACTGCTGAATCACAGCCATGATCAAGCAAGGTGCTCTTGACTGGCAGGACGATTCTGGGACATGAGTGTTTCTGAGTGCACCCCATATGGTTAGTGTGGCACCAGGGTGTCCACTTTGGCCTCTTGGATCAAGGACCACCCCTACTTGGTCTCTGTTGTCACCACAAAGCCTATCCAGGCCACTGACCCCAAGCAGGTTCTGAGTGAACAACTGTAGACAGACACGTCCTTCTGCTTCACGGCCGCTGTACTGCAGCCGGGGGATAGAGGATGAGCAAGGCCTCGCCACAGCAAAGATAGCCTTCCTCAGGTCTCCAGCCTGGGCAGAAGTGGGGGCTGGACATCAGAAAACCTCAGAGCTGCCGATCTTCTCCTGCGCCCCAGAGTCGGTGTCCCTGCTTGCCTGCCAGCAGGGTGGGCACCTTATACCAGATACACACTAAGTACCCCTAAACCCAGCAACACTCTCAGTTCTCTGTGTGGGCTCTGGCCTTCTATACAATAGTAGTTGAGAATCTGAGGTCCTTGGGCCTGGGGGCCCTTCCCACCTCCTAGAAAGAGTTGTCTGGCTTTCTCCAGAACCCAGCAGAATTTCTCCCTCACTTGAGGTCCATGGCTCTCAAGTCACTGGCACATTTCCCACTCTGGACCAGAAGTTTCTGTGTGGCCTATCCCGCCCAGGAAGAGACACTCCTTTTGTGGCTCAGCGTGAAACCCAAGGTGGTCCGCATCCCCTGATGTGCTGCTGGGAGCTTGACTTTCATCATCCCCAGCACAGCGGCCGGGCTTGTGTGTGCCCAAGGGAGCCGTGATCCAGCAGGGCCGTGTGTGTGATGCAACGGCCTGGGTCCTTGCTGTAGCACGGAGGCTCCCAAGCTGGACAGGCCATCCTGCTTCTCCATGGAAACACCCTCTTTTGGTCCCAGGGAGCTTAGAGTTCTGTAGAGTCAACACAACTGCTCAGTTGATGGTATCCATCAGCTGAGAGTGTTTACGGGGACTCGGCTCCAAAGACATTTCCACAGCCATTCTGTGAGCACCTCATGAGAGCACCCCTGTGACCATCTGGACGGAGAAGGACATCCAGGCCAGAGAGGCCACACACCTTTCTTAGGCCACTGACTGGCTAATTCCAAAGCCTGTGCTGGCAGCTATTCCTCAGTAAAGCCAGAGCAGATCTCCTTTACCCAGGCTCTGTGTTCTAGACGCCTCCTGCTCTCTCAGCTTACAGACCTATTTTGCAATGCAGGCCTGGTGGGCCTCACAGCTGCATTCTGTACTCTGTTTCTTAGGGTCTAGAAATCCTTTTACCTGGCCTGAATGACTTCCGAGGCTTGAGGCATGTGACACGAGTGGTCCCGGAGTGGCACAGAGGTTCCCTGGTTGTGCTTCTTGACAGTCAAAGGCAGGACCCCCACCCCCACTGCCAGATTGTCAACAACTGGGAGAGGCAAGCTAATCTACATGGGGCTAAGTCCCAAAATAATGGCAGACAGACAGATGCCCTGGACACAAGGCAAGCCAGGGAATATGGCAGGTGGGACTGCCAGTGATAGTGGTCCGAGACCGCTGGTGACAGGCCTGGCCCTGGCCCTGGAAGCCCCTCCCCACCCCCACAGCATTGGGGATATACTGGCATGCATGCCAAGCAGCAGGGCTGAGCTTTAGAACCAGGCGGGTTTAGTCTCTACAGGAACACATCTTCTCTTTTTACCGTGGTTCCTGAAACACAGCTGTCACTTGTGGAGTAAGACACAGACAGGGAAGGGTGGGCTTTTCCCTAAGCCAGGCTTTCCTCTGCAGGCTGGATCCCAGATGGTTTCGGGGTCTTTCCTATGTCAGAACCTAGGCTGAGGGCCGCCCAGAGTTACAGGCTCTGCCAGCCTTGACTAACATGGCTGTGGGCACAGTCATCTGGTGCAGGATGCTATTCATCTTTAGTGGCTCCTACCCCATGACCGAGCACCTCACTGATGTCCTACTGGCAGTCCTTCTCGGTGGTGTATGAAAAGGCCTGGGCAGACACCTGCCTTGTTTGCAGTCTCCTGTGCGAGGGGGTTGAGATGCTGTCCCCTGGGTTGATATGGTCCTCCCTCCCTGGGGCTCAGCTGTACCCATACTCCCACCCCACTAAGAGGCTGCTGTTCTAGGCGAGAGCACGGGCGGACGGGGGTGAGATGGGGGTGCCTAGGCCTCTTAGTTCTCCACCGTCACCTACATGCCAGGGAAACTCTTGATTGTGAGGGGAACCCAATGCTGCCCCATTGATGACTCCCTTAGGGACCAACCAGCCTTAACCTCCTGCCCATGCCCTCAGCATTATCACCCACTGGCTGCTGATTCTTCCGGCACGTGACCCCTTGCTCCTAGACCCTCCTCCCTCCTGTGCCCACCTAGGGCCACTTCTGCCACTATCGTCACCAGTGTTCCCTGACAGGCACATACACTCCTGCTTTGAATCTCACCTGAGCAGGTTAGGTCCATTCATGTGGTGGATACTCAATTCTCCTGTGTGCCAAGCAGAGGATCAGCCCTAGAAATTGTCAGCATTTCCCTTTCCCAGAGCCACGGTACCAAAGCACAGCAAACAAAAAGATGTAACTGCAGACAATTAGTTTATTGCCTCCTGGTTTGGGATACTGAGAGCCTGAAGCCCAGGCACCAGGCAGGGTCTTTCCCTTCTGTAGCTGTGAGAGAACATGAGCCCAGCCTCTGCTAGCATCCTGACATTTGCTGGTGCCCCTGGCTTATAAACACACACCTTCATCTTCACCTAGCATCTCCCATGTGTCCACTCTAAACTTCTTATAAAAAAAATACCAGTCATCTTGGGTTAGGGCCTGCTCACATCCTCGTACTAGTTAATGTCTGCTGTGACCTCATACCCAAACAAAATTACCTTCTTGGATGGTGAGGGAGTCATGCTTCCACATACAGGTTCCACATACAGGGCCCAGTTCATCAGAGAATGACACCGTGATATTGACATCTCATTCTCAGCACTTATTGGGCATTTCCATCCAGCTGTAGAAATCCTGGGCTCTCAGTTACAGAGTCATACCTCTCCCCGCCTGCTGCTCCTTGCCCTGCCTCCCTGGAGGACCTCTCTTCCGTGTCAGGTGGCAGGCCGGGGTTCTCTGATATTCTAGTCTGACAATGCTCTATCAGTGGCCAGAGCTGAAGCTGCACACCAGTGACATGTTTCTGTGGTGTGTCCCAGAACCAGGGTGGGTGGGTAATGAGGTTATGGCCTGAAGAACCCTGGCTAACTGGCTGGCTGGCAGTCAGTAGTGCGAGTGTACCTCAGACAGGCCACCTGTGAGCCAGAGAGGAGGCTCACCCCTCGGGCAGCCTCTCTGAGGACAGCAGAAGAGCAAAGGGTGGGACAGACTGGGCTTGGTGGAGAGCCCCACAGCGTGCCAAGCTGGCCGCCTCCCCTGGGGCAAGGGCCAGCCAAACAGGCTGCTGCTCATTTGTGCAGAATGCTCCCTAGATTCTGGGGACTTGGCCAGGTGACAGGGCAGCCCCTGGGGGGTTCCATCAGTCTTGCTCCCTGGCTACCTGCCCAACCTCCCCTCACCCTAGGAAGCCAGAGCTGTGACATAGGCACATAGGCAGAGCCCAAACCCTCCGTGAACTGAGCCTAGAGGCCAGTGCCAGAAGGTCACCCTGCTGTGTCTTCATGTGGGCACTCCAGGTGGGTGCAGTAGCTCAGTTGGCCACTGGCCGATGCAAGAGCCTGTGTCTAGGTTGCCTGCACGTGTGAAATTAGGTCCCAGAGATGGAGCCCAGGGCAGAGCCTCCTTTCTGGGGAGGGATCTGATGCACTAACCAGCTCCCGTTCTGAGTAAGTCGCTGTCCCAGCCGAGACTTGGCAAGTGCCTGTGTGGGTCCCAGCTGAGGGTGCTAACCTGGGCACTTACACTGTGAATGAAACACAGGAAATCTTCAGGTTGGCCTGTCGCATAAGTGCTGAGAGTAGTGTCCAAGCTGCAAGAATAAGATCATAGGGTGACTACCTGGTTCTCAAGCCTCAGACTCCCCCAGGTACAAGAAGGGACAGAGGGCCACAGCATCAGAAGCCTGCACTGAGAGGATCAGGTTTGGAGGGTATGGGTCCTCCGGGGCCGTGTGAGGACACATCGTCTTGGCTAGCTGGCTGAGCAGACAGAGGCGCAAGCCTGGCCCATCCTCAGCTGGCCACACCCAAGTAGATCTTAAGGTCAGAGTTAGCCCTTCACTGGTCACAGATGTCTGAGCCAATTGGCCTGCCTCCTCCTGAGGGACAGTGGAAAACTGGCCAGGCTGGAAGGCACAAGACATTTTTCCCTTCAGTCCCTAACAGAACACATTTAAGTTCTAGTGAGAAATTCAGTTGGGGCTTCCAGGACCTTCCAAATCCAGTGATCCCCAGACTGCAGCATTGTGGTCCCGGGTCACACCCACTGGTCCACCGTGAGGATGGTGTGTTTGAGTTGCAACACTACTGGATGTGAGGCTGGAGGGTGCTGGTGGCCCACCTCCCCATGAGCTGTGCTGGCTCACTGTAGCCTCGGAAACACCTTTAAAAGTAGTCCTAGCCATTAGGGACAGCTGCGATACATCCCAGGCTGTGATCTGTGAGTGGCCGTCCTTCCTGCTGTGTCTGGGACATCTTCATTGTCTGTGGCCCTCCTAGTCCATCTGCACGGTGCACTGTGGTGACGTCAGTGTTTCCTCAAACATCTTGGCCACAGGTGCCCACCAGAGGCTCTGGGGGCTGCAGGGAATATATCCTGCCCACCTGTGACCATCTGCCAGTCTCTGGGGAGAAAGCTGATGCCACTTGCTGCCAGGGTTGGCTCAGGCGTTCACACGTCTACTGTTGTCATGGAGCTCGGGACACACTGGACCACACAGGTATCTAAAAGGATGAGGCTTTTAGTAATTCACTGTAATTCTTAGTAAGTTACCGACATTGCTGGTAATACGCCATTTCTAACCTCTGCCTCTCCCTCACTCTCACTGGATCAGTACTCGGGACTCTGTACATCCTGTATCTTGGGACCCCAGGTGGGCATATCTCATCCAGTGTGTATGCACAGAGGGCTCTGGGCCAGTGGCCATGGGTCAGATACTCTGGGCATACCAGTCCTTGAGTGAGGTGGTAGGCCTTTTTCATATATAATTTATTTCATGTGTGTTGGTGTTTTGTTTGCATGTATATTTGTGTAAGTGTGTCAGGTCCCCGGGAACTGGAGTTACAAACAGTTGTGAGCTACCGTGTGGGTGATGGGAATTGAACCTGGGTCCTCTGGAAGAGCAGTCAGTGTTCTTAACTGCTGAGCCATCTCTCCAGCCCTAACCAGGATCCACTGCATGGAACTTTGGTCATGCAGCTGTTCCTAGAAGTTAGTGGGTACCATTTTTAGTGGGCTTTTCCCAGAAGTGGGTAGCGTCTCTCACAACCATCAGCAGCACCAGGAGAAGCACTTGAGCGGGAGCTGCAGGCCCCCAACATCAGGGTGAACTTTGGATGGGGAGAGAAAATGGAGTTGAATCCAGAAGGGTGATCAACAGGCAGTAATCAGGGTAGTGCAAGCCAGGGGTTCTTACACGAGCACAAATGGTACTCAGAGTCCAGGATGTGGGGAAGGAGAATGACTGCCACCCAGACGGCAGCATGTCCTTGCCAGGACAGTAAGCCAAACTGCCAGTATCCTCATGTCCCTGTACTTTTGTAGCAGATAGATTGGGGAAACTCCAGCGGACATTAAGCCAGCTGCCAGGTCTCCCAACTGTGCACCCCTGTGATCTGTAACATTCTGATAAACACTCGCTGAGTTTTGTAAGGAATAGAGGCTAGCGTCTTGGGTCAAAGAGAAGCCCCAAATGGCCTCCATAGTCCTCTCATTTCAAACTTCAAAACTAAACTGTCTTGAAGAGTTGACAGCCTCCACCAGGTGGCACTGGGGCCCAGAACGGTGTGGCAGGCCTGGTGGGGCAGGGCCAATCTGTGGCTAGGAGAGCCTGGCACTCGGAGAGCTGTGCTGAGAAATGAGTATGATGACCAGTCTGGATAGTGATGATGTTTGGGAGGGTCACAAGGCCCTGGAAACCTACTGTGTGCTGGGTGCTGTTCTTGGTGCTGAAACGTGGCTGCAGTCAGCACAGGCTGTGTGGCTGATAGGGTTCAGCGCTTCACCCATGACCAGTGGTTACTCGGGTCATTTAAAAGTATGTGCATGGTTGCGGGGTGCAGGGAGACCACCATGGTGGCTCAGTAGGCAAAAGCATTTGCTGCACAAACTGAAGACCTGGATGACCCCAGAACCCATGTAAAAGTGGAAGGAGAGAGCTGGCTGCACGGAGTTGTCCTCTGACCTCCGCATGGAGCACCATGACACACACTCCATACATACACATTACATGGACACATATACGTACACAATAATACGTGTGGCTTAGTAGTAGACTCTGGCCTAGCACATGCAAGACCCTGGGCTCTGTCCGCAGTATGAGGGTGGGGGGTTGCTGGTAAATAAAGGCATCACAATGTCAGTGCTGAGGCTGATAGCCACACATCTGCCTGAGTTTCCCAACCCTAGGCTGCACAGGACAGGCCCAGAGCTCCCAGACCGATGTCCTGCTGTGCAGCCCTGGCATTCTCCTGACATGTCATCAAGTTGGCTTAAGAAGCTCTGGCCATACACCTAGACAGTGTATGAAGGTTCTAGCCTTTTGGGTTAGCTTGTGGGACCCTTGCCTTTGGCTGGGCACTTAGAGCCAGCCTCTGTTTCCCACAAACGTTACCAGGATTTAGAGCATCAGAATAGCAAATCTAGCCTGCTATTGAGAGAACCAGAGAAAGGAGGCATAGAAGGGCATGGAAGAAGCTAGGTGGGCAGGCTTTCGGCAGGGTGAGAGGTGGGGTGAGGATCATCCACTGCTACAATGTTGCTGAAACTCTTGGCAAGAGCCTGCCACTGGTGACAACTCTGGAAGGGATGGGTTTTCCTGGACACAGAGCCACAGACAAGGGTCTAGTCACAGGGGTAGGACTAGATAAGGTGAGGGGTATATTGGCTACTTTGTTGCTATTGCAACAAAATGCCTCGCAAGGCAGTTTAGGGAAAGGAGACTGTATTTTGCCCTGAAGTTGAAGGTTGCAGTCCATCAGGATTTGGGAAGATGGCAGTGGGAGGAGCTTGAGGCAGCTGCTCACAGTATACCTCTCTAGTGCTGGAACTAATGGCATGAGCTCTGTTTCTCTCTCATGTAGCCCTGGTTGGCCTTGAACTCACAGAGATCCGTCTGCCTCTGTCTCCTGAGTCTTGGGATCAAAGGTGTGTGTAGCCACTGTCCAACTTCTGTGGCTGTGGCTAGCTTTGCCATCTTCAGTGACTTTGTTAGATCATAAACAACATATCAAAAACCATGGCCATAAACGACTTGGGAAGCAGAGGGTTTGTTTTGGCTTACAATCTTCAGGTCATACTCTTGCAGAGACAAGTCAAGACAGGGATTCAAACAAGGCAGGAACCTGGAGGCAGGAGCTGATGCAGAGGCTATGGAGGATGCTGCTTACTGGCTAGTTCCCCAGGGGCTTCTTACTCAGCCTGCTTTCTTATATAAGCTCAGTGAGTGGCACCACCCACAGTGATCTGGACCCTCCTTCATCAATCACTAAATAAGAAAATGCACTCCATTCATTTTCTTATTTAGGTATTTTTTATTTAGGAGGTATTTTCTCAACTGAAGTTCTCTTTTCCCAGATGACTCTATTTTGTGTCAAATTGGCATAAAACTATCCAGGACAGGCTCCAACCCACAGCTTGTGTGTGTTAGGCAAGCATTCTACTACTGAATCACATCGCTGGCCCTCTTTTTCCATTTTATTCCGTCAAAGACTAGCCCAAGAGATGGCACTCCCGTATGTCCAATGGGTCTTCCACTCCAACCCAGTCTATAAAACATCCCCAGGACATACCCAGGAGTTTATCTTCTAGATGATGCTAAATCCCGTCAGATTGATATACGAATCATCACAAGGGTGGTGTTTTAGCAGTGGCTGAGAGTGTAGTGCATGTCTCTGAAGCAGGGCAGGGATGGAAGTCAGCTCTGTGAAGCCTGAGCTTCCTCCCTGGAGTAGAGCTCCCTGAGCTGCCCTAGAGGCACAGCCCATTCTGGGTGTCAGGGTGCAGCCAGCTCTGGACCCGGATCTCCAGAGCATCTCTTTGGCGAAGTAGACAGTCTGGGGTCAGTGTGGTGGCATCTGCGCCATGCAGGATGGAGACGGGAAGGTATGTGGATGGCTGCTCTTGGGATGTTTGTGCTGTGTGCAATTGCACAGTGACACTGGGCTCTGGGGGAATGTTTGGCTGAGCTGTTAAAGAAAGCCACACCCTGGGCTGAGGACCGCCTCGTAAGGACAGTGACCTGTTTGGTGGCCATTATCCTAGAGCTGAGACGCCCCCACAGAATCCAGTCCTGGTCTGTTGGACCTAGCTAGCTTACCTGTGCTCAAGAGCCAGCTCTGCACTCACTTGGCTCTGTGACTTTGGGTCGACTGCTATACCTTATGTGGGTTCTGTGCTCTTCCTGGGGAACAGGGAGGCCCATTCCTCACCAGTGCTGTTTTCTCTGCAAGTGAGGGAATCACAGTAGAGAAAGAAGGTCCTGGCTGCATGAGAGAGATCCTAGCCAACATCCACAGTGTGTGTTCCTTCCTGAAGTAGAAAGCCAGGAATCGCAAGGAGATCAGTGTCCCCAGGGTACAGCAGCAGAGGCGACGGGGCTGTGTGAATGACAGGCCAGCAACTAGAACTGACTTTTAGGAAGGAAGCCAAGGAGGGGCCCCTGGGAATATCAGTCCCAGGAAAGACAGGAGGAAACAGGAGAGTGTCGAGGGATCAGCCTCTTGTCAGGCCTGTGCAGGTAACAGCCAGCAGGAGGGGCCTCTGTGTACTGGATCCCATGGCCCTGATACAACCCTGATGCTCCCTTGGGGAAGCATTGCCTCCTCCCTTCAACTGTCCACCTCCAGGGATCCAAGCTGCCTGCCCTGAGCTCCACCCGTACAGAGTCATGTCACTGGATCCCTATGTCCCTCTGCCTGCCAACAATCACTGGCAAGAGCCTGAGAATAGACAGGGTGGGGCCGAGACACCAGCTCAGGAGACAGCTCTGAGCATCCCTGAGAAGTGAGTTGAGGAGGCAGAGTGGTCCTGTGATGTCACTTGCTCCTAGAGCCCAGAGGGTGGGCCTGGCCTTTGGGGAGCAGGGACTATGTAAATGACAAAGACAAGCCTCTGCTGGGTAGGAGCCCCAGGATTGCTTGGTGGAGCTGGAAGGGGCCTTTCTGGAGTGGGTTGTGAGACTGTCACCGGTGGCAGGATAGGTGGCCCTCCCAACAGGGCCTTGCAGGCACTCGCTAGTTTCCTGAGGCCTCATTCTCAGAAAGCTTGGTCAGGACCAGACAGGAACTGTGCTGACCCCTGTACTGGCCACATCTGGCTCCAGGCAAGGCCCACTGAGCCCTGGTTTGCAGGTGAGGGTTCATCTGCATCTCTAGGACTGCTGCTGGCTTGAATGAGGTCCCTAGAGGTCTCATACCAGCCAAGCTTGGGCCAGAGGAGACCACAGCATTGGCCAGGGGTCTGATGTGGGTCCCCACTTCATTACTGGGGACCTCAGTCATCCCCTCTGAATTATATGCTTGTGGGTGAATGTCCACCAGTGTCAGTGACTTCGGTTAGGCCACACCTCGTGTCTTAGTTAAGGCTTCTATTGCTGCCATGAAACACTGAGCAAGAAGCAAGTTGGAGAGGAGAGAGTTTATTCTGCTTACACTTCTGTATCACTATTCATCACCAGAAGTCAGGACCTGACGGCAGGAGCTGATGCAGAGGCTGTGAAGGGTGCTGCTTACTGGCTTGCTCAGCCTGCTTATAGAACCCAGGATCAGCAGCCTGGGGATGGCTCCACCACAGAGGGCCCTCCCCCATTGATCACTCATTAAGAAAATTCTTTACAGCTGGATCTCATGGAGGCATTTTCTCAATTGAGGCTTCCGCCTCTCTGACGACTCTAGCTTGTGTGGAGTTGAGAAAAAACTAACCAGCACACCCCACAAAAGTCTACAAGACACAGCCATAAAAAGACAGACCACCCCCATGGGTAGGTAGTGACTGGCTTCCCAGCATTGTGTGTTGTTGCCAACTGAACCTCTGTCCCCATTAAATACTAATCCCCTGTTCCAGTTTTCTTTCATTGCTATGGTTTAAACACCACGACCAAAAGCAACTTAGGAAATGTAACATTCCAGGATATAGTCCATGATTACAGGGAAATCAGAAGCAGGAACTTGACATCTGGACACATCACATGCACAGTAAAGAGCAGAGGGAAGCAAATGCACTTAGGCTGACAGCTTGCTAGCTATCAACTAGCTTCCGACACTGGCACGCAGGTCAGGGCCCGGCCTAGGGGATGGTGTTGCAGACAGTGGGCATGCCCCAGGAGAAGGTGATCTAGACAATGCCTCACTGAGGCTGTCCTCCAGAAGAGTCTAGACTGTGTTAAGTTGAGAGTATAAACTAGCACACTCTCCACCCCTCTCCCCTGCTTCTGACATGCATGGTTTCACTCTGTCTCCAGATTTTGACAGCCTAGGGACCTCACTTGGCTCCTTTCAGTGAGCATGATATCCATCTTACAGTCTGTCAGAATTCCCTTCTTGAGACAGAACAATATTCCATTTTATAGTTATAGTTTGCTTATCCATTCGGATAAGGTGGTTTCACCTTTTGACTCCATGAATACTGTGTATCTCTTTGATACACAAACACACACACCTCAATTCTTTTGAGCCAATTTTTATATGAAAAATGAATGCCTTGTTTATCTGAGTTTCGGGTATAAGTGATGGATAGGTGAGATGGCTCAGAAGTAATGAATGGGCTACTAAGCCTCATGACTCCAGCTTGATCCACAGAACCCACATAGTGGGAAGAGGGAACCAACTCTGAGCACACGTGCACTGTGACACATATGTACACATGCACGCACAGACAGGCACATACACACTTATAAATACATGTAAAAAATAAAATATAAATAGCATCCTAGTTCGCTGCTACCCTCCTCTAATTGTGCTTGCAGGGCAAGGTGGGGCCGCAGCTGGAAGTCACGTGCATACCCTTGTTGGGCAAACAGGTGCTGTCTGGGCAGCCTAGGGAAGCTGTTCAGACTTCTGCCTCTCAGAACAGCGTGTTGACTCCTGCTACAATCTTTGCCTTCCCAGGAATTCCCCTGGGTTGGGAATCTAGGGAGCCCAGCACTGCTCGAATAACCATTCCCAGACACTGACCTTGGCTGTGTTGATTTGGCTGTCTATAGGCCACCATGTCACCTGTAGACAAGTTGTGTAAAGCGATTCTATTGAACCCTTGTTTGCGTGGCACTGACCAGGTGCTCGGAGTAAGAGCCCTTATGAATGGGAACTCCTCTCCCCGTTCCCTGTGATGGTTTGAAAGAAATGATCCCCAGAGGAAGGGGCACTATTAGGAGGTTTGACCTTGTTGGAGGAAGTTTGTACTTATGGGTGTTTTAACACGAGAGGGGACATGGCTGCTGAGTATAAGTGAAACAAGGTAAATGGAGCTCCCTGGGGAGGGTGGTGAGCAGCCTTCCCAGGAAGGGAGGGGAGATGTGCACAGGAGGGTACCTGACAGGCCAAGCAGGAATGCTGGGGAGGCAGCCAGTGGCCCCGTGCTTTTGTCCTGGGCTCCATCCTGCCTGGGTTGTGGCCTCTCTTTCACACCTCTGCCAGTTTGGCATTCACGGGGTTGCATCCCTTTCTCCCATGTAGACTCATCTGAGGAAACAGGACTATAGCCTCCTCGGTTGTCCTGAGGCCCCTGAGTGAACTGGTGGGTCAACTAGATGAGAAAACGGTGTAGAGCCCAGGACAGCTGGCATGAGCCCTTCCTTTCACATACATCCTGCCACTCTGCGCCACGTGGGGACTGGCTATGGACAAGAACGTGGGGCTGAGATTTGCTGAGTTGGTGGAGCAGCACCTCAAGCTCTGAGTGGGCTCTGCCCTGCAGCCAAGTCATAAGGCCATTGTCTTGGAAGCCATAAACACAGGGTCTTCTCCATTTCCAGTGTGTTCCAACAGCACAGCATGAGCTGTGCATACTGGGACAAGACTTTTTGCCCCAGGGGTACCTTTTGCCATGTTCAGGCACCTCCTACCTGGCATTCACTGTTTGAGTGGGCGGTTTAGAGAGCAGTCAATTGGGTTTCAGGATAGAGTCTTTTCTTTTGGGGGATCTTTGGTGTCTAAAGCCCCTTGGTCGAATAGCTGCTCACCCAGTAGATTCTTTGTGTCCCAAGCAATGAGACTAAGAAGGCTGAGGGAACCTGTATATTTCAGAGTGGAACTATGAGTAGGTGGATTTCCCCCAACTAGAATCAAAGGCTGGGAAGCAGAAATGATCAACAGAGTGGGAGAGCTATCCTTGTCCCAGGAGGACCAGATGGAGAGTGGTCTGCCTGGGAGGAGTTTGGGGCTAGGTTGGCTGAAAGAAGCATTGGGGAACTGGGAGCAGACCCTAATGGGGTCCTCCGGGCAGGGGATGTTAGGAAGGACTGGGAGACTGTGGTGACCTGAGTACACAGACAGCAGTAGAGATGGGGCGTTCCGCTGAAAAAAGGACCCCCTCATTGCAACCAGCCATCGCTTTCCAGGAGAGAAATCTGATCATCCATGAACCTCCCTAGCTAGCCCTAGTTTCCCATGAGTATCTGCCCTGCCAATAAGCTGGAGAACCCGCTGCACCCCACCCTCACCCCCTCATCCAAAAGTCCTCAGAAATGCGGGACATCACGGTGGGGGGGGTCCCTAGTCCATAGACGCTACTGTTTCCAGGGAGACAGGGGCGGCGCTAACACGCCAGTGAAGGCTGCGGGAGGAGGCGTATTCCAGGGAGGCGCCTTCACTGTGCGCCAGTGAGACTGCCACTGCCCTGCTGCCCTGGGCTGTGGAGTCCACCATGCCGGCGCCCTTAGCCTCATCCCGGCCTTTCCTGCTCCGACCTACTGCTCTGCATTTGCTGGGCCCTTGCACTGGCACTCGGAATCGCGCTTGCCATCGGGAGTACATCCACAGCTGGGGACACCGCTGGAGCGGCCATCCGGGAAGGGGGTCCTAAGGCCAGGAGGGTGCCTGCTAAGCTGGTGCCAGGCTGAGTCTGATAGCCGCCATCTCCATCGCCATTCCTGTCTGCATCTCCCCTCCCCCACGCCTTCACCTCTCATCTTCAGCTCCACCACAGCCTAGCTATATCTCATCAAGACCTCAATCACCAGTCCCAATTTCTACTCATGTCTCTCCAGCTCTTCACCTTCGTCCCATCCCCATCTCCCTTAAGTTGTCCTGCACCGTCCTGGCCACCCCTTCTCCCTAACCCATCCCTTTTCTGCACCCCCACCCACTGCCGCAGCCCCCTTTCTGCAGCAAGCCCCCCTTCCTCTGCTGAACCCATCCCCCCTGCAGCCTTAGCACACCCCTTCCTCCTCCCTTGTCTGCCTCGCCCACTGCGGCAAGCCCCTTCCCCGCCAATCACATCGCTCTCTCACCCCTCCCTCCATCTCCTGCTTGCCGCAACCCCCCTCCAAGAGCCCCTTCTGCCTGCTGCAGCTCTCAGCTCTCCGCACTACCGCACCCACTGCACCAGCGCCCCCTCCCCACTGCGCTGCCAGCACAGGCGCCCGCTGGCATCTGCAGATCCTGCTTGCCGGCTCCAGCAGTGCAGAACCATCCTGTTGTGGAGGAGGCAGAGGTGGTGGGAGCTGCAGGTGTCGCCCAGGCTTTGTTCGCCTGGGCCTGGCCTGATGTTGGAGAGGCAGCTGGCAGGAGCCTTTGCCTGCCCGGAGATGACCCCTCCCACCGAGCCCATAGAAGTGCCAGCAGCTGATGCCCCCCCAGTTAGGGGTACCCGAGCGCGATGGAGGCTCTTCTTGGTGATGTTGTCATTTGGGTGAAATTGAGCAGGAGCTTGGGGGTCATGAATGCATCCAGGAGGGTGGAAGTATTGGAAGTGAATGGGGAGGATTGTGCTTTTCCAACTTCAGAAATGGGGTTGAAATGTTCTCCTTCGGGTGTGACCCTTGGGGACTACCCGGGTCCAGGTTTGTTGGGGAACAAGAGCAGGCAGTATTGAAGCCCCCTGGATCCTGGAGGCAGGTAGTCCTTCAGAAAGCTGGGCCATTTGCTTCTGGTTCCTTGCTGTCACCAGGCTGGCACCTGCTGGAGATCCTCGGCCTCTGGGGCTGGAAAGAACCCTGGAGCACAGGGGGCTGGTTTGCTTTTCCTGCTCTAGGAGCCCTGGATAGAGGAGGGTAGCCTGTGCATCTCCCTTGCTGTGGCAGCCGAGGTGCTGAGAGCGATCTGCACAGCCCCAAGCCATGCAGGCTGAGTATCCACACTGAAATGGGCGTGTTTTGGGGGTGATAAGGGAAGCTCCTGGAGGGATGGGTTTGGGGAGGTGGCATGGCTGGGGTCTGCTGAGAAAGGTAGAGAGTTTCAGGCATTGGATCCCTGGGGTGTCGGGAGAGGTCAGATCAGAGAGGGCTGTGGACAGCATCGGAAATGCCTTCGGGATGCTGGACTAAAGCCCTAGGGTGACTGCTGATGGCCAAGAGGGGTGCTGTGTCTGTCAGGGAGGCGCAGAAGCTGCAGCTGTCAGCAGGTGGCAGGAGGGTGTGACCCTGAAAGGTAGGAAGCCACAGGCTGTTGTCTGCTCCAGAGAACAGTGGGGGGTGGGGGGTATAGGCAGCCAGAATCTGGGCGGAGGTAAACAAGAGGTCGCTGCCATGGTTTGCCATGCTGGGCTTTGGAATTTGGGTTGGAGGGGAGGTGGGTCGGGGGTCTTTGGGTTTGGGGACAAGGCTTAGAAAATGGACTAGGGTGAGGAAAGCCTGCTGTGAACAAACAACCCTCCCCCAAATAAAACCTGAGAGTACCACGGGAGGGTGGTGCCCAAAAACCACCGAGGAAAAGATCTGGAATAAAATCAACTCTGAATCATAGGGATGTGGGCCGTACTGCTGCCCCCATCCACTGGGAAGGAGGGAGCTGCGGGTGGGCTTTCCCTTAGGGTGGAAAATTGCCTTTCTCCAGGGACTGAACAGAGAAAATGTGCAGGGACTTGGGATGTGCGCTTGTGCTTTTCTGGAAGTGTGGACAGCTTTGCAGATCCTGCCTTCGCTGTTCTGCTATTGAGTGCCTATCACCTGTGGTCCAGTCTCAGGGGGACTAGGACCCAGCAGCAGCCAAACCCCCCCCCCCCAGCAAGCAGCTCTGCCTTGCATGGACTTCTGGGCAGCCTGGCCCAGCCCCGGGGGCCTCAGGCCGGTGCCCGGGCTCTGGCTCCGTGTCTTCACTCCCGTGTTTGTCCAAGGAGGGAGGGAGGGACGGGGGCGGTGCTGGGGCAGCTGGAACAGCGCAGGTCACCCGGGCTGGCTGGGCCAGGTGGCCAGGCAGAGCCAGGGGCTGCATGGGAGACCATTAGATGGGAAGTGTTCGTGGTGGCTGGTCAAGAGTCTCATGAACCCCACCCACCCAGAACCTGCAAGGCAGTCCGGCAAGTGCCTGCTCCTTGAGTGTCTGCCCTTATTTAACTTCCCCTTGTTCAGCCTACTTCTCCCGTGTTCCTGGTGGGGTGACAACTGGCTCCACCGCAATGGTGGAGGGTACCAGGAGAGAGAGAACAGTGGGAGGAGCCAGCAAGGATGTGCCTGCCTCTGTCCTGCCAGTGCTCTGTTGTGAAGCCTGGTCCCCACTTGTGTGGGCCTGCACACATGCCTTTGCCCTGAGTGCCCCAGTCACAGCTGAGCCCAAGATGTCACCTGAACCCCATACTGACTCCTGTAGCCTCCATCCCCAGGGCTCATTCCCCAGCTCACTGCTGGAATCGGGGATGGGTCATCCTCCTCCTCCGTAGATGTGACCCCAGCATGTAGCCTTAAAGGCCCCTACTCAGAGAGAGAGAGGTGTGGGCTGTACCACTTTAGCCCAGCAGGCCATGGCCTGGAGGAGAGCAAGTCCCGTCTGCCCTGCCCCTTGTGGAACAGCAGCCTGCTCACTGATGGATATCCTTCTCCCAGCCCTCTCTACTCTAGAAGGGGATTAGAACAGATGCAGGGGACTCATGGGGAGGGCCCATCTCTGCCAGGTCCGCAGCTCCTAGCTGTCTGGGCCCCACACCAGCCCATTCTTGAGGTTGTTGCTTGGTAACATGTTGCTTCCAAGACCTTCCACCCCTGTAAGGGGCAGGTACCTTGGGCAGGAGGAGGAAGCAGAGTGGTCAGAGCAGGAGGGCACAGGTAGGGGGGTGGTGGGAGGGGCACAGGTGTGTGCCTCCCATCCCTGGCTCCCCTTACTCTCGATTCCCCTAAGTACCCTTGAATCACAATACAGTTCCTTCCATTCTTCTACCAGCTGTCAGCCACTGCCTGCTCTATGGGCCTTTGGGACCCTGAGACCAGATGGGACTCCTCAGCTGGTGAGATAGAAAGTCCCCACAGGGTTCTGGGATGAGGCACGGTTCCCATACCTCGGTGAGCAGGAGGAGGGACCTGTATGCTAAGACCTCAACCTGAGACAGAGCAGAGCTAGAGGTTGCACTGCAGGGTGGAGGGTAGAAAAGGGATGGATTGCTCTCACCCATCCTGATTGTTCCTGCCCTCTGGTGTCCCCTAACGCCTCCCGGTAATCCCCCATGTCCTGGCAGCCTCGGAGCCTGGGGATAGGTCTCTTCCCTGTCAGGTTAAAGTCGCAGAGATTCACACACGGGTCCATCACCACCACCCCCTCCCCATCCAACACACACAGCTACTTGTACTTACTGGTGTGACCACGAGATGGGCTCTTTAGGGGACTTTAACCACGGAAGCATTCCTGAGATCTCTACTCCCAGCTGGCTTCAGGTGGGTGGGGGTTCTCAGGCACCAGGCCTGAGCCCCCAACACACAATGATCACCCCCTGAGATAGCAGATTCCTGCCCACACACGCCCTTCTTGCTGTCCACTCCCTCTGGCTCACCTCAGCCACCACCACCACTGCCGCGGCAGCTAGCAATGTCACACCCTAGAGTCCTCAGCACCCCACCTTTCCCATTCTGCTCCTACCTTTCCACTAATCCGTCAGCAAGGACAAGGCGGGGCAGGCTTCGGCACCCAGGGGCCAGCCCTGGCACCTGCTCTAGGCTGCAAAGCTCTGCATCTCAGCAGCTTTCTGGTTTCGGCCCTACAGCTGTAACATCAAGGTCAGGGTGCCTGGCAGAGTCGCTCCCTCTTCCCAGATCCTCCACCTAAGCCTGCCTCTGCCTCTCCTGTGTCTGACTCAGCCAGTCCCTGGGAGAGTGGGCTTTCTGTAGCTCAGAGACCTGTGAGGGAGGAGTGGAAAAGACTGGGTTCAGGCAGGCATAGTGGCTCGTGAACCACTCAGACACACCCCCCCCAAACTGGGCAAAACTGAATCTCCAAGCCTTGCCTCCCTGTAAAAGGTGTCACTGTCACCTTAGCAGAGGTGTTAACACATCCCATTGAGGGTTTCTTCCCTTGCCAGAAGACTCTCTTGAGTGTGAAGCTGCCTAGTGTGGTCTGTAAGAGCTCTGTTGGCCCAAAACAATCCTCTGTGTGCAAGTGGGACTTGACTGGCATCCCTGCACGGGCCCCAGGAGCTGACACCTCAGTGCAGCAGCCCAGGACAGAGAGTACATGGGAGGGGGCTTCAGCCAGAACACTGGGGACTGGGAATGTGTCCAGACGGGTGGGAGCCTTAGGCCAGGAATGGGTGCCTCCGGGACCCAGTGCCTGCACACAGCATGCTTTTATTCACCCCAGACTGGTACCCAGGGTCTGGCAGGATGCTGCCACTGGCCCTGCAAACCATCCTCACCAGACACTCCGCTGTCTGTCAATCAGGTGTGAAGCTAGGTGGCCTCTTGAGACTGGGGAGGGCCAAGAACAGGCTGGCTTCCTCCTTCCTCCCTGGGCCAAGGCTTCTGCCAGGCTTGAAAGCCTCTGCCAGGTTTCCAGTCAAAGTCAGGCAGCGTCCCCCTCTCCATGCAAGGTCCAAGCTAGATCTGTTTGGGAGCCCAGGAATGGCTCTCCTTGTGTGTCTGAGATGCTGGGATATGCTACACAATACTTCTAGCCTGAGGCTCAGCCTCTGGTAACTCAAGAATGTCTGTGTTACTCCATCCCTAAGTCTTACCAGGGGCCCTAGGAGGTCAGAGGCACGGGAGCCCAGCCCTGCCCCATCCTGTCCCTGTCTCGCCCTGTCTTGGGCATCGGATCCTGGCCCACTTCCCCCTGTCATGCTGTCCTTCCCCATCCCACAGGTGAACACCTGCGGATCTGCCCCCAGGGCTACACCTGCTGTACCAGTGAGATGGAGGAGAATCTAGCCAATCATAGCCGGATGGAGCTGGAGACTGCGCTGCGCGATAGCAGCCGCGCCCTGCAGGCCACGCTGGCCACCCAGCTGCACGGCATCGATGGTGAGTAGGGGCTGGAGGGTGGGGACTGGTGTGGGTGTGGGGCAGGACTTCAAGGCTGGGATTTGACTGGAACAATGAACCCAAGTTGTTGGCAGGGCCCTGGGGAGGACGGGCCTGCCCCTCAGGGGGGACCTGCTGCTCTTGGGTTGCCTCTGTGACCCACGCAGAGTTCCCTTGACTTTTAGAGGGCTGGTCTGCATCTCAGCTGCTTCTTTTGGGGTTCCCGTGGTAGGCCGCTATCCCAGCTACCCTGCCCCAGTGAGGGAGCTCAGACTGAAGGCAGAAAGAGTGCAGGGCCTGCCCTCGGGTGGCTGCCTCTTAGCCAGGGGCAGAAAGACTCCTATGTGCTTCAAGAGGCCAAGTCCGCTACCTTTTAGCATCATCTATTTATGAGCCCCTCATGTGGCCTCACTATATATGGGCAGAGAACAGTAGCCCAAACAGTCGTGATGACATGTTCAACAGGGACTACATGGGGCTCTGGGGTCAGAAGAGTCCCCTAGAAATTTAACCTGGGAGTAAGGAGGCTCACTGTCTCCAGAGGGGATGCAGGGCTCAGGCAAAGATGTGGTCCCTGCAGTGAGTGGAGCTGGGAAAATAGGAACTATGAAGCTGTAGCTATCCCAGGAAATATCAGAGAGCCCCTAACCATTTGCATACTGACACTTGTTGCTAAGCTTCCCTTTGTTGCTTGTGGAAGGGAGGGGCTTAAGGTCACAGACCTTAAGACTAGCTTCCAACCAGGTGGATGCCAGGATGCCATGGTGGAGATGTGGAGTACAGTGCCATTTCTCTGAACCTTAGACTCTGATACACATGTCCACACATCACCAGAAAGTATCTGTCTGAGGTGCTGGTTGGTGGGGATAAACTGAAGTTCTTGAAACCTGAAGCTGAGGCAGGGTTTGCTGGGGAGCATAAGAAGGAGGAGGGCTGCTTAGGGCAACTGGGAGCACTGGCAGGTAAGCAAGGGTTACTCTGCTTCCCCCACCCACCCCCACTACAGCCTCTCCCAGAATCACCGAATCTTAGCATCTCTTGGTTCCTAAGGCCCAACTCAAAAATGGCCTCTGGAGCCCCAGCTAGCAGTCTATGGCCTAGTGGACAGGCCTGACTTTGGTACCAATAGTTTAGTTAAGGAGAGAGGTCTCCAAGGGCCTGAGGAATCTTCTGCAATGCGGTGCCTGGCTTTTATTGCCTGTACCAGCAGGTTCTGAAAAGCGGGGGTATTGTGCCAAGCCCACGGGTAGATTGGGGGAGGAGCCGAGCTCATCTCAAGGGGTCACGGCTCTCCTCTGTGCACAGACCACTTCCAGCGCCTGCTGAATGACTCGGAGCGCGCACTGCAGGATGCCTTCCCTGGGGCCTTCGGGGACCTGTACACACAGAACACTCGGGCCTTCAGGGACCTATACGCTGAGCTGCGCCTCTACTACCGTGGCGCCAACCTGCACCTGGAGGAGACACTGGCCGAGTTCTGGGCTCGGCTGCTGGAACGCCTCTTCAAGCAGCTGCACCCCCAGCTGCTGCCAACCGATGACTACCTGGACTGCCTGGGCAAGCAGGCTGAGGCCCTACGGCCCTTTGGGGATGCCCCCCGGGAATTGCGCCTGCGGGCCACCCGGGCTTTCGTGGCGGCACGCTCCTTCGTGCAGGGCCTGGGTGTGGCCAGTGATGTGGTCCGGAAGGTGGCCCAGGTACACATACTGCGCCAGGCTCTGAGCAGACCCTTGGGAGTCCCTCGTGCTATGCCCTAGGTCCTTGCTACCCTCCACCCTCAGCCACATTCCTCCTAGCCTTCCGGCCCTCAGCCTCACAGCTGCAGCTCATTATCAGATCTGACAGCAGGTCCTCAGATGTGACTCCACGCTGAGCCTGGCCATCTGCTGGCCGGTCCTGTGTCCTTAGCCAAATGAAGCTGTGGGCACTATGGAGGGGCTGCTGGGGCCGCTCAGGCCAACATGGTGTCTCACAGTGTGGGGCAGCACATGAGAGACCCCTCTGGGGAAGGTAATCGGGAGGGAACCAGCTTTAAACTGCACCGCCCCATCTCTGCTCAGCCCAGCAACCCTCCCAACCTCTGGGCCATGGTTTCCTTATCTGCAGGGAAGCCTAGTGACAGTGGTGTGCCATAGTATCCTGGCACTGTGGCCATTGGAATGGGGACCTGAGATGGCCTGAGCTAGGCAAAGCCCCACAACCAGTGAGCAGAACCAAGTGTGTAGCTTGCATCTCGAGCCCTCTGGAGAGATGCTCCTTCGGGGTAGCTGGTGAGCAGGTGCTCACGGACCACGGGGAGCCTCAGGCTGCCTTTGTTCTCCAGGTACCTCTGGCTCCAGAATGTTCCCGGGCCGTCATGAAGTTGGTGTACTGTGCTCATTGCCGGGGAGTGCCTGGCGCCCGGCCCTGCCCCGACTATTGCCGAAATGTGCTCAAAGGCTGCCTTGCCAACCAGGCCGACCTGGATGCTGAGTGGAGGAACCTCCTGGGTGAGCCCTACCCCTCAGGCTGCCTGACCCACCCTTGGGAGCACCATACGGGGGTCCTAGGAAACAGTAGTCCCTGGCTTGGGCCAAATGAAAGGCTTAAGGGTCTGATATGGGTGTGTCTGTGGAAGTCAAGGGACAGATTCTTTTATTGTCCCAAGGGGTGTGGTTGAATAGCTGCCTCGACCTGCATATACACCAACACATAGATGAAATGTGACAAGCCTATACATACATGTACATACACTGACACGTGCAAACTGGCATGTATGTGTGCTGCACACAGTAGGCACACAGGATCTCCCTGCCAATCACAGGTGTGCCTGCATGTACAGCTATGTACATGACATGTATGTGCATGTCAGCTCATAAGGTGAGCTGACATACACACATGCCAACATGTATAAATCACTCTGTATGTCTGTTGATATGGGATGAGTTAGCATGCATACATGTCAGTGCTGGTACATAGCTGGCATGGGCATGAGCTGGTTTGTATGCTGATCATCTGACAGATGTGTCGGCACTAAGAGCCAGTGTGCACATACGATTACGTCTGTGCTATGTGCAAACATGCACATGCAGATACATAGTTCGTGTGTACAGGTGCTGGTATAGGGCACGTCTAAATACATACGCATCAGCTATGTGGGCATACGGTGTGCACACAGCCGCTGTCCACGTATGTTCAACACCTGCATGAGCTAACATGGTCACGTATGGATATGTACTAGGCCAGCAAGATCACCAGATGAGGATCCGGTGTGTTCATGGACCTATGCACTGTATGTGGGTATCCACTATTTATGAGCGCTCTGAGCTGTGCATGGGTGTAAGCTGGTCTGGTCTGAATGGGAGCTTGTGACACATCTGACTGGTGCTGTCAAGATTGTGTGTTAACATGCCCATCTATGTGCCTCTGCCAGACTCCATGGTGCTCATCACCGACAAGTTCTGGGGCCCATCGGGTGCAGAGTATGTCATTGGCGGTATACACAAGTGGCTGGCAGAGGCCATCAATGCCCTCCAAGACAACAAGGACACACTCACAGCCAAGGTATGTGTAGGGGGGGGCGGGCACTGTGCACATTGGAGGGTCTATCCAGACCTGGGCCTGAGAAACCCTGCTACCCCTCCAGACCCCCTTTGGTGTCTCCCCAGGTCATTCAAGGCTGTGGAAACCCCAAGGTCAATCCCCATGGCTCTGGGCCTGAGGAGAAGCGTCGCCGTGGCAAACTAGCCCTTCAAGAGAAGCCCCCAACAGGTACTCTGGAAAAGCTGGTAAGTTTAACCGTCTCAATGGCTATAGCCCTGTGTATGTGGGAGGGGACACATACAGGGGACAATCTGCCCCCTGGCTTTTCAATGGTCTGACTGCTGTCCCACAGGTCTCGGAGGCCAAGACCCAGCTCCGAGACATCCAGGACTTCTGGATCAGCCTCCCAGGGACACTGTGCAGTGAGAAGATGGCCATGAGCCCTGCCAGTGATGACCGCTGCTGGAATGGAATATCCAAGGGCCGGTAGGTGCTTACCACTTGTCACATACTCACAAATGTGCCAGGGCGTGGGGTGATGGGCTGGAGCATCACACACCTTCACCAGCTACCGGCAGTGAGCACATACCCCCTACCATAGGGCCTGCATGAGTCACCAATAGGTTGGAGGCTCATCGGCTGTTGGGCCGTGGTAAGGGTGCCATACGGCCATGGTTTGGCTCCTTTGCAAAAGCTAATGTAATGAATTGTGGCTCTGACTGCCCTGCTCTAGGTACCTCCCTGAGGTGATGGGTGATGGACTGGCCAACCAGATCAACAACCCTGAAGTGGAAGTGGACATCACCAAGCCTGACATGACCATCCGGCAACAGATCATGCAGCTCAAGATCATGACCAACCGTTTGCGTGGCGCCTATGGTGGCAGTGACGTGGACTTCCAGGATGCTAGTGAGTGGCCTGGGGAGGGAATCTGTCCCGCTCGTAAGAGGAAGGGTACAAGGCCTCTCCAGACCCCTTTGCCAGGGGCCCTCAGCCTTTTACCCTTATGATGTTGTGTGTGAAGGCCTCATGTCCTTATAGCACAGTTGAAGCCCAGCCAGGATGTCTGTCTGGCTGTCATGGGTCAGGTGGGAACAGCAGGAAGCAGACCCCCTTAGGGAATGAGTCTTGGGGTTCAGGGCTTGTGTTCCCGATGTTACTTAGCACCCGGGTCCCTGGTCCCTGCCTGCTGCAGTCTCCTGTCCTCCCCAGGTGATGATGGCAGTGGCTCAGGCAGTGGTGGTGGCTGCCCAGATGACACCTGCGGCCGGAAAGTCAGCAAGAAGAGCTCCAGCTCCCGAACACCCTTGACCCATGCCCTCCCCGGTCTGTCAGAGCAGGAAGGACAGAAGACCTCAGCTGCCAGCTACCCAGAGCCCCACAGCTTCCTCCTGCCCTTCCTTGTCACCGTGCTACTTGCAGCAGCCGGGCCCAGGTGGCGATAACCGCCCCCTAGCCCCAAGGACTGTCTTGGCCAAAACAAGCAACAGACCATATTTAATCGCCTTGGCCTTCGAGGCCCAGGGCAGGATGAAGCAACAGTAGCTCTGAGTAATGGGCAGGGTACATGGGGTGCTGGCCGCCTGGGTCTGACTGCGCCTGTCACCCTAGCTTTTAATTTTGTAATCAGGTCAGCTGCGAGCCAGTGTCCCCAAAAGCCATGTAATTTCAGGGACCTCAGGGGCACCTCTGGCTGCGCACCCCTCCCTTACCCTCCTGCACCACCCCAGAAGCTCATGAGGCCAGCCAGAAGGGCGGCTGCTAGCCAAAACCCATCGGAGACCTCAAGTGAGCCTGTGCCTTCCTTTCCCGCCTCTTCCCACTGGGGACTCCCCACCAGACCCCAAGGGCCACAGATGTCAAAACCAAGGCTTTGACAGCCTTCCCACAGCTTCCCAGGAAGCCTGCCAGGGCTGCCAGTGTGTTGCTGTCCAGGCTGTGGCGGGGCCTTCAAGTTTATGCATGGTACCTTCTACTCAGAAGAAACGCTGCAGCCAGGGTTCCACACACGCCAGGCCAGGACCCTGTGCCACTGTGGAGCCCAGTGAATATGGTCCTCGAAGAAAACCCACTGTGGGGTCCCCCTTGAGAGTGACAGAGGTGGCAGCTGGCATGGCCACATTAGGTGTAACTCTGCCACACTGAGGCTTGAGGGTGTGTTATGTTCCCTCACATGGGTTCACAAAGTCTGGCCTTGGGTGGTTCACGTGAGGGACCTCACTTCAGGGGAATAGCCAGCCACATCTAGCCTCTATCCCACTTATAAAGGTCCCCTGGCCACAGGGATGCTGGGTGGCTGGTGACACTTCAGCTCAGGGTCATTGGGACCTGGCACTGCAGATCAGGAGGCTGCCTGGGCCCCTGCCTGACCCAGGCAGCTCTGCAGGAGCTGGGGGAACATTGACAGTCAAGGGCTTTTACTGACATGCACATTTGGACCCTCAGTGTCCTTGTCCACTGAGCGCTACATCTCAGTCTTCCTTGACAGCACTGGAGAGACTCAAAGCGTTTGGATTCTGGTATCCTCCTGTTGCCTGGAGACTGGGGTACCTGGTTTACTGAGGCTGTTACAGCTCCGTCATCCCTTCCAGGGCCTTGAGAGTGCTGAGCTGCTATAGCCAGGAAGACTGTGGTCCTGACATGCAGAAGGCCTAGAAAGGCTGCTTACTGCTTTCTTTCTTTCTTCCTTCCTTTCTTTTTTCTTTCTTTTTCTTTTCGTCACTGGGTTAGGGAGGCTACTGCCAGCACAGTGAACCGAGGTCTGCCCGGTAGTCAGGTCCCTGGCCCAGGATGGGGATCTCTGCAGTTGGTCCATGGATTTGTTGGGTCCTTGCCCTGAGCACTCCCACCCTGCCACGGCTCTGTTAGTGCCACTCAGGCAAGGGTGGCAGGAGCCATATCTGGGCTTCGGGATGAGAATGCCTGAGTGTCAGGGCAGCAGCACCCAAGCCAAGCTACTGTGCCCTTCCTCCATGAGGCTCTGTCACTCTGTGCCAGTAGATAACGTGTGTTCTTTTGAGTCTTTGTATGAATTAAAGGCTGGAGACCTACAGTGGACACGACCTCATGTAACTCTGGTGAGACTACATCTGTGTGCGTGTGAGCATGGCATGCACACAGCAGGGCACAGATCAGGGCTTGTTGGAAGGGGGTTGAGCATGGGTTGCACCTGTAACAAGGTCCTAGGGTTTTCCGTGGGGTGGTGACCATTGAACATCTCCAAGCCCTGCCTGCGACGATGCCCGCCTGTGCCAACTGAACATGCAAAAGTTCCTGGGAGGAAGGGGCCTGGGTACCAGGGCTAGGGTGCCAGCCTGCACTGGCCCCACCTGCCTTCCACCTCTCCAACCCACCTCAATGTACATGTCATTCATTGTCTTACCCATAGAAAGTTCTCATCCTGCCAGGTACTCTGGGGTGCCCAGAGAACAGTGTTGGGATCAGGGATGTCCTACCACTCCAGTCTGTTCTGAGCTATCCTACATCTGCAGACAGAGCCTAAATAGCCTAGAGCATTCAGGTCTGGCTCACCCTCACTTCAAGAAGCTGACCTGTCCCTGTGTGAGCACACAGTGCCACCCTCCATGACTAGGAAACTCACTCAGTAGCAGGACTCAACGCAGCCCTGCTCAGCCAGGTGTGACATGTCTGCTTTATCTGGGAGCTGTGACCCGCTCTGCTGCCCAAATACATTTACAGGGTTACCATCCAGTGAGGCCTATGCAAGCACAAGGGAACAGAGCAGAGCTCTACCCCACAAATGCTGCTTGGTCACAACCCCAAGGAGACCTCCAAACAGCTCCCAGGGGGGAGAGCCTACAGCAAGCTGCTGTTGGGTATTAGATCCTACCCAAGGATATCTGCAGTGCCCAGGCCTGGGGGGGGGGGGCTGCTGCATCCTTACTGTCTGCCTCTTTGCAAGTCCAGGGGAGAATCTGGGCCACTTGGGAAGGAGTGCAATCCTCTCTGCTCAGGTGGCCACGATAGACAGCCATGGAGTGAGGTCGAGGCTCGATAGAGCCCGTGAGGAGAGCTGGGCAAACCTGGTGCTCGCTGGTTGACTGCAGATGGAGCCCGGCTCAAGCAGTCCAGCAGGCTCTCCGCCTTAGGTTGTTCTTGACCTGGACACGCTTAGACACCTGGTCCGTCTGCTTTGGGGTCATGACCTGGACACGCTTAGACACCTTGTCCGTCTGCTTTGGGTTCTTGAACTGGACACGCTTACACACCTGGTCCGTCTGCTTTAGGTTCTTCTTGAACTGGACACGCTTACACACCTGGTCCGTCTGCTTTAGGTTCTTCTTGAGCTGGGCACAGGTGGACACCTGTGTCCTCTGCATTTTGTCATTTGGTGGCAGGACATCTATCCCCCCTGTCAGGAAAAGGAGAACATATGAGACAGCCGCCCAACACAGGAGTCAGCAGCCAGGACTTGCTCAGTGGCTCCCATGGCTCTACCCTTTGAGTGCTGGATCTAAGTCCTGCCACTGTGCTGCCGAAGATGCTAGTTAGAGAGTAGTCCTTCCACCATCACTAGCTCTTGGTCTTCCTAATGAGGACTCAGGAAGGCATGGGCAAGCTGGATGGCCTAGTGACAGAACAGCCAGCTTCCCCCACAAGCATCCCACATGCCTTCAGGCAACCCTGCAAACTAATGCAGCATTTTTAATCCCCACACATGCACTCACCCATACTCATCCGTGCATATGCCCATACATTCTGAGCCATTAGAGGAGGAGGTTGGAGCCAGCACAGTGGCATGGGTGGGTGGGTATGTGGGTGCCAGGAGTCCTAGCAGCAAAGTTTGTAGAGTTTGCAAGCTGCTTTGCTGAAGCACCATGACTGCCTGACAAGAAGTGGGGCAGTCATTGCCCAGCAGCTTCTCCCTCTGCAAGAACTCCCAGAGGAGGACAACAAATGAAAGGAAGACTTTAGTGACTGGACACTTCCCTTTTACGCATCCCAAAAGGATGAGCAGGACCACTTGTCTCCAGCACAGACCTGCTTCTAAGCTCAATCTGAAGTGGCCGACCAACAGTGTAAGCCCTCAGAATGCCAAGCAATCAATCAGCCCAACCACCCTGTCCTGATGAGGTGTTGTAAAGAACAGGTTTGAACAGGTTACAGGGGACACCGTAGATGAAGCCCTTTCCTCACAAACATCCAAACAGACAACAACCTCTATGAGATTTCACATGTTGTAAACCCTATGGCAAGGGCTGGAGGGCACTGAGACTCTACAGTAAATAGCAGGTTACTGTGTCAGATGCAGACCTGTACCTGTGATGCAAGCTAGGACTGAGTCCCCAAGTCACACAACACCATGAAGCCACAAGGTCCTGCTTCTCGAGAGACCAAGAGAGCGTGTACATGCTGCTCCCCAGGGCCTCCGCACACACAGAGTCAGTGACTGGTGATGGTGTGTAATGAGCAAATGCAAAAGGCTTGGAAGGGTCACCCACGGAGAAGCAGCAGGTTCCTCACAGAGAAACAGAAGTCAAAACAGAAAACGGTGAGGTAAGCTGAGATTTGTAAAGTCACAACATGGAAAAGGAAAAAAAAAAAGTTTATCACAGATTCAGAACCCTGAGAACCACATCATAGGCAAACTAATAGTGTAAGTGTGATCAGAGTGAAATGGGGAACAGGGAGGGATAGAAGCTACAAGGTTAGGACAAGCTGTTGTGGGTGCTCACCAAAACTGAATTATAGAAGCCGCCGAAGAAGAGGGGTGACTCCGAAAGCTTATTTAAAGACATAATAGCTGAGAATTATCCAAATCATGGTAGGTTATCTAGAGTCTTGAAGCTGAAAGGGTTCTAAGCAAGATGGGTGTCTGAGAACCAGAGATGTAGTGGAAGATCCATCCCATACAAGGGAGCCTCTCTCTCTCTCTCTCTCTCTCTCTCTCTCTCTCTCTCTCTCTCTCTCTCTCTCTCTCTCTCTCTCTCTCTCTCTCTCTCTCTCCCTCCTCTCTCTCTCTCTCTCTCTCCCTCTCTCTCTCTCTCTCTCTCTCTCTCTCTCTCTCTCTCTCTCTCTCTCTCCCTCTCTCTCTCTCCCTCTCTCTCTCTCCCTCTCTCTCTCTCCTCTCTCTCTCTCTCTCTCTCTCTCTCTCTCTCTCTCTCTCTCTCTCTCTCCTCTCTCCTCTCTCTCTCTCTCTCTCTCTCTCTCTCTCTCTCTCTCTCTCTCTCTCTCTCTCTCTCTCTCTCTCTCCCTCTCTCTCTCTCTCTCTCTCTCTCTCTCTCTCTCTCTCTCTCTCTCTGCGTGTGCACATGCACGTGTGTCAAGGGTTTTCAGCAGAAACTTTGCAGGTCAGAAGGGGATGAGATGATGAAACCTAAGTTCTGAAAGAAAACCTTAACTTCCAACCAAGAACACTATGCCTAGAAAAGCAGCCACCCAGAAATGACATAAAGATATTCCCAGACATAAGTTAGCTGAGACATTCCCAGGTATCATGTCTATACCTGCCTAATGAGAAACGCCAGTGGGAACGCTTCACATTGACACGGTACCAACCAGCAACATGAACACATGAAGCTATACCACTCTCTGGCAAAGGAAGTGCACTGTTGAGCTCAAACCATTGATACTTGACATTAGTGCACTAGATATACGAAGCAGACAGTGGCAGATCTCAGAGGAACGTAAACAGTAACTTCAGCATCCCACATATGTTGAGTATATAATCCAGACAGGAAAGCAACAAGGAAACAACAAACTCAAAAAAATACTAAAGATCGAGGGGGCTAATGTGCATTCAGATAATTCCATTCACAGCAGAGTGCCTGTGTGTGTCAGGGATGTGGACATCTCCAGGACAGATCACATGATTAAAATCTTATATCTTTCCTAACCAGTGTGTCATGAAACTACATAGAAACAATCTGAGTAACTCATACAAATCTCCACAAGTATGTGGGAGTAAATAACAAGCCCCTCCATAACTGGCAAGTCAAAAAAGAAATTAAAAAGGACATCAAAAACTATCTTGAGACAAATGAAAAAGTTAAAACACACCAAAACTTGTGGAGTGCACCAAAAACAGTTCTAAGAGAAGTGTCTACGGTGACAAATGTCTATAGTAGGAAAAAAGAACCCAGCAGGGAAAAAAATAGTCAAAATCAGCACAAATAAAGCAATGAAATAGACACTAGACACTGGACACAATAGCAATGAAATAGACACAATACACACTGGACAGCCCGGAAGGAATAGAGAATGTCCCGAAAATGTACAATGTGTGTAGACTACATTATGAAGAAACAGTGTGTGAACAGATCCGTAACCGAAGATACTGATTCAGCAATGGTAGGCAGCCCCAACATGACAGCCCAGGACAAGAGGATTTTGTGGGTGAATTTTTACAACCTGTTGAAAGGAGGATTAAATCCCTTAGGAAGCTGAGCAGGAGCTGGTAGGGAGTCTTACAAACTCATTTTACAAGACAATAATCTCCCTCACACCAAGTAAGAAACACAGCAAGTCCTGTGAACTTGTCCCAGTCAGCGTCACCAGCTCATTAAAGGCGCCATGGAATGTGACCAAGGGGCTAGCTCTCTGGGCAAATCTATGTGATTATATAGTCACAGAAGTAGGATAAAAAAAAACACACAAAAATCACAATAGACGGAAAAAAATAACTTCGGGGCTGGAGAGGTGGATGGTTCGGTGGTTAAGAGCACTGGTTGCTTTGGATTCCAGAGTCCTGAGCTCAGTTTCCAGCAACCACATGGTGGTTTCACAACCATCTGTAGTGAGGTCTGGTGCCCTCTTCTGGCCTGCAGATGTACATACAGACAATATACATAATAATAAAAATAAATAAATCTTTTAAAAAGAAAAAACTTCCGACAAAACAACATATTTTCATGATTAAAGAATAAAATTGGGCTATTGTAAGGGAACGTGTGTGTGTGTGTGTGTGTGTGTGTGTGTGTGTGTGTGTGTGTGTGTGTGTGTCCACATATATACCCACCGCTAACAGCATATTTGGTGGACGAAACAAACAGAAGCACCTTTCTCTAAGATCAGGGACAGGATGAGAATCCCATTTCACCACTTCCACTCAGCGTGTTGGAAGTCCTACACAGCAAAAGGCAAGAAGTCACATGACCTTCACTGTCAGACCACGATGTGTGTATTTCCCTGTAGACTTACCCAAAACTCTGAGAACCAACGAGCAATCTCAGCTAAGTACTACGATGTGAAACTGACACAAAGCCAACTGGTCTCCTATGTAAAAACGAGACATCTGAAAAGCAACTAAGGGCCAGAGGTGACGGTGTACACCTCCAATGCCAGCACTCAGGAGGCTGAGGCAGGGGGACAGCGTTCAGCGCCAGACTAGGCTACATGGCAAGACTCTGTCTAGACATAGAGCGCTAGGGTAGAGCTCTGGTCTCACATATGCAAAGCTCTGGGTTTGATTCTCAGAGCTAAGAAGAAAACCAGGTGGATGGAACAAGGGGAGAAAAGGGGGAGGAGTTAAGGACACAGTCTCATCTGTAATACAGAAATTAAAATACTTAGAAATAAATGTAACCAAGAAGGTGAAAAACTATAAACTAGAAATTAGAAGACATTGACAAACAAGTTTTAAAAGCCATAAGGAAATAAAGGTAAATATACCATGATCTGGATTGGGCCAATACTCCAAAATGTTGACGCCACCAAAACAATCCACAGATTCATTGTAATCTCTATCAAAACCCCAATAAATTGGGGCTAGGGCAATGGCTCATTGGTTAAAAGCACTGGCAGGTCTTCCAGGGGTCCTAGTTC
Source organism: Cricetiscus sungorus (assembly GCA_030556225.1). NCBI lineage: Eukaryota > Metazoa > Chordata > Mammalia > Rodentia > Cricetidae > Cricetiscus > Cricetiscus sungorus. Next base: position 15,864,615 of record JANBXA010000328.1, on the reverse strand, counting down.
AATTCCCAGCAAGTACATGACAGCTCACAACCATTTATAGAGGGCATTTATATGCCCTCTTCCAGCAAAGTGTCAATAGAGCACTTATATACTTTAAAATATGTAAGTAAATCTTTTAAAGAGTGTTAAGAAATAAAAATGCAAAATCCCAGTAATATCTTTCACAGGACAACCCTAAAATTCATGCAGAAGCACAAAAGACCCTGAGAGCCAGAGCTGTGTCCGAGGAAGAGCAGAGACTGGGGAGGCATGTAGATGCCCGTTTTCTATTTAAAACTGCTACAATGCTAAGTAAGTGAAAACAGTAGCAGTACCCAGGTAAGCACAGACATGGTTGAGAATAAACAGACATGGCTAAGAATAGAGAGCCCAGGAATTCGCATAAGCATATACATCCAGCTACTCAACAAGGCCAGGAAAATGCCATGGAGAGATGATGCCCTCCCCTAAGCTGTGTGACCTGAGAGGCCCCTGGCTTCAGTCGGGGGAGCCAGGACTGGGAGGAAAACAGAACTGGGTGTCTTTTCCCAGGCTTCAAAGGGAACGAACTAGCAGGGGAAGTCACAGCCCTGGCCTCGCTACGCCGCCAGTAGCTACCCACTTTTCCCTCTCCAGAGAACACAGAAGTCTCCAAGCTTCCGCATGGAACCAGAACCCTGGCGCCTATGTTCTAGGCTTCCATCGCCATCACAATCCAAGCTACCCTCTCTGATGCCATTGGAGACCCAAAGCTCTGGATGGTTACCTGGCCAAGAACCCTGGCAGCAGCTCACTCTCCCAAACGCCAGATGTAGGAAGGGGTTGAGAAGAGATACCCATCCCTGCTTGTCTACATTTCCCAGGCCCTGCCCTCTCTTGCTACCCCCTATTGACTTCCTAGTTTATATGGAGCCAAAATCCTCTGTGTCCCCAGGTCTTGCCCCCTTCAGAGCTGCTCAGACGCCACGTGTCTCTATCCTGCTTCCTGGACGGGGTTATCACATACATCACTTTCTGCCCTTTGCCCCTAAACTCTTCTGTCCTCATTTCCCACACCGAGCCTTATGTGCTCTCTGAAGGCTCTGTGTGATCAGTTACCATACCCCACATCTCACCATCCTGCCTTCTTGCTTCAGCCCCATTCTCTGTGGGCCTGTGAGGGCTCAGGTGATGCCAAGGCACCTTTCACCCAGACAGACAGGGCAGCTGAGTCTAGCCCAAAAGAGAACCTGAAATTCCAAGCAAGCACTGAGAAGGGGATTCTGGGGGCACAGAGGTGGGAACCCTGGGTCTCGCAGACATTGGCATCTGGAGGATGTCCTAAAACACCCCTGGGGAGAAAGGGCTCCCTGCCTTTCCGGGGGTGCCTGGCCCTCATCAAGGCCATCGTCCTCTGCTCTTTGTCTTCCTCACCCCTCCAGATGACACCCACATGCTTCGGGAACAGGAGAGTGACAACAACTGGGACGTGCCCTATGTCCTTTACACATCCAAGCTCCCAGCGGTGACTGGAAACCATTGGGATGACTCTGAGGCAGAGAATCGGCTCCACTCTGCTCCTGGGACTCCTCAACGCCTTCCCTGACTTTGGGGTACCTGATGGAGGCACATGTAGTCCGTAAGCGAGCTGGACCCTAACCTGCTGCTGCAAGCCACAGGGGCTCTCCAGGAAGTGCAGGTCTGGGTAGCTGTGACTACCTACCCTAGGGCTGCCTGCCTGAGTGGGTTCCTTTGGGAAGGTGCCAACCCTAGACCAAGAGAAGGAACAAATTTCCCGACAGGGATGGGACTTAGCTCCTTTCCCTGCTGTCCCAGCCCTACCATGTGACAGCACAGAAGACTCGTCCAATGGGAGGCCCCTAAGATAGAGACAATGCTGGTGGCAGAAGCCACAGGATGGATTCGGAGATGCCAGGACAAGTGCTTGGGCTTGCCCCTAGAGAGGGCTAGGGTGAGGTTCCAGTAGACAACAGGTACCTGGTACAGAAGGTCTCGCCCTCCATCTGGCCGCATGCAGCCCTCACCTACTTCTGTCCTACACTGTCCAAGTGACCCCACAGCTCTTACAGATGACCTGAGCCAGAATACCCACTGTAGCCACAAACAGCCCAACAGCACTGGGGCCCTGCTGCCACAGCAGCCCAGCAGCCCTGCTGTGGAGGAGGGGATGGGGGCTCCGCTGTGAGCACCAGCCTTGGATGTCTCCTTGCAGGCAGCAGCGGCGGCAGCATGGGACATGGCCATTTTAGAATTCCCTCCCTTTTCCTCTGTCCCCTGGCATGATAGCTCAGGCCTCCAACTGCTCTGGAGTATAAGCCACCTGGCACCATGAGGAAGTTTACTGTTGTATAGTGATTGCCAAAGCCCTAGGAAGACAGGGAGAGGCTGTTCCTGGACAGAGCATAGGCACAATTCCCTTCTGGGTTCCCAGCTCCATCCCTCCCCTATTAGCTCACCTCTTCTTCCTAGAGACAACTTTCCCAGCTAAGAGGGCCTTTTCTAGAATATATACCCAGAGTCACATGGCCCCTCCTTGCTTTAATGAGCAATCCCATTCATGTACACATTACCCCACCCACCCACCCCCTTTCACCCTCAATCCTTCTTTCCACCAACACACAGCAAACGTTAGCTGGGTGTGCTGGAGTGTGGGTCCCTGAGGCACAGGGACCAGGCTACCCTGTCCTATGACCCAAAGGGTGCAGGCTAACAACAGAGTTGATCCAGAAGAAACCATACATCTCTGAGCCTGTGGCTAGCAGGAAAGGCACAGACAGGGGCCCAGTGAAACCCACCCATTGGAGGCAGGCACTCTGGGAGCTACAAGGGACCAGCAGGTCTGGGTGGGGCTAAAAATAGGCCTGTGCTACGATGGCAGGGAGGCCACAGGGTCCCAGAGCAGTAAGGAGGCGGGAGTGGACAGAGAAGCCAGGGACCACGCAGGATGGTGAGGAGGGGAGGGAGGGGGCTTCACTGGGCTTTGCTTTTGAAGGCAGAGATAAGTGGACATCCACAGGTAAGATGTAGCTGTGAAAGCCGGAGTGGAGCCATCAACGGACCCGTGTGAAGAAAGCAATGGAAGCAGGACGGCCTCACGTCAAATGCGGAGGTCTTGGCATTTCAAGCTTCCCCACTGTCACTGCAAAATCCCAGCAAGATAACTGAGCTTGATGACCAAATCCACAATCTCATCTGAAAGGGCTTCAGGGAGATAGAGAGGGCTTGAAGAGCAGGCAGGAAAACGCGTCACAACCCTGCAGGTTGAGGCCACAGAGCCACCTGCGTCACACAGGGAGAGACATGAATACCAGCCACCACTGACTGACCGTCTTAGGGAAGACCCAGGACCTTTCAGTTGTAGGCAGATGATGAAACCACGGGTCCATCAAACAGCGACATACTAAAATAGCTATGGACAGCCAGGCTGAGTCACTCCTGTTTGCATTCTCGTCAGGAGACTGTCCCCTCAGCCTGTCAGGGATGGAAGGGTGTGGCAGCAAGGGGTCGTTATGTGGTACGGCTCACAGGGAGAGCAGAAAGGGGAGCGAGTCATTATGCCACAGCGTTCTCCATACTAGAGGTGTGAGAAACAAGGTAAAGAGAGCATAAACATCACACCAACATGGGCAGATGTCACACAGGGTCACTCTGTGGCACTCACCTCTGTTAGGCCAACATAACCTCTTGAGAGCACACAAGGAAGGCTTCCTGGAAACCAATAGGTGTGTGCCTGTGTGTGGATGACCACTTGCAGACGGAATGACAAAGTGGCCCGGGTTACAGTCTGGCACTCCTGCCAACCTCCAAGACTGATTTTGAAATTATGGGACCAGCGCATTAGAAGATACCGTCATACTGTTTCAAGGAAGAAATCAGTAAAGAGGTCTGTGTGCATGTGTGCAAGGCATCCTAGAATTAAAATCTAAAATGTTCAGAATGGACACTCAGATTAATATGACTGTCACAACCATCTCCTTTTAAACAATGCGGGGTGGCTGGAAAGTTGGCTCAGCAGTTAGGAGCCAATTTTCTGTCCTTCCAGAGGACCCAGGTTCGATGCCCAGCAGCCACATGGTAGCTCACACCCATCTGCAACTCCAGTTCCAAGAGATTGGGTGCCCTCTTCTGGCCTCCACAGTCATCAACCAAGCAGCCAAGCATATGTGTGTGTGTGTGTGTGTGTGTGTGTGTGTGTGTGTGTGTGTGTGTGTGTAAATCATGCAGGCAAAACATACAAGATAAAAAAAAAACAATTTGCGTATTTTAGACAAAGTAAAACAGGGTGGAAAAAAATGTTGTAGAAAAACAAACATAAGGTGTCCATGGACTAGTTTGGAACAGGGGAATGCCCTTACTCTTAGGTATACATGTGTATGCATGCCTGGGTACTTCCCGCTTGCTACGTGTCTGAAGAGGCATAGCCCATTTGGAAGGACACACAAGGGGTGACTGTGGCCCTCTGTGATACCAGGGTAACTCATTTGCAATTGATTGCTTTTGCTTAACACATGAAGTGTATGGAAGCTTCGTCCTTGCTAACAGATGGAGTAGAAGTAGTGTGCTCGTGTACCCAGCTCCCGACATGGGGTACAGCACCCCAACCCCCACTAACATTAACACTCTGGGCCTCCTATGGTGTCCACTGACCAGTGCTGCAGTCTCTGCCTGTCAGGAGCCCCTCTTGGAAAGCTACAAAGAATTGCTGCCCAGCTGGAGTCTTCCCCAATCCCTGGGGCTCTATAAACCCCTTTCCCACCTCTTCCCCCAGCCTGTGCTTACTGTCTGTCTGCTCTTTGCCCCAGACACCCCTGGGCCTGCCTACCTTCAGGCAAGCGGCTGCAGTCCTCACTGCCCGCCTTCTCCCTCACCCTGAAAGTGGGTCTGGCTCTCCAGGGCTGACCTTCCACCCTTGGCCACACCATCTTTCTCTAGTCCTGTCCCTTTACCCTCATCCGTGCCTGTGGCTTCCCTGTGGTCATAGGGAGTTGGGGTCCGTGAAAGGGACCTAGACAGCTGAGAATGGCTACCACCTGGGAGAGCCAGCGCCAGCACCAGCCAGGAGCTGCCACTGTCCTGAAGTTCCCTAGCAGAGTCCTGTCTACCTTCTCCTTTCCACAGCACAGGTCTTAGGAGAGACCAGCAAGGTCGGCATGGCCAGCCTGGACAGGGTTCTGAGACGTGGCCCGGGACACACACTTGAGAACACAGCATTGGTCACTTTATTGCCGGGTCAGGAGGACAAGACTGCTGCAACATGCAGCTGCAGTGGCACAGACACTTCTTGCATGAGGCGCAACCACAGGGCGCAACCCTGGGCTCCTCCCCAGGCTCAGCACCAAGCACTGTCCCCTCACGGGGAATCTGACTGCCTCCGAGCTGAGTCTTCCAAATGGGGCACTGGATGGATAAGAGGAAGCATAGGGAAGAGTATGGAGGTCCAACTGTTGGGCCTGAGCAAGACACTCAAGGAGTAGATGAGCCTGGGCTATCCCTAGGAGGCCAGGCCCAGGAGCAGTGACCACTAAGCCTTACCGCCTACACCCAAAATGTCTCTCTCCCTGAGACTCCCCCGGTCTACAGTTACTGCTTAATGTTTTACCCCAGTGATTATAAATGCTGCCTGCAGCAAGAGAAGTGTCAGCTACGGTCACCCTTTCAAAGGCAGCTCCCACAAGAGCTGCAAGACAAAGGCTATTACCTCCACTGAGGGTACCTGATACAGGAGATCCATGCTTTATAGAGAACAAATCAGAGATGTTGTGTTCAGAGCAGGGCCCTCAGGCAGGAGCAGCACAACCACTTGGCAGGTGCCAAGCCCAGGACAGTGGATAGTGCCCCCCAAATGCCAGGGCTGGAATACAGCCAGACCCCTGTGCCATTCACCACTTTAGCGGAGCCGAGGAGGAGGAGGAGGAGGAGAGGAGGAGGAGGAGGAGGAGGAGGAGGAGGAGGAGGAGGAGGAGGAGGAGGAGGAGGAGGAGGAGGAGGGCAAAGAGTCAGGAGGAGGGAGCAGGGAGGTCATCAGTAGAAGCAGGGGGACTGCTGGGTGGACACCTCCAAAGCAGCCCAGTTAACCGCTGTCTGTGACTAGCAGATAACCAGTGACAACAAACCCCCCTGGCACCCATGTCTTGGCTCTGCAAGAAGTTACATGCCCACTTTCCAAGAAGTGGTCATCCGTAGTGACATCATCACAGGAGGAGAATCAGGATGGCTCCTGCTCTATCCTCCCCATTCCACCTGCCATCCACACACACACACACACACACACACACACACACACACACACACACACACACACACTCCACCTACCATGACACACACATACACAACTACCCATTCAGTCCCAGCTGTAAATTCTGGGATGGCGTCATAAAACTATAGGGCTTCCAAGGGAGCTGGCGATTCTTTCTGCTACCCACTCCCCAGGCCTGCATCTTTGTCCTGGGAAGCAGTAGAGGACCATCCCAGCCCATTCCTACACGGCACCCAACCTACTCATAGTCATGATGTCATTGCAGTCCTTTTTATGGAAGTCGGCCCAGGCCTTGGTCTTGCAGTACTTGCTGCAGGTCAGGATCGCGTAGCAGCGGGGACAGGGTGTGAGGCGAACCCCAATGGAGCGGCCACACTGGTAGCAAAACTTGTAAAAGGCAAGGCTGAAACAGAATTCCCGAGGTCAGGTCTGGGCCCACGCCTGAGCCCCTAAGACAGTCATGCCCCACATCCCACCAGGCAGAGCAGCCACCACATATGGAAAGAAGACCTGACGTCCGCCCAGAATGGTCTCCACATGGTTACTCCAAACAGTTAATACACACCAAGCCTTTGGGCCTACCACAGGTTCTGTGAAGGCTGCGTGTGCATCCAACATGGCAGCTGGAGGCAGATTACAAGCACGGGGAAATGGGCTGTGAGTGGCACGGCTGTGATGAGTCAGCTACCTGAGAGCAGACCTCAGAGCTGGTGTTTGGGGTGAGACTGGACACCAGCCTCCTCCATTTCCAGAGGAGATGCCCCCCACCCTCTCTTCCCATGTCCTGTCCTTCAGGATTAATGCTACCGATGTTCCCACAAATATGCTTGGGTCCTTCCCAGTGGGGACACTGCATGGGTGACCACAGAGACCCTTCTGCCACAGAAACTCCCTGTAAGAGGATGGCGGGGAGCTTCTGGAAAGACAGTGGTTGAGCTGGGCTGTGCCCTGCCACCCTTCTGAGGATGTGGAGCTCGTGTGCCTCACCCAGACATCCCAGCTCACTGAGTCCAGAGACTACCTGTTAGCCTCATTCTGGCTGGAGCCTCCGCCTGTGCACTGGGCTGCCCAGCCAAGGCTCTGCCTTGGACAGAGAAAGTGGTGACCCCACAGGGGCAGTAGGGTAGGGTAGAGGCCACGGCACTCACTGATGCTTTTCTGTGGCTGAGGTCTTAGACGCGCTGGAGCTCCTCTTCTTCAGCCTGTGGCTGGGGGACAGCTCCGCTGTGGAGAGATCTGAGTCAGCCCCTGGTGGTGGGGTGGGGCCGGTGTCACAGCTCGGGGAGGGGCCTCACCCATGGCCATCACCTGCACCTGCCTAGGTCCTACCTTCGCCATCCACTTCCATTCGGGATTTGCCTTGCTACAGCACTAGAGGCTACGGGGCAGCGTTGCCCAGTTTGCAGACCCTCTGAAGCCGTCGCCCTGAGGACCTCCCATTTGACTCTGAGGTCCTGATCATGTTCTCCTGCTCTTTCTCAGAGGCCAGTCATGACTTGCTCAGAAACCTAAATCTGTTGGGTCCACAGCGGTGGTTAATCTCGTCAGCTTGGTGATTTAAAATCACCTAGGAGGAAGACCTCCAGGATTGGCAATGAGGGCATTTCCAGGGAGGCTTAAATGACATGGCTCCACCGACCCTGAGTGTAGGTGACAACATCCCGTGGGATACGGGCCCGTAAGTAAAAAGGAGAGCAGAGCTGAGACCAGCATTCCTCCCTCTCTGCTGCTGAGGATAAAAGGTGGCCTGTCACTTCATGCTCCCATCAGCACAACTTCCCTCTTGAACTGTAAACCAAAATAAATGCTTTCTCCCATAACAAGGAATATTTTTGTTTTGCTTTTTTTAAAGATAGTTTTGCTAGCTATAAGTAAAATCTGAGGAGGAATTTCTGCGGCTCAGTGGTTGAGAGCATTTACTTTTATTCAGAGAGCCTGAGTTCAGTTGCCAGTACCCACATGGCAGTTCCAAGTCCAAAGGAACCGCCACCCTCTTCTGGGCTCTCTGGGTACCAGGCACACAAGTGGTGCACATAAGTACGAGCAGACAAACAATCACACACATAAAAAGAATCAGTGATAGTTTTAAAACAGAAGAGTGATGTCTGATGAGAAGCCGACTACTGGTACTCCGTTGTAAGTACTAAGCCACCTCTTTCTGGATGCTCTAATTTTCTCCTGGTCTTCGGGGTTTCTGACATTATGAAGTGTTTCTGGATTTCTTTGCACTTAGATTTCCTGGGATTGATCTTCTAGAATGTAGCAATTAGCACTTTCTGTGTCCCTGGGATACTGCAAACTCACACATCTTTGACTGCTTCCTGTTACTTTCCCTTCCTCTTCTGGAAATCCATACACAAGTGCTGATGAGTTCCCGGGTGTCACACATCTGCTGAGCAGAACATCGGTTCATTCATTTTGGTATTTTCTTCTCTTCTTCAGACTGAACTCACCCCTACATTATCTTCTGGCTTGAGGATTTCTTTTTCAGTTACAGCCAAGACCCTCTAAGTGAATGGTTAATAGGGCTGGTTTGACTGTGTGGAATTCCCACCTTTTTGTGTTTTGTTTTGTTTTTGTTTTTTGAGACAGGGTTACTCTGTGGCTTTGGAGCCTGTCCTGGAACTCGCTCTGTAGACCAGGCTGGCCTCAAAACTCACAGAGATCCATCTGTCTCTGCCTCCCCGAGTGCTGGGATTAAAGATGTGTGCCACCATTGCCTGGCTCTTTTTGATAATTTCTCTTCTTTACTGATACTCTCTACTAGGCAAGGTGTAGCCAGGGCACAATCCTTTACTTCTCTACCACGTTCTTTGAATGTGTTTATAACGGCACTCCTGTTACATGTGACATCTGGATCCTCGCCACGAGTGTCTGTGGTTCATGCTAGCACGGGGTCAGACTCTCGTTTCTTTTTGTGCATGTCTTGTGTTAGTCCTGGTGTTGTGCGAGGTCCTAATCCCACACCCCAGCCCAGGCTTGCTGCTGCTGTTCATTTGCTTGGTGGCTGTCTGGGTTGTGAGGTGTCCCCATCCCCATCCCAGAGCAGGAAGCTCCAGATACTGCTCTATGGAATGCATCTAGGGCATGGCCACAGTTGCCCTCTCTGTCTCTGTCCATGACCGCCTAGGTATCAGCTCCACCAGTGCTGGGCTGATTGCTCCCCTGCTCTCGGAACAAATCACCCTTCAGAGTGAGTCAATCACTTTACAGCTATTTGGGGGGAACTCCAAGGCCAGTGCTTGAGGCTTGCTCCTCTGCCGTCATTTACCCTAGTTCTTTCTAGTGGTAAGCCACCTGTGGTACCAGAGGGCCACCTCCCTCACAGGCGCCTCTCACCATCAGGCCTGAACTGGTCCGTGTGCTGTTGAAGAGGAGTCTGTTCCTTTGACAAAGCTTACTGCTCTACAGTATTGTCAGGCCTTTTCCGCCAGCTCCCCTGCCTAGCAGCTGTTGTGCGAGGCCAGAGACCCAGCATTCTCAGTGCTATCATAGGGAAGACAGAGCCTGGGTCCCATAGTAGAGTCTGCATATGGAGAGAGGTATCACCTCCCAGTCACACTGGCCAGATCCCAGATCCCAGCCTCCACATTCTTCATCCTTTGGGGACAGCTGTTTGAGTCAGGATACGTTAGTGTGTGGGGGCGGGGACAAAGGCCCAGGAATAGTTAGTGGCTGTGTCTGTATATGCGTACGTGCACAATAATTAGATTGCGGGCATAAATGTGGAGTGCCAAGTAGGTTTATGGGTGGGGATGTGAGTAGCGTGTGGGGAAGGCTGGTTGTGTGTATAAGAGAAGGTGATGCCATGTGTGAGCTTAGCTGTGTGTAAGTGTGGGCATGTATCTGGGAGCAGGGGTAGGTGGATGCGAGTATGGGAGGTGCAGAGGGTAAGCACGTGTGGGGGTGCTCAGGCTATCGGGCCGTGAGTGTGCAGATGTGGCTGTGGGTAGGGGTGGGTTACTCAGTAGGGGAAAGAGCTGGTTATATTTAGTTGTGGCTGGAACTGTGGCTATAGGGACAGTATACAGGTTGGTATCTATGCCGGGACGTGGATAAGTGGACCCCACGTGGTTTTGTGACAGGTATTGGTGCATACGGATGCAGGGCGTATGATGTAAGCGGTGTCCCTGTGTGGGAGGTGGATCGGTACATGGGAACAATGTGAAGGCATCTGTGGGCATAAAGATATATGTGCTCGGTGGGGGAAGATTGGTGCGTGTGTGAGAAAGTTGGAATAGGGAGGGTTGCAGTCTGATGTGACTGTGAAAGTGAAACCATCAGGGACGTTGTCAGTGGGGAGGGGAGGGTATGGGAAGAATATGGGTGAGCTGATACAGGTCTGGAGAATGAGGGCTTTGGGTAAGTACAGAGCTGGGCTATGTGCCCTGATGAGCCAGCCTCTCCTACCTCTCTTGCTCAGGTACAGTGCCTTCACATCCAGCTGGCTCTCTTTGAAAAGGACGGCACGCCGTAGTTGCAAACCCATATACTCTAGCAGCCTTTTCCGGGCCATGAATATCTCCCGCTCTGCTGGCATCAGAGCATGGAAGGGACAGTGGGCAATCTTCCGGTCCTATGACAGAGGACAGGGACACCATGAGTCCTTGGGGCTGCCACTTGCCAGCCAGAACACTCAAGGGATACCAAGGGCTGCAGGCCATCCCCGGCCCAGACTGCAGAGTGACTGACTGAGCAGGCCACCTCTCTGTCCTTGGTAATGGACTGTGAGGACACAGCAGGACACTTGCTCACAATTGCCCAAAGCACATGCTGGCCACCATGAGGTCCTCTGCCCAGGAAGACCAGCCCTGGCTGTGGACTCCTAACTTTACCCAAGAGAAGCCAGGTCTGGGGGGGGGGCTGTTTGGAACCCAAGCCTCACCTGGTAGAATTTGAAGTAGCCGTAGTCCACAGCCGTTCCCACTGCCATCCTTTCACCTTGCACAATCGTCACAGGCTTCAGGATATCTGCCCCATAGCTAATGAGCCGGTCAATCTGCAGAACACAGACTCTGTTAAGCACACAGGGCCACCAGAGGGGTGGCAGGAGCCACCTACAACACTGGACTGTGCAGGGCAGTTCCACACATGCCCGTGTCATGCTGTGCGTGGCTCTCGGGTCCTCTGAGCACACTTACTGGATAGCTGAAAGGCAGCCAAAGGGTACCGCCCAGCAGGATAGCTCAGCTGTCCAGATGGGTTGGTGTCCCCTGCCTTCTCCGTGATGGACATCCCTCATGTGTGTGAGAAAGTCAGAGACAAATATAATAGACAGGACTGACCTTCTAGCCTCAACCTACGATGTCACTCCCTGGCTGGGAGCCCTCCCTAACTCTATTCATGGTCACAGTAACACCATGAATGGATAAGCAGAATGGGGCATGCACATACAGAGCAGCATCAATCAGCCTTCAGAAGCTATACGCTGCTTACATAAGTCACAAGCACCCCCAGTCAACACGCCAGGAAGTACAACGCCTCCAATTCAGTATAACAACGCCTCCAAGCCAGTACAACCTCCTGAGCCATTACTTGGTCTGTACATATTATTATGTATTATGTGAAGTACAACGTGTGACCCGAGAGTTGTCAAAGTGCACAATGAAGATTGGAATACAATAAAAGAAGCTGACAGCTGCAGTTGACCAACAAATGAAATCAGGAGGGTGTAGTGGGCAGCGGCTCGTGGAATAGATGTGGCTGTTATTTAATCAATTCCAGCTGGGTGTGGTGGTAGACAGCTGTAATTCCAGCACTTAGGGAGGAGGCTGAGGCAAAAGATTGCAAATTTGAAGCTGGTGAGCCTACAGAACAAGACTGCCCCCCCTCCACACACACACAATAAATAAATGCATCCCGGCATTGTGGAAAGGTACAAGCGTACCGTATACTTTCTTAGCATATTTCACTCACACAGGTCACAAATCTTGGATTCCAGGAAGCCCACACTGTACAAGCAGACCTGCCAGATCAAGACACTGTCAACAGAGTAACACCATCTCATTTCCCACGTGGGAGGTGGATGCTGGGCGCTAGACACTGTGTGTGCGTTAGTCTCTTTTATCAAGACATGCTCTCAGGGTGACCCAGCCTATCCCACCCTGAACCCAGTCAGTACTCTCCATCCCCCACCTCATCCCCAGCCTCCTCCCTGCTTCCCCTCACCAGAGCAATCTTGTTCTCGATGCTCCTCTGTTGCTCATAGGCCAGGTCACATACAACACACAGGGCAGTGCCCAAGCCTTTGGTCAGAGGCAAGTTGGGGTCAGCTCCCTGGGACAGGAGCTCCTTCACAACCTGGACACACAGACAGACTCCTCAGCAACCATAGCCCTGGGTCCCACCCACAGGTCCCACCCACAGGGAACGTGATGGGTGGGAAGGATCACGGACAAGCTCCTTAGGGAGGAGTCGCAGCTCTACCCAGGGCCTGGCTCCAGCACTATTTTGATGCACGCACCATGGCAGCTACTCTGATGGGTTCTGCTCCTGTCTCACTTTGTAGCCCAGGAAAAGAACATGGCTCTCGGGCAGGTATGCACCACTGGCCAGGGGCACATCTGTCTGGGCCCTTCGGCCACTCCTCCCCAGCTCTTCTTTTGCTTCCATAACACTCATCACTATCTAAAACTGTGCCGGATGCTGATGTAGGGTATGATTCCCACTGCTGTCATGTGTGTTGGGGGGATCCTCAAAGCGGAGACGGAGACTCTATTTAAAGCTCACTGCTCACGATGGTGCCTGCCTTCTCACAGAGGCTGCTCAGTAAGCATAAGTCAAACGAAAAGGAGATGGGTGAGCAGATGTGTGAAAGAGTGACAGGCCAGTGGGAGGGTGGATGGATGAGTAGGTGGGTTGGTAGACGGATGTCTGGGTGAGTAGTGGAAAGCAGGCTGGCTGAGCAGCTATATGGTTAGAGTGGCCGGTAGGTGGCTGGACCCGTTAGTAAATAGGAGATTGGGCAGATGAACCAACCAGGAGCTGGAGAAACGAGAGAATGACACGGGAAACCCAGGGGCTGAGGAAGGGCATCAGTGGTGGCAGAAATACATAGCGCAGTTGCTTGGTGCGCATGTGCGCGGGAGCGTGGGCGCAATTGCTTGGTGCGCATGTGCGCGGGAGCGTGGGCGCAGATAGGCTCACCTGGTCGTTCCCACTGGCAATGGACAGGGAGAGCGGGGAGTGGCCGCTCCACAGCACGTTTGGATTCGCTCTGTGCGAGAGAAGGAGCCGGACTATGTCTCTGGCGCACTGTTGGAAGAAAGGCAGAAGCACATGAAAGCAGAGGCCGCATACCCAGTGAGCCCTTACACGCCACCAATAGCACAGTTGCCACCTCCAAAGTCAAGCCAGTCACCCAACTGGCAGCTCCTTGCACCAGCACCAACCTAAGCAAAAACGCCAAGCAGGGACATGGGGGAAGGGAGATGAACGCCCCTGACAGACTCCAAACGTTCATTTACAGGAAGAAAACAGGAAAGGCATGGTAAATAAATCGGCTAGAAATATGTTTTCAAAGGGCCGAGGATAGTGAAGGTAACATGACCACACCAAAGGCCCCAACCATTGACAGGGATAATGGAAGGGAGTTCCTTTACCTGGGCTCACTTGTGAACCTCTCCCCAGGACGGTCGGTGGTCAGTGGCTCCTCTATCCCCCCCGCAGCAGGGACTTCTTTCTAGCTGCCCTATACCTTTCGCTGAACCCTAGGAGCTGGGGACCAATCTCCTTCCCCAGGCCATTTCTTCCCCACAGTCTCAGTAATGGGCTGACGAGATGCCAGAAGTCTGTGGAGGGGCTCTTGGGAAAGCTGATCCATCTTCAATGGATCATATAGGTGTGATAGCTGGACTTGGCAGCCTCTCTGCCCTCATTCATGGACTGAAACCTCCATACCCTCACCACTGGTGCCCCCATGACCTAGTGATAATGCCACATTAGTGTCAATCTTCCCATAGCTTCCAAATCTGAAATACACATGCACGGAGAAGTGTCTGTTCAGGCCCATGCCTCACGTTGGCCAGAGCCTTGGTCAGCCTGTCTTCTTGAAAACTCCCTACCCCTGTTCCCAGGGTTCACAGCTGCACTCTGGAGTTCTAGAGAGAATGGAGGGACCCAAATCTAGCTCCTCCTCTGCTCTCTAAGGATGCTCTGATCTGATTGATGGGCCAGTCACTGCCTCTCACCTCTGCACCATCACTCCATTCTCCCCGAGTTACCTATGCACCTGCACTCTTGTGCCCTAGAATGCTCCTCCCCACAGCCTCCCAATTCCCTGACCTTTTCGGGCCACTGGGTCTCTTCTGAGAGGTTCCCATACCAGCCTTGCTCAGATTGAGTCCCAAGGCTGATGGGAGCCAAGTCGCTACAGGGCTAGGGGACTCGGGCAGTGGTGGTAAGAGGGTGACTACGGGGTTGGTAGTCCCTGGATCCCAAGCATGACTGACCCAAGGGCAAGAGTGACGTCACATGTCACCCACAGCCAAGCAAGCCGAGGGTCCGTGCATGGCCAGGGAACTCTTCAGGGTGTGAGTAACCAGAGACCCCTTTTTCTATTTTCCACTCACTTTTACCTACACAGTTCAACTCCACTAGGAAAACACTGGATTTTTGTGGTGGTTTGGAAGCCCACCCCAGCAGCTTCAGAAGCACAGGCCTGGACACAGCAGCCAGGATTCCCACATCGAGAAGCCAGCACGGCAAGTGTGCCCGCTCACACCAGAGCTGCCCTCTCCTGCCCAGGCCTACCACAGAGACACACAGGTGCCTGATGCAGCAGCCAAGCACCCACGCACTAGCATCCACATGTGGAGATACATGGACACACGCACTAGCACCCACATGTGTAGAAACATGGACACGCCCCAACTTAGAAGTAAAAGCTTACAGACACACGCATATCACATTTGAACAGAAAATCTTGCCTGGCCTAACATCCCTCGTGCAGCAACCCTCAGGGATCAGGGCTCAGCCTGGTCCTTACCCCCACTGTCACAGACACACTCTGACAACCCAGGCAACCCAGGACAGGGCCCCACAGATGCCCACCTTCTTGTTGTCCTCTCGCTCACAGGCCACATGTAGAGGTGTGCGTCCGCCCTCTTCTGGGATGAATGTGTCCTTAGTGTAGTAGCTATTGGGTGGGCCTAGCTCATTGTTGAGCTTCAGGCTTGAGGGCAGGAGGTCAACCTGTCGTAAACACAAGGCTTGAGACAGGTTCTATGTGTACCGGAATGCCTGCTGGCAGACCATAGGTATGGCGAACTTTCCCACAGAGCCCTCTATACACTGCTCTGAATCCCCCCCCACCCCCGCCTCCCCACAGCACTCAGAAAACCCTCTAGAGGGCTGGACTCACAGGCATGCGCCACCAAGCCTGTTTTTGTTGTGGTAGGGGTGGTGGTGGTGTGTTCTGTGGAACGGAGGATATTGTTTAAAAAGCAGCATGAGAGAAAAAGATGTCGTGAGAGAGAAAGACACCAGGTGACAGCTCATGTGGAGGGGTTTTTATTAGAGGAAAGGGAATGGGTAAAGGAGGAAGGGGGAGGGGAGAGACTGGCCCCCAGAGGACAGGAGCAGCAGAAGAAAAAATGGGGAAGGCGGGGAGAAGACAGAGAGAGAGAAAGGAAGAGACAGAGAGAGGAGAAGAAGATGGGAGGTGGGCAGGGACCTTTTGAAAGGGAAGGTAGTTCATTTGCACAGGTGTGCTCTTAGTGGCTGCAGCTGAGGACTCACCCTGTCAGGACCCCAAGGGCAGCCCCTACAGATGCCTGAATACTAACACTGGAATGCTAGGAAACCACACTACCGGTAGAGTCCCTGCCCCAGTCCCTCCCCCTTTGAGACAGGGTCTCCCTATGAACTTACTATGTGGATTAGACTGTGCCCGAACTCACAAAGATGTGCCCACCCACCTCCTGAGTACTGGGAATTAAAGACATGCAAGGCTACATCTCCAGCCCTTATCAATTGTATTTGCCTTGAGTCTCCCAAGCGTGCCAACCCTGCTGCCTCCCACGGCCACTGTTGCATGCTGATCCACCTGACCTGCCCACACCAGGAGGGGCCAGGGCCAGGAGCATGACGGCCAGAGAGCATGCACATGAGTCTCTTTTTGTCACCTCCCCACCCCTTTGTCAGTAGACACAGCTGCAGAGCCAAACAGAACCACACCTTGCCAGCTTTGTATAAGTCATCCTGGTCGGTCGCCTTGGCATCCACGTCAGTGACTGCGTGGAGCAGCAGCTCTGTGATCCTGACGCCCTCCTCCCCAGGAAGCGAGGCTGCGATGTGGAGCGGGGTCAGAGACTTCAGCTGCAAAGGTAAGGGTGAAACCTGATCTGCAGCCAGGCAGGTGAGGCCGGGTTGGGCTTATGCCAGCGTTCTTGCTGCCCGAGCAGAGGAGAGGATGCGTTCCTTACTGCAACCATTTCAGAGTCCCACAACACCATCTCCTCCTCACCAGGCCCATAGGTGCAGGACAAGGAGGCCCAGGAGGGCAGAGGTAGAAAAATGCCCCCAACAATGGATGGGTTGAATGCTCTCAATATGCCATGGAACCCACAGGCGTCCAGGGTCACAGCCGTGAATGCCTGAAAATCAACTGGCTTGAACCCAGTTAGTTTTAGGCTGTTTGACAGACACTGTCTTCTAAGAGTACCACCTCTGTATCCCTGCCAGGCTCTGGTTCCGATGCCACCATCTAACAGCCCATAGCTCCTAACCATCCTTCCGACTCTCCCCATGGTGGCCCTCTCCCCATTGCCTGAAGTTGGTCCCTGATGGACTGTCTCTGAGCTCCAGAAGCTCATGGTTGTGAAGGGAAACAACACTGCTCTCAGAGTAAATACCAGCAACTGAGAGAGACCAGCTAGAACAGCCAGGCTGTGCTCAGGAAGACATGCCCTTGTCCCCAGCCCAGTTCCTCTCAGTATAACTTCACTCAAATAGAAAGATGTCCCTGAATGAGAGCCCCCTGAAGGCAGGGTGTAGTTAGCCTGGAAAGCAGGAAGAGCCCACAGTGGGTGGATGGGATGAGGCAGGGGAATATGCCAACACTGGGAAGCTGGCCAGGTAGCATTAACTCTACATGGCGCATGACCTGGAGCACACACTCCTGCAACCACTGACTCAGGGATGGAGTCTCTGCAGCCCAAGGGCAGCTACGTGCTGTGCAATATTAGTTTAAGATGTGTCGCATTCATTTATGCAGGGGAGTATTTGTTTAATGATGCAAAGATGTGTTGCATTCTTTTATGTTGCATTTGTTTAATTCTGTGAAACTGTGTTACTTTTGCCTGCCTAAAACACCTGTTTGGTCTAATAAAGAGCTGAACAAGCAGGTCAATAGCTAGGCAGAAGAGAGAAATAGGCAGGGCTGGCAGGCAGCGAGAATAAATAGGAGGAGAAATCTAAAGAAGAGGATGAGAAAAGAAGGGGATGCCAGGGGCAGCCACCCAGCCATGGAATAAGAAGGAAAGAAAAATATACAGAATAAAGAAAGGTAAAAAGCCCAAAGGCAAAATGTAGTTGAAGAGAAACTTAAGTTAGAAAAGCTGGCTAGAAATAAGCCAAGCCAAGGCCAGGCATTCCTCAGTAAGAATAAATCTCCATGTATTTATTTGGGAGCTGGGTGGTGGGCCCCCAAAGATTAAAAAAAAAAAAACCACTATGCACCTCCTCTTCTGTTACAGCTGGACAAGGCAACCCAGTAGGAGGAGAGGGTCCCAAAAGCAGGCAACAGAGTGAGGGACAGCCCCTGATGTTCCTGTTAGGAGCCCCACAAGAAGACCACACAACACGACTGTCGCATATGCACAGAGGACCTAGGTCAGCCAAAACCCAGAGACTCAACTAACTTGTGCTCCTAGGGGCTCACAGAGACTTAACTGCCAACCAGAGAGCTAGCCTGGAACTGCAAAGTTATTTTTCAAGGCAACCTCCTTGGCCAGATGTGCTGTACATGATTGCTGTCACAGCTACCTGGGAGGTTGAGGCAGGATGAGCACAACGCTAAGGTCTGCTCCGCCACACATCCAGTTTGAGGCCAGCTGGGGCCACATGATGCTCTGACTCCAATACTAAAGAGAAAAATTACAGGAAAGTATGTACACTGTGAATCCACCCAAGAGAGAGGAGGCGTAAACCAAGGCCTCGCTACTCCTCCCAGGCCTCTGTGCTGTGGGCTTGTGTCGTCAGGTTTCCATGCAAGAATTTTTTGTTTGTTTGTTTGTTTGTTTGTTTGTGTTTC
The DNA here is from genome assembly GCA_030556225.1 of Cricetiscus sungorus. Classification (NCBI taxonomy): domain Eukaryota; kingdom Metazoa; phylum Chordata; class Mammalia; order Rodentia; family Cricetidae; genus Cricetiscus; species Cricetiscus sungorus. The sequence continues at coordinate 15,846,127 of JANBXA010000328.1, read as the reverse complement.
TTGTGTTTTTCAAGTTTAGGGCAAGTTAATCTAACCACAAGACTTTTACTTCCCCAACTGTGTATGATTATCTGTCCTCGGGCAAGCCACCCAGGTTCCTTTCTGACTTGCTAAGGTCTGAACCACAGACAGAGTCCAGACAAAAGGACAACGGGCAGCTGATACACTGGACTAGTGTTAGCCTTTGCCCTGCCTCACAGGGAAGCCCGACAGGCCTCGCCTTGACCTTCCTCCTAGGGCACAAGGCCAGGTCACTTCCAGGGGCGTGGGGAGTTGAGAAAGTGCGGGATCTGTACCTGAGGACAGAGCTTCCAGAGCTGTGGCATGGGGAGGGCTGGAAAGACTGGGTAGGACTGGATGGTCAGCCCACTGCTCAGGTGGGACTGGGTATGAGCAGGGTTTACACAAACAGAGCCCTGAGAGCCACGAGTCCCCCAATGAAACCTGTGGCAGCTGAGTTTCCATCCTCGGAGCCCCAGCACCTCACACAGGCCCAAGAATTGAAAGCAATGTGCTTGTCAAACATGTCCCCGAGAGGGGAGCCTAGTTCAGAATGGGAAGCAGCTGGTGCCTGCTAGTGCTGTCCAGATCCAGGACTCCAGTGCGGGCAGCAGGAAGATCCAGGGTAAGCAAGGCGGAAGGGACACAGGGCACGGTCAAAGGAAGACATAGAAACAGACATGTGGGCAGGAAACCCAGATTTGTTTTCAGCTGGCTGGACTTGCTGGGCTAAAGAGCTTCAAGCACAGTTGGCTTCGATTGCTCCTGTCTCCCCATGAAACTGAAGCCATTGTGACAGAGGGTGGGTCTGGCCTTTGCTTCCCCTCATAACCCTCATCATACATTTGTTTCAAACACAGGCAAGGGGATGCATTAGAAAGCTACACCCTTCAAAGCCATGTAAACAACACCCTGAAACCTCAGAGGTAGGCCACCTTCCTCCTGTGATGTCACCAATGCCTCCCACGCTGGCTCTTTACAGGCAGGCTGACCCAGTCCTACTGCTGGTCCTGAGGAGCTTTTACAAACAAGAACCTGGGAGTCTGTGTGGGACCCACATCCATCTTGCTGCAGAGGCCCCTCAGACCACTGACGCCTACCTGTGGAGGGTACCGAATATCCGTCCGGGCCCCGCTCTCCAGCAATAGCCTCACCCCATCCACATCCCCAGCCTTCACGGCGAGAAACAGGGCCTGCATGGGCACTTGACATAGGTTGGGATCAGCACCTCTACGCAGCAGCAACTTGATGGTCAGCCAGCGGTTCCTACGTCTGTAGGTACCAGAAAGATAGTGTCAGAGGCTGGAAGGGCTGTATGGGCTGGTCGCCACGCCGAGGATCTGGGCAGGATCCTCCACACAAGTAATGACGGGTGCCAATCTTTCTTGAAAATACCCAAGGTCAGCCCTTCCAAGCCTAGGTAGCATCAGACCTCCCTGTGTGGGCCACCGAGCCAAACTCCGCTGTGGTCCTGCAGGGCCTCAGGCCACACAGTCACTTAACCTCACTGAGATTCCTCATGAGGTGGGACCTGCCCCTCCTGGAGTGGGTCCCACACAGTGAGGTGGATACAGACGCACACACACCGCACACCACCCGTGTGTGGAAAGTGCACCTCACTGTGGTACCTTTGCAAGGATGCTGACTTAGGGTTTCTTTCAGTGTGACAAAATGCTGGGACAAAAAGCAACTTGGAGAGGAAAGGGTTTGTTTTATCTTACCCTTCCAGGTAACAGCCTATCACTGAGGGAAGTCAGGGCAGAAACCCAAGCAAGGCAGGAATCTGGAGGCAGGAGCTGAGGCAGAGCCATGAAGGGATGCTGCTTACTGGCTCACTCCTTATAGCTTGCCCAGCCTGCCTTCGTACATTCCCTAGGGCCACCAGCTCAGGGGTGACACAGCCCACAATGACCTGGGCCCTTCACATCAGCCATCAATCAAGAAAACGCACCACAGGCTTGCCCGCTGTCAACCTGGTGGGGCATTGGTTGAGGTTCCCCCCCCCTTCCCAAATGACTCTAGCTTGTGTCACATTGATATCTAGTCATCACAGAGTCCCAGACGATAGGACATAGTCTCTAGAAACAGCTCCTAGTGGTGGTGGTGCAGGGCTGTGATGGGTACCCGCTGAACACATGACTAACCCTGGAAGCAATCCTTCATCCCTACCTACCACAGAGCATCAGTGACTTACTCAGCCATGGTCTGTGCCATTTTCCTCACGGTCCCTTTGTCTGTGAGGGAGGGGATGTGCAGCAGCGAACTGTAGGCCTGGGCACTCTTCTCCAGGATGTCTTTTGAGATGTGGATAGAGTAGTTCCGCAGGCACATGTTAGACTCAAAGTTTGTGTCGAGGCTGTACAGGGTGCTGGCATCCATATTTTCAGACATGTCCTCTGGCTCTTTCTCTATGTCACTGCTGACACTCTTCACTGAGGAGGTGTCTCGCCTGTGAGTCACACTGCTCTTCCAGCTGATGGAATCCCGAGATTGTACAGTACCCAGGACCAGGGCATCATCCAGGCTGCTTGAGATGGGTGGCGGTGACTTATATTCCTCTCCACCTGGGGTGGACATGCCCATATCGTAGAAGTAATCCATGTTTGCCTCTCCAAACAAGAATGAGATTTTGGGAGTGATCAAGGGTTTGGGGAATTCCTATGGCAAGCACCAAAAAGGTCTCATTAGAGGGAAGGACTGATGCTCATCCCTCCCCAGCAGCCGCCATAAAAACCTGAGTGGTGGCTTGGGGCTTCTTCCATGGTCTACACACCCTTGCAGGAGCAGGGGCAACTCTGAAGTCACCACTCAGAACTAGAAGTGAGCAGCCATTGCTCAGGGCTCGTATGACTACTGTGCCTCCTGAGCTTAAGAAACGTTTGCCCAGAACCAAACGTCACCATATAAGCCGAGGATAATTGTTGGTGAGAAGTCTCTTTCTCTCTCTCTCTCTCTCTCTCTCTCTCTCTCTCTCTCTCTCTCTCTCTCTCTCTCTCTCTCTCTCTCTCTCGTTCTTCATACTGATTTCATATAGGGCGGGTCTGGGACTATGAACTTTATGCTAAAAACGGCATCATTACAATTAATTTCACTACTTTCTTCCCACTCAAAGATTCTCATTATACACTTGGGTTGCAGCTTAAATTGTATTCCTGCCCAGTGGTGCTGCTCTCTGTCTCTCTCCTTAGGCACCAGGAATCTCAAAGAGAAGTCCCTAGATTCTCTGGCTCTTCCCCAGCCACACTGTCAAGAATGTTGCTGGGGGGAGGTCTCAGGACCCCAGCCTGCCATGCATGTGGCTCGTAGAGAGCCACACCCTTGGTCCATGTGGCATGGCTCAGGGTGCCTTTGGACTTCCCAGGTGCTCTCTTCTGACCCCTTCCCACTAGACTTGTCTTTTCCATTCACCACATATGGGTGTGGCTCACACACCAGGGAGGTGGCTGTGGAGATGATGAGGGTGTGGTGGCCAACAGGGACTGACCTGGGGCAGGGTCCTCTCGGCAACGTTAGGATGGAAGGATTTGCTGGGGTAGTAGTGGAGGAAGCACATGCTGAGGGGCGTGAGGCCCTCATCCGAGCACTTGTTTACATCAGCCCCGTAGTCCAGGAGAAGGTTGACAATGTCACGGTGGGAATGCACCTAGAAAATGACAAGGTCAGACTTGTGAATACAGGAGCTGGCCCTCAGCAGGACATGAGGAGGACAACCTGGCATCCATGCTATCCTCATAAGGCTGCGCTATATCAAGACACACAACACTATTTGGTCTTGGTAAAGGGACTAGTGTGTAATGGAGACACGGATGGATCACTCCCAGCCTAATTCCATTTGGCTTTGAATGTCACACTTGGATGAGTGGGGTTTGGTTTAGTGGCAAGGAGCGGCCAGCTCCCGTCAGACACTCACTGCTTGAGTGGCCCACACAAGGGAGCCCACAGGCCAGTGTCCCCATGGGGAAAGGACTTACCGCGGCAGCAGCCAGCACTGTGTAGCCCTTGGAGTCAGCTACATCAGCACAGGCAAGGTTGTCCCTCAGGATTCCAAAAATCCAGTTATAGTCCCCTTCCTCAGCCTTCAGGATCATCTCCCTGGAGATATGCTCCTTGGGGCCACTGTGCCCAAAGCAGCTGCGGTTCCCCTCCAGGATGGCAGCTATGTTCCAGCTGGTATGCGCACTCTTGTTCCTGGCAACACAACAGGCTTCATTGGTATTAGACTACAATCTGGATCATCTGTTACCTTAGACAAGAAAGAGCCCAAGCGGAGCTGCCTTCCTCCACCCCTCATTCTTCTGACCCCTCAGAATTCCCCTTCCTACATTGGGCTCTCCATTCCTTGGTACCCATTGCTCCTTTATCTCCCTGAGCCCTAATGCCTGCGCTGCCTGCCAGTTACAATCAGGACGAAGTTCCTAGTGAGGGAGACATGTGATCTAGAGGTAAAGTGCTCAGGCTGAGTGCAGAGCTTCGAGCACTGCAACCTTGTACCTGTCTGGCTGTTTGGGCTCACTACCATTTTCCTGGGAAATATGCTCTCAATGGCAGGACCCTGAGTGAGCAGAAAGCCGGCAAGCACGTGGATCCACTGTTGGAGCCAAGCAAACATAGCCCACCTTCTGCGCATTTGCCTTCTGCTGGAGTAGAGAATATCAATGTTCCATGGCCCGGGGCATCACACAACATTGAATCTTCTTGTGCACACAGAATGCCATTCCCAATCAAGAACCCATAGATTATAGTTGTCAATGTTTATGAGCTCAGTTGATGGTTACACAAAGGATGGGCAACATAGGTAGGTAGATGAGTGGATGGATGGATGGATGGATGGGTGGGTGGGTGGGTGGATGGATGCATGGATGGATGCATGGATGGATGGATGGATGGATGAATAGGGTAAACAGATATGTATGTGGATGGATGAATAGGCTCATGGGTGAATGCATGGATGGAATGGGAAGGAAGATGGATATGGGGGTATAGATGGAGTGGGTAAATGGGTAGATTGAATGAATAAAAGGGTGGGTGGATAGATGTAAGGGTAATTTCTCAGGTAAAAGGATGAAGGAGTGGGTGGCTGAATTATTAGTCTATCGATGAGTCAATGGAGTAGGTGTGTAGGTGGATGGATGGAAGGAAAAATAGATGGATAGGTAGATGGACAGAAAATAGTCATCTGTGCCATCAAATGCATTCTAAAATGTTCACTGATACCTGAGGGCAATGTTTAAAGAAGTAAGAACAGTAGAAGGTACTTGAGTGTTTTAACTTTTAAGGTGATGAGATTTTCCTGGGTGGATGTTGACTTTCCCCAGGCTGTGGATATGAAGGGTATCTTCAGAGATAGCAGAGCAGTGCCGGTTTTCATGGCTTTCCTTGCAAAGACCAGAGGTCTAATCAGTTTGCAGGCCCCATTCCTTGCCTGTGTCCGACCCTTGGTTGTCTGCCAGACCCTTCATTAATAAACGATAATGGCAATCTCTTCTATTATGTCGGTGTGTAGAGACTTAACTCACAGAGCCTGTAAGGGCAGACAGGAGCCTGGCCTTAAAGTACACAAGCTCTGGCTTACAGAAGAGGAATGTTCACAGGTCCAAAAGCCAAGGTTTGCCCTCAGCTTCTACACAGGAGTTTACCCTAAGTCACATCCACTTAGGGTTCCACTCCTGCTCTGGGACAGCAGCAGCAGCAGCTGGCCACTCCTCCCCCACAGAGTGGGTTAACAGAGCCTAGAGTCCTTGTTCCCCGACACAGACATGATGCCTCACAGCTCTGCCTGGCTCCCTCCCTCAGGCGCCTGTCTGGTCTGACTGTGCAGTGGAGACTGAGTCATTGAGACAAGCATTGTGTATTCATGTTCAACAAGCAATGCCAAGAGGTACTCAGGCCCTTAGCAGCCCAGCAAAGGGGAACACCAGAGCCCTTCCCAAAGGGGACCCTCTTCAATGAGGGGACAAGACAGAGAGAAAGACCAGACTGATCACCTGAACTTGTAAGTTTGCTTCTGGATTTTCACCAACAAAGGAGTCTCATTTGTTATAAGCCAGGGTTCTTCGTCCTCAATGAATGGAGGAATCTCGTTCATGAAGATACAGTCTTCCAGCTCTCTCCGCAGGGAGTCTGTCATGGGCAGATGGTTGTTGTCAGTTGAGTAGACATGCATCTCTGGAGGCAGCATGAGGTCATCATTCAGCAGAAACCGTTTATAATCGTAGAAGAAAGGGTCCTGCTCCTCGGGAAGACCCCACTCCACCTTCTCCTCGTCTGAGAGACTGATTCTCTCCCTTGAGCTTGTGAGGAAGTCTAAGAATTCTGGGTAGTTCAGCAAGGAGAAGCTGCCGGGGACCTCTGTCACCAGCTTGAGGAGGTGCTCACGGAACCACAGTCCAACGTCCTGGCTGCCATCAGGGTAGGTCTCAATGCCAGGCCCGAAGCGTTGGTCATCTTTATACAATCCCTACAAGGGAATCCCACAAGGCCAGGAGAGACACTCAGTCCAGCTTTCTACTTAGTTTCAGTTTCATATAAATCAGCAAGGAAAATTTACTCCTAAGAAATGTATTGCACACGTGCACACACACACACACACACACACACACACACACACACACACACACACACACACACGAGGTATGCTGGGCACTAGGACAGAGCAAAGCCATCATACTCAGATAGAATGTAGGGTTGTGGAGATCAAGTTGGAAGACAAAGGGCCTGGCTAGGAGTGACCTCTCTCAAATGAGGACACGACAGAGGGCTGCAGGCTGAAACTGTGTGTTCATTCCTAAGAGACTCCTGCAGACCTGAAGTCAGCTGCTAGACAGGCAGCTTTACCTACAGGCTTCTGTACTTATGGAGATGGGGAGACTGCTGTCTGTGATGCTGCACTCAATGAACACTGCAGGCTTATTGTTTGTTTCTCACAGATGAGATCCTTCAAACAAGCCTATCAGGGACCAGCACCATCCCGTCTGTCACTCTGATTAACTCCCGAGTGGAAAAGAGGAGGAGGAGGAGGAGGAGGAGGAGGAGGAAGGAAGAGGACAGAAAGAGGAAGAGGGGAGGATTTGCTCTTTGCTTTCTATGACTCCAAGGGAGAGTGCAATTTCTAGGCTGTTCTAAATGCTGCCATCACTACCCGCCTATGGTGTACAGAGAAGAAAGGATCTCAGACAAGAAAACAGGGAACAGTGGTCTAGTGCAGGGGTCGAAGTAAAGTCCTAGCTTCCCATAAGATGAGCCTCTTCTAAAGCAATGTTAAAAGATGCCTGGAGGTCACTGAGAGGTAAGGGTCAACCAAAGCCTAAAATATGGAGATGATGGCACCTGTGCCCTCATCCACCACAAGACAATCTCCTCTTGGCTTCCTGGCTTCAGTCTGAGGTGGGCAGAGGCGATGTGAAGGTCTGTAGCCTGACAGAATGGATGGTGAGAAAGAGGAGTACAGTGTCTGAGGGTGGCTTCACTCTACAGGGGCAGCAGACATTTCCAGAAGGCCCTGTGAAGGGCTAAGGCAGTGGGGTGGGAGGTTCCTAGACAGAAGTGGGAGGTGGGGTACAACATAGTGAAGAGCCAGGTGGTCTGCAGGCCCGATGGGTCCAGCAGGGAGGCAGCACCCTTATCTAGAAAGCTGAGCTTAGGTTGCGGCTATAAGAGCAAGTGGGCCAGGAAGAGACTCTAGGGAGCCAAGCAAGACAGGGCCAGAAAGAGGGAAAGAGGTGCCCAGGGAAAAGAAGCTGTGCATGGGTACATGGAGTCCCCAGGGCTCTTGAGCAAAACCCAGCAGCTCTACTGATAGGAAACAACTTAAAAAATATAACCCAAGTATCAGCAGGGCCACACAAGCTGGCTCCTCACAACAAGACAGACCCGTATTCTCAGCTACTCCTGCGTGAGGCAAGAGGCCTGCAAATCCAAGGCCAAGCTGGAGTGCAGAGTGTGTTCAAGGTCAGCCTGAGTGACTCAGTAAGACCCTCTCTCCAAATACAAGCTAAAAAGAGGGCTGGGGATGCAGTTCTCTGTCACAGCACTTGCCCAGTATGCACAAGTCCCTAGGTTTAACCTTAATCACACTAAACTCTTTCTTCAAAAGACACCCCAGTGCTGAGGGATATTTTTAAACATAAAACTGTTAAATGCTCATTTGACAGAATTAGCACAAAGAGCTCTCTAACTGTAGTAACATAAATAACCCAATTAATATCACTAAACATACAGACAGACAATTCACCACAAAAGATATACAGACATAGAAAAATGAGGCAGAATCAGCACCGCCTGCCATCGAGGTGCTCCAAACCTACGCTACAAGGAGATGTCCCAATATGCCCACACGAATTCTAATGGGCTGTCAAGTGAGACAAGGTTGTGTAGTCCCTGAAGCGTTTATTGATGCCTGAGACACCACGACCGCTTTGCAAAGCAGTTTGGAGGGTTCTCAGGAAAATGGTTGCACACTTACCACGGCGGCTAGCATCCTCACTCTTAGGTGTCGGTCCAAGTGTGAATAAACGTGTGTGTGTGTCTACATGAAGACCGAGAGGCTTTTAACTGTTCTTAGAAACTGCCTCCCAGTTCAAAGTAACCACAATTCGGAAGGACTAAAAAGAACCTCTATTGTTGAACTAAAAAGAAGCAAGCAAACAACAACATCAAAACCATGTGATATGTACACAGTGAAATACTTACCTATAATAAAACTCAGTGGAACACAGAAACACATGAATCTCAAAAGGGTCACGCCTTAAACAAAAGAAAGCAGGCAGGAAGTACTGCGTGCAGCATGATTCCATTTATGAGAATGTAAAGAGTGATGCAAAAAAAAAGTGTGTGTGTATGTATGTGTGTGTGTGTGTGTGTGCCAGACGGTGATGGCACACACCTTTAATGCCAGCACTTGAAAGGCAGAAGCAGGTAGATCCTTGTGTTCAAGGTCAGCCTGATCTACAAAGTGAGTTCCAGGACAGCCAGGACTACACAGAGAAACCCTGTCTTGAAAACACAAAAACAAACAGACAAACAAACAAAACAAAACAAAACAAAAAACAGGCATCTCCTGACATGCTATCCAAAAACAAGCTGTGCTTTTAATACATCTAAAAATAATATGTAACTCAAAATAGGAAAATGGGGTCGAATGTCTAAACTCATTCTTGCATCTTTCAAACCAAAAACTTATTTTGTAATGCTGGGGGGAGTCCTCATGGGATAAAGTGTATAAAACATCTGAACCAATGGTCTGAAAATAAGATATATTTGGGGTTTTAAAAATATCCTGTCAATCCGAACGAAGGTCAGAAGGGGGCGATGCTGGACACACACATGCACAGCACACACAAGGCAAGACTTAATCCCAAATGTGTGTCTACTAACGCCCAATGTGCCTGGTCAAAAGCAGGTGAGAAACCATTAGCCAAACAGGTGATTTTAAATTTTCCAGTAGCAGCACTACAAAAAGTGAAAATCTGGGTAAAATCCTATTTTTCCCCCCAAGAAAGGGATTCACATATCCCATGCTGGTCTTGAGCGAAGTAGTCAGGGATGAACTTAAACTTCTGCTCCTCCAAACCCCACCTCCTAGGTCACAGGCATCTGTGTCATCCATGATATCTGGTTAATGTGGCTGTCAATCATACCCAGAGCTTTGTGCATGCTACGAAAGCACTCTACCAAACAGGCTGAGGTGGAATTTATTTTACTATAGTATTTATATTTAGTTCAACCTTTCCGAGATATCACTTATACATATACCTGATGTTCAAAGCTTTTCAGATATTTTGCTTTTTTTTTTTTTCCTTAATAAATCTATGTGCTCTGGTCTGTGGGAGCTGAAGGTCTAGCTCAGTAAAGCATGTCTGCTTTCCTGTGTAAGGCCCTGGGCTCCACCCCAGCCCTGTCATAATAAAGAACAAGGTGTGTGTTCCACATTTACAAAACTCCTTAGTTTGGAGAGATGTATCTCAACCTGTCAGTAGACACCATCATGATGGCTTACGGCCACTGTATAGAACAAGGCAGATCTAGCTGTCCATTGACCATTACTGATCTAAATTTAAATAAGCACACACACGTTTTCAAAAAGCAAAGAGAAGAAATCTCTAAAATTATGATGACAGATACACCACAATGAAAATAATATCCCAACATTTATATAACTTTATTAATGTTAAATTTAGACTTTGGATCATGAAATATTCAAGAGGGTTTTTGTTTGTTTGAGTTTTGGTTTTCTGACTTTTTCATTTGTTTATTTTTGATACAGGGTCTCTCTGTGTAGCTCTGACTGTCCTTGTGTTTGCTATATAAACCAATCTAGCTTCCATTTCATACATACCCACCTGCTTCTGCCTCTCAAGTTCTAAGAGTAAACCTGCCCTGAGGGATTCTCTTTAAAGAGGGCATATCAGTTCATTTTAGTAAAAAAAAAAAAAAAAAAAAAAAAAGCATAAGACAAATACCAGGGACATACAATAAATTCATTAAATAAGTAACATGGTCTCAAAGTACATAAAGTTGAATGTGGCAATGTAAGGAGTATTTTAAATTTTTTCATTTGCGGTGAGACATTCTAACTTACCATGTTTGAGCACTGGCAGAGTCAGCAGACCAAAAAAACAAAAACAAAAACAAAAAACCTTTATTTCTACTTAAAATAACACAAACATCGAAAACATGTGATTCAGGAAACACTGAACAATTGCTGACATGTGTTTGAACGTTAACCTTGGGACAAGAGCTTCAGCAGGTAGAGAAACTTGCTATGCAAACCTAGTGACCAGAATTCCATTCCCTAAACCCATGTAAACTGGAACCAACGCCACAGAGTTGTCCTCTGACCTTCATGTGAACAAACAGATTTTAAAAAGAAAACAGACACTACAAAGGCAATCTGCTGGGTAGACATGGTGTGAAAGGCCTGCAACCCCAGCTTTTTAGGAAGCTGGGCAGGATGACTGCAAAATCAAGACAGTGAGTTAAAGGCCAGTCTCAAAATAGGCACAAAAGAGGGCTAGGACTGTAGCTCAACATTAGAGCATTTGCCTTGCATGCACAAGGCTCTAGGTTTGATCTTTAGCACCAGAAAAGTAAGAACAAAACAAAACAAAACAAAAAACCAACAACAACAACAAAAAAACCTGACAATAGTCTAGGTCATAACATAAATCATAGCCAACTTAAAGCACCAAAAACATGCAAATTAAGCAGGCACACAGGATATCAGTAGCAAAAAGCCAAAAGCCATGGACATGAAAAATAATACTCAAGACAAGGAACCATGGGACAAAAAGCAATCAAAATACACTTTGAACTGAATGGAAATGACAACATGACGGGATCAAAATTGTGGAACACGGAGCAATGCATCTATCCAACGAAGTGCAGGCAGTCTATCAGTGAGAAAAGCTTGGAAGTCACTGGAGGCAGGGGCACACAGGGAGGGTGGACAGGAAGAGACTGATGCTGAAACAATGGACAGATAAGCTGGACCAAAAGCCGATTCTCTGAGGGAAACAAATAACAAAACTGGTAAACACCTGTGAGGGATGAGGACTGTATGGTAGGCTGTCTGGCTCTCTGTTAGGACGGAACTACTCCCACCCACAATGAAACACATTGCTATTAGCAAGGATTGCTAGCAACACCAAGTGTTGATAGGGATGCAGACTGGCATCTCACAGGCATTGGTGGAAGACAAAACACCATAGACAGGGAGCGTTCAGACACATGGCCCCCAGGCTACACTTAGAAGTTTCCCTAGAAAAATGAAAACGTGCATTTAATGATTACATGCACACAAAGCCAAACTAAACATGTTGCAAGGCAGCTTTATTCACAATTGCCCCAAACAGGAAGCAGTAAAAAGGACTTTTGGTTAAGCCGTGGTGGCCTCATGCCATGGAGACTTCAGTAACCGAAAGGACAACAGGAACACTGAGCCGTGGGGCTGGATCTGCCCTGCGGGCCACGAGGAAGACACTGCACCCAGCTCTGCAGGGCTCCACTGTGTGCCCTCTCTCAAAAAGGCTCAATTACAGGAGGCAGAAGGTTAGCCATGGCCAGAACTCGAGGGGACGCTTACTACAAAGGCATGGAGTGGTGATTTAGGGTGAGAGAACCATTTTGTACCCCAAACACACAAACCTACACTTGTTGAAACTTTTGAAACTCTCTAGTAATCAAATACATGTAATTGTGAATTATATATAATAAATTAAGAGGTGGAAAGTCATGTGTATTTTTTTCCTGGGTGGGGGGAGGCAAGTTTTAAATAATATGAATAAGAAAGACCCATTTTATATATTTGAAATAAACATTTATAGTATTTGAATTCAAAAGATACATAACTTGTTAACATCCTTCTGGGAATAGATAGATGCATTTTTGGTTTTCCTTTATATCATTATTGATAGTATTATAGCCACTAAAATAAGAAAGCTACTTGTATTTAAAGTTTTCCAGAACCTAAATATCTTTTCCTACAGCAGCCTAGATAACAGCTGCATCCACTCCTCCTCCAAACACACAAAAGCCCCGCCCGACATAAACACACAGAAGCCCACACCTCACATGTGTTCACACAGTAGCCTTGCCCCTCATGGTACACAGCAGCCTCTCCCCTCATGAACATGTGATAGCTCCTCATAAACACACAGTAACCCTGTCCCTCACATGAACACAGAACAGCCCAACCCTCATGAACACATAGTGTTCCCATCTACCACATGGTCACGGTATCTCCTCACCTGGAATAACTTGGTTTTCATGAACATGGTGCCATAACCTTCTCGCTGGCTGAGGTAAAACATGCCTGTGAAGCTGGAGCCATCCGGCCATGTGTAGGTGCCCACACCATGACAATGGTCCCGGTAAAACTGCCCGTGGTAGGTCTGCAGAGCGGAGAGGTCAGTGAACCTCCTATCTGGGAGAAGCCACTTCCCTCTGGAACCCCAACCCTGGCAGCTAACTGCTAAGCCAGGCCACCACACCTGATTGGCAGAGAATGAGGACGGTGATGGGCTTCTTGGGTACCCAGACACGGGGCTTCTTTCAGTCCAAGTGACCAATGAGATAACTGGGCTTGGTCACTCAAAACACCCAGAGAGGTCTCCGGGAAGCTAGCCCCGCATCCACCCTCCCTGCCCTCTGTTCTGATATGAACTTATGAGGGTAGGGGGTACATGTGTGTCAGAATTGCCTGGAGCTGCTGCCAGGCCAGCACTCTCACTAGGTTTGGCAGAGTGCGCCCCTCTTAGGGGTCCTGGCCCTACCCCTAATGAGCTCTCCTTCAGGTAACAGAGGCCAGGCTGGCTGGAGGATGCTTCTGGTAGGGGACCCTGGGCCTAATTGAGAACAAGGTAGGGTTGACCTATGGCTCCTCAGTACTGGGTCCATTGTGAGCCTCTGTGCCCTTGTCCTGAGCCCTTCAGGTGAGAACATCAGGTCAAAGGGGGCAGGAGAGGAAAGGAGATGTCACCCCAGGGAACTGTACGTGACCCTTATGCTGTGAGGTGGCATCCCCATCCTCAGAAAAGGCTGGGCCAGCAGCTCTCAAAAAGTCATAAACAGTGGGCAAATGAGAAACCAGATGAAAACTTGAGACACAAACACACAGGTATAACTGTCATCATGAACCCCACACCAGCTCCTGACATCCCTGAGTTCCAGGACTCGCTTGGAGGCTCTACCCACAGCCGCTCCCATCCGGGCTCTTAGAGGACTCCTGCCCGTCTTCCCATCCCTACACCTTATTTCTCCTAAGACCTCATCCTAAACAGCTGTTCTTTCCCCTACCATTGCTCTCCAGTGATTCATACCCCCATACTTCCCCATAACCACCCCCAACCCCCTACCTCCACCCCGTGTAATTCCCCTGCTCTGAAATGTTCTGTACTGAGATGGCAGCAGTATGCCTACCTCTGTCCTGCCCCAGCCCACGGCTGCCTACTGGAGCTGGGCTCAGGGGGCTTTAGCAACTAGTCTGAGAAATTCCTGTTTCTTCCACTGTTTCTTGAACAAACGGGGGGGGGGGAGCAGGGCGGAGAGGGGGAGGATGCCAGAGGAAGAACTGGACCAGGCAACCCCAGCCTGGACACCAAGTTAGAGAAACCCTTGCCAGAGGCAGAGTCACACTTGGAACTAAGGAGCAGAAGAGGAGCCCATGACAGCCCCTGACATGCATGCTATGAGCAGACCAGACCAGAAAGGTTCCGGTGCCACGGCTCCGGCTCCGAGACTGCCTGTGGTAGTGTGAATGTAATCGGCCCCCATAACCTCACAGGAAGCGGCACTATTAGGAGGTGAGGTTTTGTTGGAGTAGGTGTGGCCTTATTAGAGGGAGTGTGTCACTGTGGCTGCAGACTTTGAGGTCTCTTTTGTTCAAGCTTTGCTCACTGTGACCTGACCCTCAGACCATTCCCTGCCCTGCCTGCAAGATGTGGGACTCTCAGCTACTTCTGCCTGCATGCCGTCATGCTCCCGCCATGATGATAATGGACTGAACCTCTGAAACTGAGGCCCCTAATTAAATGTTTTCCTTTGTAAGAGTTGCCGTGGTCATGGTGTCTCTTCACAGCAATAGAAACCCCTAACTAAGACACTGCCCTAGAGTCTTTCTCCAAGTCCTCTCTTGGACATGGAAGATAGGAAAATGGAATAACCAGAAGTCTTCTTAGCACTGCATCCCTGATGACCCAGTCAGGCTTCCAGACACAGCACACCCCCAGCTTTGATGCACACTGAGCTATTGGACCCAACCAGTAACACAGGAAGCACAAACAAATTTGGTCACAGGCCCTAGATTTGGATCCCTGCCTCCAAGAAATCTTCACTTAGGTCCTGGGCATAGCCTAGCATGGGGGCCTAGGTGCGTTTTTTAGTTAAGAATATCCTTTGTTGTCATTTTAATCTGAAATAGCCAGCAACTTCAACAAGGTAATTATGTGAGTTTCTGTGATAATTTGAAGCTTTAAAACATTTTGCCCACCTGGGGGAGGGGGAACCTACTACTGTTGTTTTTGCCAAACTGATACACTGTCAAGCTGCCTTCTCAGTGTTTCTATTTCTAGCCAGAGATTCGTGCTGCCCTCACCCTGGGTCAGAGAGGCTTCCTTTTACAGCGGGCAGTGCAGAGATCCGTAACTGGTCAAGGTGCTGAGAATAAGTGACTGAGAAAAAACGCAGCCCTGGATGGGACGTCTGGATCTGTCTCCCACCCCTAAGGCTCAGGGGACATTGTAGAAATGGGGAGAGGATTGCTAGGGAGGAGGGCTGTGAAGTATTGGTTTCCAGACATGACATGGCTGTTGTGCTCATGAGCTCGTAGCATCTGTGGCTACCTGCACGGAGTTTCCAGGGATTCCAGAGTGGATGAGGGAGGGGCTCGCAAGGCCCCACCCCTAGCTGAGGAGCTACTTGTTGCCAGTTAATGGCTGCTGGGGGTGAGAAAGTCCATTTCCTGGGGGTGGGGGATGGCTGCTGGTAGGTTTCCCATGCTCCGGGGAGGGCCCCCCACCAATGCAAACGTGAGGAGCACCAATTGGGCTCAGTAAGCTATTTTAAGAAAAAGGACATTAAGATTGGAAGGGGATATGCTGGGCAGGTTGGAAGGAGTAGAGAGTGGGGTAAATATACTCAAGATAAATTCTGTACACGTATGAGACTGTCAAAGAATAAACATATTTTAAATACTAAAACATTCACTCAGAATAAGAAATTATCTTCTTCAGTCACAGCTCCCCACACCCCACATATGACCCCCCAGGAATCCAAGACATGATGCAGAAATGTGCAGAGAGCCCCTCTGGGCGTCTTCTGTAGAAAGCCTTAACCCTATCCAGTGGGCAACACCTGCTCTCAGGAGAAAGGCCCCTGCCGACGCCACCTACCTCACCTGTGGGCCAAGAGAACTCGCCAATTCCAAGCTTCATGTTGAGTCCAAATTCCCCTCTGTAGACACAGCCATCCTGCCACTCCTGCACCCCTTGTACGAGCTGGATGTAGGTCCCCTTCAGGTCCTGCCCTCTCAGGGGGCCTTCAGACTCCTCATCATCATCCTTGAGATTCACGGAAGGGTCCCTAGAAAGACAGGGAGCTAAAGGAAGAGCAACTAGGAAGGCCATGAGAATGACTATGTGCAGAGCACTGTCCCCCCCTCTCCCCCTTGTGTCCTCAAGGGATGAGTTGTTACTTAGACAACGATCTCAGCCTAAGTCCATAACACTGCCCCTCTCAGCTCTCCCAGGATGCTGCGTGCTGATGCCTCTGCTCTGGAGACCAATCCCAATGTCTAGCTGCTGGTTAGATTGGCAGCACACATCATGGGACCCCTCAGACCCTGGGATGATTAACCTCAGCTGCCAACCAGACTTCATCTGGAATCAACTAAAACCGGAGCAGCTGGTGACACCGATGGAGAATTTTTTGGATTGGATCACTTGAGAAGATTCATGCTAAATCTGGGCCACGTTGTCTTTGCATCTGCTTGTTTGCCCTCACTCTTGCTGGCAAGTTCATCTATCCTCTTGCTGAGGCATTCTTATTACTAGAGCCTACTTCTTTGATGCTATAACAAATACCAAAGATCAGCAGAAACATCCAACCCTGTGGCCTGAGCAGCTACCGGGTTCTTGGACATTCTTTGAAAAGACAGAAATTGTTGGGATACTCATCCCACAGCCTATAAGCCACTTTAATAATCATATGCATTGTGCTACCATACGATATTGTACTATTGTGCATTGCTGTGAAATAATCCTTCTGTACGCTGTGAAGTTTGTCACTCAGATTGGTTTAATAAAAAACTGATTAGCCAGTAGGCAGGCAGGAATTATAGGTGGGACAACCAAACTCGAGTGATGGAAAGAAGAGTAGAGTCAGAAGAGATGTCAGCCAGCCTCTGAGGAAGCAGGATGTGTAGAAAATGAGGTAACAAGCCATGAGCCATTTGGCAAAGCATAGGTAAGAAATATGAGTTGACTTACATATAAGAGTTAGGTAGTAATTGATAAGCCTGAGCTATTTGTCGAGCATTTTTAATTCATATTTGGTCTCCAAGTCAGTTACTTGGGAAGCAGCTGCTGGTTATTTGGGAACAGGCAGTTGGAACAGCAAACCTGTCTACAAATAGCACCCACCACATAAGACCTGAAAAGGCTTTTTAAAAGATCCTAAACACACAGAAACGGAGTCAGACCCAGCTCCCTAGTCTCGTGCCAGCTGCAATGTAGAGACGTGTCTCCCCACAGCTTCCTGAGACATGGAGTTGGTGGCCAACCACCATGAGCTAAGTGTTGTGGCAGGTTCCTGCAGTCTCCCATATGGGCCACAGTACAGACAGGCTTCTCCCAGCCACTGCCTGCAAGCTTGGGACCTCCACCAGCACACTACATGGCAGATATAGGGGTTTCGCTCATACAGACAGAATGGAATACAGATACACGGAAAAGACAAATTCTGGTGGGGGGGGGAAAGCCTCTAAATGGGTTACCGTGTGTTTAAAATATACTTGGAAGAGACGAGAAAAAGGATAAAGTTCTTAAAAAGAAAGTAATATAAAAGAAAAAAGCTACTTAAAATGGGAAATACACACAAACACATATATACATACATACATACATAC
Source organism: Cricetiscus sungorus (assembly GCA_030556225.1). Taxonomy (NCBI): domain Eukaryota; kingdom Metazoa; phylum Chordata; class Mammalia; order Rodentia; family Cricetidae; genus Cricetiscus; species Cricetiscus sungorus. The sequence goes on along the minus strand of JANBXA010000328.1, from coordinate 15,828,510 downwards.
ATACATACATACATACATACATACATATTCTGTCTTTGAAGAACCCTGACTAATATAATACAGCCCTTACGCAGTCCACCAGCCAACCCTTCAGTGCCTATTAAGGGTGACTGAGCCTAAGCTCAGCATCTACCCGATAAAGGAAGGATCCCACTTCAAGAAGGCAGAGCCCACATTTAGTATATTATATAGACAGAAAGAAGTCAAGAAGGACAGACACACAAACTATCGTAACAAGGCTGAAGGCACTGCTGTGGTGTTGTGAATTCTTTGCTTTCCTTTTTTTCTCTCCAACAGCTCTTCTGGTGGCCCATACCGGCCTCAGACTTAATATACAGCCAGTGATGATCTTACACTTCCTCCCAGGAGAGGAACTACAGACATGCAGTACCATGACAGGCTTGGGCAGTGTTGGGATTGGAATCCAGGGCTTTGTACATTCTAGACAAACAACTGAGCCACATCCCAGCTCTGAGAGGTAAATTCTTATGTTAGAATCCTAAACACCAGTGCAGGTGGGGGGTTCATTACAGACAAGGCCCTACTGAGGCTCCTGGCCCGAGCAGCCCCTACGTAGTGAAGGAGCTGTGTTGATAACAGAATGGGACAAGGGCCATTCCTTCAACTGCCTAGAAGTGAATAGGATTATGCTGACAATCCCAAGAACAGGCAGGGGATTCCTGCTACTACTCACCCATCCTTTTCCTCTTGGATTGGTATAATTGGCTAGGCTAAGGAAGGTAAAGGAACCTTTAACGATGTAGGAGGAGGAGGAGGAGGAGGAGAAGGAGGAGGAGTGTAGTAATAGTAGTATTGGAGGCAGGGTATCACTGTGTAGCCCTAGCTGGCCTGGATTGCCTAATGTAGGCCAGGCTGGCCTTAAACAGACACATCTGCATGCCACTGTCTCCCCAATGCTGGGATTAAAGTAGGGTGCCACTACACCAGGCTTCCTTTAGCAAGCTGTAAGGTCTGCCCTAATATTGAATTCTAGCTGAGTCATTGCCCTTTGGTGCTGATTGCCTTCCTGCCAGCGGGTCCCCCTGCACCTTCTGGTGAAGAAGGTGTGGTAGCTCTTCCCAGAGTCCTTGCTCTCCGCGTCAGGAGACTGACTACTTCGCCCCTCCAGACCTCTGGAGTTGAAAATTTTCGAGTCTTCAGAGTCCGGAGTGACAACGGAAGGCAAGTCTTCCATCTCTCTCCTCTTCAAACCTAGAAGCAAATCGGTGTTCACAATTTGCCCTCAGGACTGAGGACAGTGGCAGCTGGGAGACCCGCCCGCAGTCCCGGCCGACTTAGGTGACCCTCTTCGGAGTGTCCAAGTAGACCCCTCTAGCTCCTGGGGGCTCACTGGCCTTCCTGGGGGGTTCCCTGGCCTTTCCAGAGCAGTCATCGCTACAAGGGCCGTCAAAACCACGTGGGATCTAGCCTTGCCTGCACACCTCAGGTCACCCTTAGCAGACACACACCTTCGGCCTAGACTGCACCAAGCATCTCAGAGTGCACCAGTGTAGAGCCACTACAGAAGCGCGTCACGTTGTCCTGGAGACGGCCACGCTCGCGGTGTGCTCCAACCCCCAACCAATCAGAGCCAGGTTGCGCAGACCCGCCCCTAAATAAACCTCAGCCAATGCAGGAGCGGAGCTGCGATTACCACGCCTCCTCCCAGCCACCGCCAATCCCTGAGCTGGCCACGCCGGCTCAACTACCGCCAATGCTCGAGCCCTTCTGTGAACACTGGCTCCTCGTGTCAGCCCCACGCTGCCAGTTAGCCTTCCGGCCAGAAGCTGCCAGCATTCTTAAGGAGAACGCTTGGCGAACGACCCTGGGGCCAAGGCATGATTAAGACCGTCTGATTGCTAAGCCCAGTTTTAAGCAGTGATCGCTCGCAAAGCCCTAGACCGCAGCCTGGTCCCCGCAGAGAGGAAGATCTCTAGAAAAGGGGCTTCTAGAACAGAGTTGCGGAGCGGATGCACTGGAGTACGTGTCCAGAGGGGCTGGGTACCAATGTGCCCTGGGCCATGGGCGATGGGAGGAGCTGCAGGTGGAAAGGCTGGACAGAAACACATGACGTGCTGAAATTTTGTTTATATTCATAAATGTATGCATGGACACAGCATACAAAAAGATCAAGAAGGTATATTTCCAGATTGTCATAAAGGTTCACCAGGCACAGTGGCACGAGCCCATCATCCCAGCACTATCGTGGCCACTGAATAGGACAGAAAAGCCTTCCAGACCCCTCCTCATTCCCGTTAGCCCAATCCCACTCCTGAGGCTGCAAATTGGAGGTTAGCCTGGATCACAGAGCGAGGCCTTGCATCTTCTCAAACCCTCACCCTTCCCAAGTTATTCAAAAGGAATGTTTTCACAATATGTTAACATTCATTAAGAAAACCTAGTAACATTAGCTTTTTAAATTTTGGTGAGTTGGTAAACTTAGCAGATTCTACAGACTTGATAGTTGGGAACTGATCTCAGGCCAACTTGCTTTCAGCAAATTAGCAGTTTGCATTGCCAAAATGGGTTTTTGCAAATATGAAGGTGCCTACTGAGCCACAGCTGTTGGTATGGGATTCAGTGAATCACTGGCTGGGAATGAGGCTTATTCTACTAAAACTGTTAAAGACTGAAAAATTAGCAAAGCAAAACACTTGAAATCACACATTAGACTCAAGTTTGATATTTGGAAGCAATGGTGGGAAAAGTGAAATCTCAAAGGACTCTCCCTCTATTGCCTATAAGATGATTTTAGGTTCTCACAAAATTGGGAGATGGACAGTACTGGGTGCCACTAATAATGCTTACCAATCACCTGGCCTTAGCTCAAAACTGTCATCACAGAAAAGCACATGAATATATGTGATATGTACTAAGTAAAAAACTCCATTGTTTAAGGAATAGGGTGTGTGTGTGTGTGTGTGTGTGTGTGTGTGTGTGTGTGTGTATGCGTGGGCACACCCACCTACACTCTTGTTTTAGCTGTGATTTTAAATAACTTAAGATTGACTAAATGATTGGTAAAATGTCACCCCATATGACGCCATAACCAAGGCAGGCTTTCTGGGTCCACCCCAGTGTTTCTGATTCCACAGATCTTCAGCAGGATGGGGAACCAGCAGCTGTGGGCAGTTCCCAGATGATGATGATGATGACAATGATGATGCAATGTGGTTCACACTCAGGACCAGTGAGTGGTATGAAGAGGAGGGGCCTCAAAACTCAGGCAAAACCGTTCTACATGCACTGTCCCATGTGTCCTTTCAGGGACTTGAATTTTTTTGCCTTTAACCTACAGTAAGAATGTTTAAGAAAACAGCATATTATGCCAAGACCCGTTTTATATTATGGCAAAAAAAAAAAAAATGCTCAGAAAGGGTTTATAAAGAGTTCGCCCACTGCATATATACAGCCAATTGTTCATGTGGTCTGTTCCTTTTCCTGTTTTTATACACAAGCATGCTGTCATGACCTATGGAACTGATTTGCCAACTCACACTAATGGCTAGTCAGCACAACTTGCCAGTTAGAACTTTCCTCTGGGAAGGCCCAGATTGAAAGGTATATTCCAACTACCCAGAGGTAGACAGACTTGGTAAGCAACTCGTGAGCTCCGTAGAGTTGAGCATGAGATATCAGGCCAGAGGCTTTAGAACAACATCTACCTTCAATACCTTCCAGGGAGGCACATGAAGCCAAGTAGGACTCCAAGTTTGGTTTGGTTCAGTGGTCCCAAACTACCAATGACTGTTTCTCCCAGCCCCCCTGCCTTTGCCCAAAGTTGTCTTCCATAATGAGAGCCTTTGGGGTCAAGCCCCAAGATCCTCTTCAGGGCTCAGTCAAGACACTACAGCAAGCAAAAGGAACTTCTCTGTATTGTAAGGATGGAAAAATTTAGCCTAACTCTCCACTGACCCCAGGAAGCCGGGAGTCTAAATCCCAGGCTAAAGGTCACCTTCTTGATTGTTTACAACAGCACCTGTGAGTGAGTGAACACAGGAAATGAGCCTTGTCACCCCACCCAGAAGCCCCTGCGAAAGCAGACTTCCTGGGCTAAGCACAGGCTTGGATAGTTTAATTTAACTAGTGTCCGCACTGGACACTATGAGATGATTGGTTTACCATGCGCGGGGCTTTGTTGTAACCCTATAAAAGCTGTCTCAAGCCTATACCCAAGGTCCTCTAGCCCTGCATGGCGAATGGCTGTTGACCTCAGTGCACTTGGAATATAAAAGACCTCATGCTTTTGCATCAAGACCGCTTCTCGTGAGTGATTTGGGGGGCCGCCTTTCCTGAGTGGGAGTGTAAAGGTCCATGCTCTCCGGGTCTTTCCATATCTGGGGACAAATGAATTATCTCATACACTGTGCTGTTCCAAACAATTCTCTTTATTCTTCTGTTTCTATTCTAATCCTCCTGTCCTACTTCTAATCCCTCCTAGCTCTAATCCTTCTTCCTCTTCTAAAAACTCTCTATTTTAAAAAGGAGGCTTGAGTGATAATTTTAAAAATTACAAGAGTTACATCTCTCTGGTTCAAAGTGCATTCCTTTGGAAGCGGTAAGAGCAGGGCCCTTTCCCATGGCCATGCAGTTTCAAGGTTTCAGATCTCCACCAGAGGGCAGGAGCACAGTGTCAGTGAGATGAGCTTTGAAGACATAGGTCTTTTGTCAGCTAGACTTGGCAAGCGAAGAACTGGCATGCTTTTCTTGGGGTGCTTTGTGTAGTAACCTTGGCTGGACACCTGTGACTCTGACCTTGCCGATTTTTCAGGTCCATGCTTGGAGGGAGTGTAGATTGAGGAAAGACATAGACAAGAGATAGAGTCAGGAGGGTACCCAGTAAATACTGGGACCAGCCCCAAGTTTATTGTCCCAAGTTCTTACATACCCCAATCAAAAAGGGAGAAGGGAGACTTTACCATGATTCAAGGAACATCCAAAACATCAAGTAGTCACGCCCTACACCAAATACCCTATTGTTGAGGGAAGATATCCACTAGCTACACTTGAGGCCAAATACCCTGTTGTCTAGATAAGGCATACAATGGCCACACCTTAGGCCAAACGTACTGTTGTTTAACCTTGAAGGAGCAATAACAGACTCGAACTCTCTGATTATGTCAAGATGGAACAGAGCCACTTCTACGGGCCTGCACAGCAACCCAAAATCTAAGAAATGTCATCACAGAGCATCTGAAACCTATACCAGATTCCCTCATTTTGCTGTAACCCACTTACCTGATGTTTCCACCAATGTATTTAAAAATGCCTCTATTCTGTTCTGTAGCTATAGACAAACGCTAGTGGAATTTCTACATTGGAACAAGCTATCTGGGGGCAGCTTGAGTCCTTGGTGCCAGCCATGACCTTTCATATCTAACTCATTTCCTTTGAGGTTAGAACTGTTTCCTGTCCCAGTAAAGTTAAGTCAGCTCCTTCCTTAGGGGGTCAAAAACCTGAGACAGCTGCTGGCAAGGCCTCCTCTACTGGGCAGGCAGCTGAGCTGAACTGGCTGCAGATATTTGAGGTTAGCACAAGAGGAGGACAGGCTATGGTCGTGATCTGTAGTCACTGGCCTGGCCATCACCAACACCTAGGAGCAGGAAGGCAGAGTGGGCCATGGCTATTGAAGAAATTATTATTAAGGGGGTGGGAGTATAAGGAGTAACAGGAAGTGACTTCTTAAGCATGGAAATGAAGCCAAAAGTTTTCACTACTATAACAAAGTTGAAACTAAAATTAAGTCTCTTTGGCTGTGAGATAATGGTACCTCAGGAAAACTATTCCTCTAAAATTCTGGAGAGCAGAAAAAAACTGACTTTCATAGACACTAAGTACCATTTCTAGTTTTAAAAATTATTTTTTGAGTTCCTGTATACATAGAAGCGTGCATGTGCAGGGCAGAGGGAAACTTGCAAGAGTCAGTGTTGTATGAGGTTTTCACTCATTTTACTTTTCTCTCCTTTGGTCTTTTGGGAGGGGGGTACCACCCAGCTCCCAAATAAATCACACACGTCTTATTCTTAGTTATGGATGCATGGCCTTGGCTTGGTTTGTTTTTCTCCAGCTTTTCTTAACTTAACCTATCCCACCTAGCTTTGGCCTCGAGCTTTTATCTTTCTGCATTCCTGTATACTTCTGATTTCCTTCTTACTCTGTGCCTGGCTGTGTGACTGCGTGGCTGGCCCCTGAAGACCTCCTCCTTCTCTCTCAATCCCAGATTCCTTTTCTTACAGTTCCCTCCTCACCTGTATCCTCTCTGCCTGCCAGCCCCTCCTATTCCTCTCTCCTGCCATCTATTGCCCATTCAGCTCTTCATTAGACCATCAGGTGTTTTAGACAGACACAGTAACACAGCTTCACAGAGTTAAAGAAATGCAACATAGACAAAAGTAACACACCTTAGAACAATATTCCCCAACAAGTTCTTTCTCTCCTTCCACTACGTGGCCCCTGAAATAAAACTCAGATCATCCTCAAGCCTGGTAACGGGTGCCTTCACCCACTGAGCTATCGCCACGGCCTCACTAAATAATTCTAAGCTATGGGAAGTCACAGCACTGACCCAAACAACTCATAATTTTAAAAAGTTAAAAAAGAAAGAAAAATCTGGTTCATGAAGACATAAATTCATAGTGATAGTTTTATTGCACATGAACTATGTTTTACAAAGGAAAAGCTGGGTGTGGCGTGCCAAGGGGCAATTTATTAGAAAGCATTTAACGAAAGGAAATAAAGCTGCAACTGACATTTCGCCTGCTGTCCACACTAACGCCGCTTGCCACCCGTTGGTTCTCGCTCTACCTCCCACCCACAGCACCAGTGTCTCAGTGTCTGTTTCTCCCCTGCCTTACATCAAAACCATGTGCTGGCCCCGCCCGCTGCCAATTTAGCCAATGCGGAGCCGAGGTCAGGGGAGGCTCCGCCCATGACCTGGCGCGGTCGCCTCCTAGCGGCCAGAGCAAGGACAAGGCAACCCCGGGGCCGTCAGCTGCCCTAGGGGTCATGGGCACCTCCGAGGCTGCCCCGCCGCCGTTCGCGCGCGTCGCCCCCGCGCTCTTCATCGGGAACGCGCGAGCCGCGAGTGCCACGGAGCTGCTGGTGCGCGCGGGCATCACCCTGTGCGTCAACGTCTCCCGCCAGCAGCCCGGGCCGCGCGCACCCGGAGTGGCCGAGCTGCGCGTGCCCGTGTTCGACGACCCTGCTGAAGACCTGCTGTCGCACCTGGAGCCCACCTGTGCCGCCATGGAGGCTGCGGTGCGCGACGGCGGCGCCTGCTTCGTGTACTGCAAGAACGGCCGCAGCCGCTCAGCGGCCGTCTGCACCGCCTATCTCATGCGGTACCGAGGGCACAGCCTGGAGCGCGCCTTCCAGGTGCGAGCTTCCAGGAGCGGGTCTTCCGGGGCGGGCCCCACATAGAGAGAGGTTCTTCCGGAGCGTGCCCCCTGCTTCACCCTCGGGGCGGAGCTTCTGCGCCCTGGACTATTTGTCGCATCTCTCTCATCTCTTGATTGCAGATGGTGAAGAGCGCTCGCCCGGTAGCCGAGCCCAATGTGGGTTTCTGGGCTCAGCTGCAGAAGTATGAACAAACACTCCAGGCCCAGGCCCTGCTGCCCGGGAACCCATGTGAGCCCGAGTAAGCCGCACCGTTCAGCTGCTGGGTGACCAGGCGTCGACACCGAAAGGCGTTCCTTCCCTCTCCTCTTTTCAATAGGCATCTGGCCTCTGGTGTTGCCCACTCGTGATGGCGTTACAGGAGTGCCTGCTGAAGAGGGAAACCGTTTACTCATCAGGTTTGGGTCAAATCCAAACCAGCGAAGTTTTAGGTAGAGAAAATTGCGTAAAGGATTGATCAGAGTCTGGGGAGCCTAGGACAGTAGACAGGGAGTGACAGACCAGAGACCTAGCTAGCTGCCTCCTCCAAGGTCTTCATGCAGAGCCTCTTCGTGCCTCCTGGACTTCTTTCTGGTCTCTTCTTAGACCTGAGCTTAGAGTCTTCGAGCAGGAGATCCTGAGCCCACCCTCTTTATTCTTACAGCTGCTATGCCATGGGAGGAAGGCATCTGCCCACCTCCCGCCACCTTATTTAACTTGTATCAATGCCAGCGCCTGACCTAGAATCGTCAAGGTACCATTCATGCCCTGTGCACCATCCCCAGCTGGCAGGCAGGCCCATTAGTTGCCACCTCCCTCTTCTTGTTGGGACACAGCGTCTCTTACGCTGTCTCCTTAGGAGCCCTGGGAATCTGTCCCATCACGATTTAAGGTAGTGAGGGAAGAGCAAAGAAAAACCTGGGCTGTGTGTGTGAATTACAGATGTGTGGCCACTGGTTAATTTGCAAACAAATAGGAATCAGTGAATAAAATCCCTTTCCTATTTCTCCCTGTGTATGGAGTCTGGGGCCCGAGCAGTCCGCTCCCGTCAGCTGTCACACATAACTGAATAGCCCCTGTTTTGCCCCTGAAGAGGCTAAAGGGCTTGGTCACATCTGCCTCTGTGCAGTGAGACATACTTGGGTCCCCAGGTGGAGGGTTCATCCTTAGATGAAGAATGAAGCTTCTCACTTAGCAGAACCCAAAGTCGAGGACACATGAGACACACAGCTCATGATCACGGCCCTGGGGTGCTAGTGAGCGCCATCTTCCCTACCTGCCCCTACACTTCAGGTTTCTGGCTGTAGTGAACAAGCCCTTCAGTGACCACTGGTTCAAAATGCTCGCTACACTTTGTAGGGAACGCCTAACCCTACAGCTGTTGTCCATCCCAGGGCTGCTGCACAAGATGGCTCATCTGACCACTGAGCTTCCTCCACCAGGTCCCTTATGTTCATCCCTTAGAGGAGCCACGGTCACTGTCCCCACTCGGCCATTGAGGCTGCAGTGGCTTGCAGAGCACAGGGCTCCAGGCTCAGGCCCCCTCACACTCCCATCTAGTGATATAACTGATCCCTGTTCCCAATGCTTTTCAAAAAGCCCCTCCCTCCCTCCCACCAGGGCAGGGCATACCTCCTAACCTGCTGACTTGAAGGATATCTGGATTGGATAGGGCACTTTTATTCCACCAGCTCAGTCCTGGGAGCTACCCAGCTGTAGCTTTGGTCTGGGACTTGGGGTAGAACACTCACTATAACCACCCAGGCCACTCTGGGTAGTTCTTATCGGTGTTAGGGGGGCAGGTTCTTTGGCTGGACGCCATTTGGGGGCTTGGAGTTTGCAGTCTACTGACTCCATCATGCAAAATGTGCTCTCTATCTCGAAAGAACTATGTTGGTTCCTTATATAAATATGTGGTGGAGGAACAGCCAGCCACTTGTAGAAGGGGAATGACTAGCTGGATCAAGGCTGCCCCACATCATCCCTTCTGTTTGCAGAATGGAGTGTCACCAGGACGGGGAGGATAAGACCCCAACCTCTGCGGGTACAATTTGAGAACAGATGGGAGAAACTACAGTCTACATCCAGAAGGACAAAAGGAACCCAGACCAACAGGACAGTGCGATTGAATTGAGAATCCCTTCATCAACAATCTAGTGAACGGGCCACTGGCCACAAGAAAGTGCCAGTAACCTTAACTCAGGTCTCCTCGCTCATTTTATTTACTTGTTTGTTAGTTTAGACAGGATCTCAGTAGCCCACGCTGGCCTCACACACTCCACTTAAAGCCAAGGATAACCGTGAACGTCCGATGCTTTAGTCTCCCAACTGCTGGAATGCCAAGTGCTTTCCATCCAAGCCCGGTCTTCCTCCCTCCAACCCTTGCCTCTGGATGACAGCATGGGCCTTGAAGTTCTTCCAGAATCTGAAGTGGGGGCTCCAGGAGGGATCCCATGTATTGCCAGGTAAGAGAGCACACCTGAGGGTACTGCTAAAGGAAGCCGTGCTAAAGCGTTCAGGCTGCAGGTGTGGCCTGTTCTCCACTTAGCTGTGCCTCTCTCTCTCGAGGAAGGAGGGCAGGACCACTGACTTCCGTTTGGGGAGACTGGATCCAGACAGCTGAGCACTCCCCAGAAGTGCCACTGCAGCCACACCATCAGCAGAGCAGGAGACAGCCCTAAACCCCCCCCCCCCTCAGAATCTGCGCCTGCCTCCTGCGGAAAGAGATAGCTAGCGGGGCACCTCTCTCCACACCCTGTGTTGGTCCTGGTACTGGAACTCAACCTTTGAGAGCTGCCTTGCTGCGCTAGCCTCGAATGCTCCTGCAACCCTTACATTGGATCGATGAGCCAGAACTGCGTTCAACAGTGTCTCTCTGCTTCACACACGTCTCGACTACAATAAAGCCGACCCTAAAGCACGGCCAATTCAACCGACAGCTTCTCATTATGCTTTATTTGGATCTAAACAGCCACACCTGTATGGGCTGTGTACTTGACAGTCTAGCGCCTTCCGGAGCCGCTTTGCACCACACGGCCAAGGCGCAGGTCGACTAGCAGGACTCACGGGGGAATCGCGTCAGGGGAACCACGAGAATGGCTCCCGGAGTCAGAGGACCGACTGCCAAGGTGCCGCTGGCGTCCCTGGGAAAGCGACAGTCCCGCCTCCAAGGCTGTCCTCCGAGCCGGAACGAGTGCAGAGCGCAGGCTGAGGACGCGCAGCCTCCCGGGGCGTCCGGCCTCGCGCTCCGCTCCGCCGCTCACGCCGCTCCGGCGCACAGGCCCGGGGATCGCACACAGCGCCCCCGGCGGCAGCCGAGACCAGCCCGAGCGGGGCGGCGCACGGCGCGGGGCCGGGCCGGGCGGCTCCCGGCGCGACTTCCTGTTGTGCCCGCGCCCCGCCGCCGCCACCGCCAGCGCCACCGCCACCGCCGCCCGGGGCCCCTCGCCCACTGCCCGCGGCCTGCAGCGGCCGCCGCCCATGGATTTCACCTAGCGCCGGTGGCCATGGCGGCGCAGTGCTGCTGCCGCAAGGCGCCCGGTGCCGAAGCCGCGCCCGCCCGCCCGCCGCCCGAGCCGCCGCCCGCCCTGGACGTGGCCTCGGCCTCCAGCGCGCAGCTCTTCCGCCTCCGCCACCTGCAGCTGGGCCTGGAGCTGCGGCCCGAGGCGCGCGAGCTGGCCGGCTGCCTGGTGCTGGAGCTGTGCGCGCTGCGGCCCGCGCCCCGCGCGCTCGTGCTCGACGCGCACCCGGCCCTGCGCCTGCACTCGGTCTCGTTCCGCCGCGCCCCTGCCGCCTCCGGTTCGCCCTGCACCTTCTCCTTCCCTGCCCCCGGGTTGGGCCCCCCGCTGCCCGCCTTCGCCGATGCTCCTGGCGTGGAGTCCGCCGGCTGCCCTCTGGCCTTCAGGTTGGACCCGTTCACCGACTATGGCTCCTCGCTGACCGTCACACTGCCTCCCGAGCTGCAGGCGCACCAGCCCTTCCAGGTCATCCTGCGCTACACCTCGACCGACGCCCCCGCAGTGAGTCCCGCCCCGGTGGGCGCCAGGCGCGCCAGGCCCGAGGGTGGTCAGCAGGGCTCTGCAGGCACCCCTCACTTTACTGCTGGGTCAGGTGATATTAACCTACACCCTGCTTCTGGGACACCAGCAGAGAGTAAGGAGCAGCCTGGCGCAAGAGTCCTCCCCAGGTGCCATCGGTAATTCTCAGATGTTGCCTGCAAGTTTCTGGATCTTTGAATGGAACCCAGGTCCAGGCCTGGTCGACAATGGATATATTCAATAGCATGTTTGTTGTCGGGGGAGCGGGAAGGTGCTGCTTCCCATCAGGGGTTATGTCCCTATCTGGGTACAGGAGAAGCTTCTGGTGGGCCCTGCTAAGCCAGCTGTAAGAGTCTAGCTTTGAGGGATGTTCTGGGAGTTCCTGACACAGAAGAGCCAGCCTGTGTGTGACCTGGGCCTTCAGCTGTCTTGAGGACGAGGACAGCCGCGTCTGTTCTCTAGGGGTGGAATGGGAGACAGTGGGTGGCAGAGAGGCCTCTCTTGTAGCCGTGATGCTTGGGTTTTGGGCTCCCTGAGCTAGATTGTGACATGATGGGGCGGGTGTGCCCCACCTCCCACCACCACACAGGGCTCTACTGAGGCTTTCTGTACAGGGCCCCCACCATCCCATAGGCCCTGATGGAAAAGCAAAGGGTGTAGGGCTCATGCTGTGGCCGCACAGCAAGAATGGAGCAGGACCTTTGCCTCCAGAAGCACGATGCCCCCCTCCAGCTCCCCAGGTAGTAGAGTGCTCATGTGACATCTACCATGGATACATAGCACACAGGCAGCTCTGCAGGGCCCCTGAAAAGTCCATCTGCCACTGCCTGGGGAGCCCAAATAAACAGGCCAGCAGCCACGAAAGAGCAAGGTGACATCTGGGCAGAAAAAGGCCAGATGGGATTCACATCTGTGGGCTTCCTGTACCCTTCTCAGGAGTCCCTGCCATGTGCTGGCAACCGGTCTCCATGGCTCAGCACTCCGCCTGCTGTGGTAGTGTGGGCCCTCTGCGGGCATGAGTGTGCCAGGTGACAACTAAGGGTCGATCGAGCTGCTTCCCGGCTTCTACCTGTGAATATGTACTGTATGTGCTTGTCCTGTCCACTGACAGCAGAGTGGTGGGAATGGGGCCCTCAGTGGGCTGCGATAGACAAGGCTGGTGAACAAGGGTAGCCTGATGTGTGGGGCTGCAGTTGCTCCAGACAGGGAAGAGCCGCGCGGTCCTCACGCACTGAGTGGCTCCAGAGTGACAAAGTTGATGCATACCTGTGGAAGCAGATTGGCCCCTAACCTCAGGCCCCTCCTGTTTGCCCCACGTGAGCCCTGAGCAGCTCAGGGCATACAGCCCTGTCTGCCCTGTGCCTGGTGAGGACATAGCCGAGGCATCTAGGTTTCCCAGGTGGCCCCGACAGCAGGATCCCACTCCAGGGGCAGCAGATTGGACCTGCTGTGCGGGTTCTAGGACTCCTCTGCACGCCAGTGTGAGGGGAGAAAGGAGGGACTGAAGAGCATCTGGGCGTCTGTCCTCCCAAAATAGATCAAGAACCCGCTGGCAACAGGATCCACTGCAGGGACAATCCCCCGTTCAGGTCCCTGGGTCCCAGGCCTCTGGAGGCTACATTTTAGAACGAGCTCCCCAGCAGAATAGGAAGGCACGTCTGCAGATATGCTGTGGGAGAAGATAGTGACAGGAAGACCTGGAAGTGGTCCATGGAGGCTGGCAGAGGCCTGACCAGGTCGGCATGGCAGACAACCCCCTCAAGTCTGTGGCCTATTGGCAGGCAGCCCCCCGGAGGAGGAGCCTGTGGGGCAAGCACCTGTCACTAGATCTGTTGAGGCAGAGATCTCTCCCAGGTCTGGGTCTGTGGATTGAGGCATCTTCCTAGGTCTATGGGACAAGACACTACTCCCCAGGGCTTGGGTCTTTGGGAAAGGCTCATCTAGGGTCTACATGAAGACAGCACCCCAGATCCTAGGGTCTGTGGCATGGTTTCTGCTGCCACCCCTCCTCCCCCAGTCTGGGGTCTGTGAGCACGCATTTACCTCCTTCCCCACCTCTGGAGTCAGTAGGCAGGCAATACCCCACGTCTGGGGCCTGTAGGGCTAGGCCTTCCCACACAGCTCTGGGTCTGAAAGCAGGCATTTCTCTCTGGGTCTGGGATCGATGGGATGGATGGCCTCACCCACACACAAGGTCTGGGGTCTGGCGCAGGCGAGGGCTATGGGACAAGCAGCTCCACCCCCATCCTGCATGTGGGGTCTGGGAGCCCTGCTGACCCCGGGGTCTGTTCCCTAAAATGACAGTCAGCCGTCGTGACTGCACACTTGTCCACTCACAGAAGTGTTGAGGGTGTTTCCTCTCTGTGATCCCTGAGAGGACTCTTGCCCTTGATCACCGAAATGAAAAATTCACTTTGTTTCAACATTGCTGTCTTCCTAGTAGAGGGCAGTGCGGGGGCAGACATTGCTTTGTATCTGGAGCTCCTCAGTGGGGGTGGAACCTGGTCTGGACATCTGAAGATTTAGAGTATCTCAACAGCCATGCTGGGAAGGAGGTAGGCTAGGCCAGAGACCTTGGCCCTGAGAGGGCAGGCAGAGCAGGCAGCAGAGACGGGGACTGCTCTGTGCTGCAGCCTCTCCCTCTAGGCACTGGCCTCAGAGGCTCTGTCCTTAACACTCCTGTCTTATCAGAGCTTCATATCTAGCCTCCTCCACTCTGTCCCCACAGTTGACCAGCCCTGAGGCCGAGTCCCTCTATGCCAGTGTAAGGAAGCACTCACTTCCTGTGCTTCCCTGCTCCTAAGATCAGATGAGTGGGCTAGAGAGATGCCTCAGCGGTTAAGAACACTGGCTGCTCTTCCAGAGGTCCTGAGTTCAATTCCCGGCATCCACACAGTAGCTCACAACCATCTCTAGTAGGGTCTGATGCCCTCTTCGAGTGTACAAAGTGTCCGTACATAACATATAGATGAATTTTTAAAAAGAGATCAGATTAGCTACCAGCCTATGGGAATTTGAGTGCAGGAGTTCTGACCATCCCTCACTTTCCCTTTGGAAGGTCAGCTAATACCATGGTGGGCATTTTCCTTTTTTCCCAGGCAGTGCTGGGAGATATTGTAGGCCAGCTCCAGACATGAGGCCTCCTGTCTGGAACAAATCTGGTTGGTGTCTGGCACACACAACTAGATTGACAGTTCCTTGCCAGGGGGGGAAGTGAGTGTACCAGGTGGGCAGGTGAAGGCTGTAGGAGCAGCTGTGAGCCTGTAACAAAAAGCACCCAGGGCCCTTCCCACAGCCCATTGTTCCCAGGCCCTAGACCTAGAGTCCTGGCCCAGGTGGCAGCGTCTGCTTATGTTTCACTTTGCCCGCAGATCTGGTGGCTGGACCCAGAGCTGACCTATGGCCATGCCAAGCCTTTCGTCTTCACCCAGGGCCACTCTGTGTGCAACCGCTCCTTCTTCCCATGCTTTGACACACCAGCCGTCAAATGCACCTACTCAGCCGTTGTCAAGGTCAGGGCCATGGCTGGGGTTGTTTCTGCCTCCTTTGGGCATTGTAAGAGGCTGGAGCTTACAGGAAGCCTGCAGATGAGTTGTAGCCCACTTCCTCACGTCGTTCTTGCCTCCCTAGAGTAGGATCCCAGCTGCTAAAGGTGATTTTCTCAGTGGGACAGTTGTGTAGAGAGGCCCAAGACAGGCCTTGTGGAGATCGGGTGGCTGCGGGGACCAGGGAGCAGCACAATGAGGACATTCTTGACAGTTGGGTTCCAGGACCTCTAGATCTGCAGGAGCCTGGTGGGGTTTCTTGAGTTATAGCCAAAGCATGGCAG
Source organism: Cricetiscus sungorus (assembly GCA_030556225.1). Classification (NCBI taxonomy): domain Eukaryota; kingdom Metazoa; phylum Chordata; class Mammalia; order Rodentia; family Cricetidae; genus Cricetiscus; species Cricetiscus sungorus. The sequence continues at coordinate 15,813,270 of JANBXA010000328.1, read as the reverse complement.
CCTCCACCTGGAGCAGATTGGAGGTGTGGCCCACATTCCTTGACTCAGCCTGTGAGGCTATCTGATAAGGCGTTGAGGGCTTCATCATGGATATGGGGTTCCCTGACCTGGGTTGTGGTGCTCCCTGTCAGTTAAGGGTCCTCTGGCCTGAACTGTGGAGTCCCCTATTGGGGATGAGTCGTCCCTCAGCAGTGTGGTTCCCTTTCCTGGGAGGTGGCTGTACCCTGTAGCTGCCAATCCTCCGCCTACCCCATTGCAGGCCCCGTCAGGGGTGCAGGTGCTGATGAGTGCGACACGGAGCGTGTATGTGGAGGAAGAGGGTGTCTACCACTTCCACATGGAGCACCCTGTACCCGCCTACCTCGTGGCCCTCGTGGCCGGAGACCTCAAGCCAGCAGACATTGGGCCCAGGTAAGGCGCCCTCTGTACCCTGCTGCCCTGTTCTGGGCACCTGGGCCTCAGGAAGAGCCGAGAGTCCATGCACGCAACTACCATGCCTCTCACCCACTGTCTGAGACATTCAACTAACTGATCCATCCAGTGCCCTGCCTCGCAGTCTGCCATCACGCCCCGGGCTACCACACAGCCAGCTGTGCCCTTCTGTCCATCCCACTCCCTTCAGTTCACTGACAGAGGGTTTGTGATGCACTTGTGGGAAAGGCCACCTCCAAGGAACAGGACCAGGCAAGGCAGAGGGAGGATCCAGTAGGGTAAGTAAGGCCCAGGCTTGTCAGCTTCAGCCCGCCTTGTCTGCCTTGTGACAGGAGCCGTGTGTGGGCTGAGCCGTGCCTCCTGCCCACAGCCACCAGCAAGCTGTCAGGTGTTGTGGAGCAGTGGCTGAGCGCTGCAGAGCGACTCTACGGGCCATACATGTGGGGGAGGTATGTCCTGCCCCGGTCTTCCCACTGCGCTCTCTCTCCCTTCTAGAAAGAAGCAGGGCTCGATTGGGAGCCCCTTGTGGGAAGGAAATGACACTGCGGGGCGGGGCGGGCGGGGCGGGGCTGGTGCCGTCCCAGGTGGACAGTAGAGGTGTGGGCTTGGTGAGTCATGGTCCTCACCCTGCACCCATGCGCACAGATACGACATCGTTTTCCTGCCACCCTCCTTCCCCATCGTGGCCATGGAGAACCCGTGCCTCACCTTCATCATCTCCTCCATCCTTGAGAGTGATGAGTTCCTGGTGATTGATGTCATCCATGAGGTGGCCCACAGCTGGTTCGGGAATGCCGTCACCAACGCCACTTGGGAGGAGATGTGGCTGAGTGAGGGCCTGGCCACCTATGCACAGCGCCGCATCACCACGGAGACCTATGGTATTGTCTGGGGCGACCGCGGCAAGGGTGGAGTAGCCTGGGCCCTCTTAGGCACCAATTGCAAGGGGCACGGGTCCCTGCGTAGCCTCCAGCCTGACAGTGTCTGACAGTCTCTGGGGTCGGGTGGTGGGTAGAGTACGGCAACCCTGCTGTAGATGTCCCCACCTCCCTGACCTCCACCTTCTCTCTACTCTGACTTCACTCAGGGGCTGCCTTCACCTGCCTAGAGACAGCCTTCCGCCTGGACGCCCTGCATAGGCAGATGCGGCTTCTTGGGGAGGATAGTCCAGTTAGCAAGTTGCAGGTCAAGCTAGAACCAGGTACTCTCTGCTCCAGGCTCACTCCTGGGAACCCATGCATGGCATCCCCAGGCCCCTCCTTTCCACTTTTCACTTGCCCTGCTGGGGCTCCTCTACCTCACCGTGCCTGAATTCCTTCCAAGGCCAGGCTGAGTGTTCGTTGCCCCAAGGAAAACATCTCAGGTGCCCTTGGCTTGGCACAGCCCCACAGGGTCTGAGCACTGGTGGCTGTGGGGTAGAGCAAGCTCCATCACCGTGTGTGCAGAATGTCAGTGCTCACATGAGGGACTGTGGCCCGCCCTTTGCCTGCTCCTCAGTTCTAGACGACTGCCCCAGTCCCACTGTGCAGGACACAGGTGTCAAGTGGCATCCCAGACAAGGTATTTCCCTGCAGGAGTGAACCCCAGCCACCTGATGAACCTATTCACCTATGAGAAGGGCTACTGCTTCGTATACTACCTGTCCCAGCTCTGTGGAGACCCCCAGCGCTTTGACGACTTCCTCCGAGTAAGCACGTGGGCCCTGCCACCTCCTGTCCTGTTCCAGTGGGCAGACATGCCCCTTCTCTGAGAGGAAGGAACCTGGGGACTGGATGGGGACTTGGCCTTCTGAGGCACTGTCCCCTCCTTCTCCCACCCTTTCAGCAGGGCCTGTGGGCCACCTGGACTGTGATGCACATCTTTAGAAGATGTCCCAGTGTGCCAGCCCCGCTCTGCCAGAGCTAAACATCCCCAGCCTTCCATACCTGCTAAGGCCATGCCCCTCATCTCACAGGCCTACGTGGAAAAATACAAATTCACCAGCGTGGTGGCCCAGGACCTGCTGGACTCCTTCTTGAGCTTCTTTCCTGAACTGAAGGAGCAGAGCGTGGACTGCCGGGCAGGTGAGGCCACCTACCATGCTGCTGGCCCAAGGGCCAGGAACAAGATGGCAGCCGTGACTGGAGGGAAGTTTGTCAACCCCTATGCTCTAGGTCAGGGTGTCATGAGAGAGGCGTCTGCACCTCCTAGTCTAAAGGACCATGACAAGGAGAGGGGGACAGAGGCTTCCTGAAAGAGGTGACCCCTAGGCTAAGCAAGCCAGGCCAAGCAGCCAGTAGGAAAGGGCCATGGAAAGAGTGTGCAAAGTTCCTAGAGAAGGATCAGCAGGGTGGTGGGATTGGCCTGGGACTGACTGGTCCTGCTTGTACATAGTAGGGGTCTCCTGGGGGTCTGAGGGCTTGAGGTCCAGGATTGGAAGAGCTGGATATCCAGAGAGAAATCAAGTTCGATAGAGGATTTCAAGGTCCAGGAATGGTGACCCTGAGTCTTGGAAGGTATATAAGTGCACTGTGGGATTGGTAAGGGACCTCAGAGTCCATGCTTCACTGAACAGTACAGTGCAGAGCCCTCTTAGCCTCAGTGCTGGACACCGGCCAGGCATGTAGCAGGCAGCGATCCTCTGGTGACTAACCCAAGCTTTCCGACTCCTTGTGTCCTTCATAGGAGCCCCCTCCAGTGGCTCTAAGGTGAAGGCACAAACTTCTGAGGAAATGCTCATATTATTTAAACTTCTGAGGAAATGCTCATATTATTTGAGGGCTCTGGGTCCTAGAAGAGACCACCTGCCCAGGAATACCCTCTGGGCTTGGGGTCTCCCTGGCAAGCTACTCCAGTGGCCCCTCCCTAGCCCAGGCAGAGACCCCAGGCCTGGTCTTCCTGCAGGACTGGAGTTCGAGCGCTGGCTCAATGCCACAGGCCCACCACTGGCTGAGCCAGACCTGTCTCAGGGGTCCAGCCTAACCCGGCCTGTAGAGGCCCTCTTCCAGCTGTGGACTGCAGAGCCCCTGGAGCAAGCAGCGGCTTCAGCCAGGACCATTGACATCTCCAAGTGGAGGACCTTCCAGACAGCACTGTTCCTGGACCGGCTACTAGATGGATCCCCGTTGCCCCAGGGTGGGTCCCGCAGTCAACAGGGTAGCCTGGGAAAGGGATGTGGCTCTGGTCCAGCCCTGACCTGCCCACCACCCCACAGAGGTGGTGATGAGCCTGTCCAAATGCTACTCGTCCCTGCTGGACTCCATGAATGCTGAGATCCGCATCCGCTGGCTGCAGATCGTCGTGCGCAATGACTACTATCCTGATCTCCACCGGGTCCGCCGCTTCCTGGAGAGCCAGGTGCAGCTACTTGCCTGGGGCGTGATTGGGGGAGCGGGGAAGCCTCTCCTCAGGGACCCACCTCACCCCACCAGACTCCATCAGACAGGCCAGCAATGCCCTGGAGAGGGGACTAGAAGCCATCAGGCCCGAAGTGAGAGTAGAGAGGCCACATGCAGGCGAGCAGAATGCAGAACTAGTTCATACTGGCCTGAACTCCACCACAGGGTAAAGTTGGGGACCAGAGTCCAGGGGTCTCCACAGGCATCCGCCTTGAGCTAGCTGGACTTCAGGCCTGGAGGCATCACCTTCCCTCTAAGCTTCCCAGGCAGATGCCGGCATCCCCATCCCTTGCTCAGAGACAGCCTAGAAGGGAAAGTGAGGGTGAAACTGCTGAGGGTATTGCAGCATGTGAATCCAGGCCAAAGCCCTCCCGAGAAGTTGGGCACATCTGGATCTGGGTGGAGGAAGGCGCACAGGGAGCCTGCGGTGTGACCAGGTGCTTTCCACAGATGTCGCGCATGTACACCATCCCGCTGTACGAAGACCTCTGCACCGGTGCCCTCAAGTCCTTCGCACTAGAGGTCTTCTACCAGACACAGGGCCGACTGCATCCCAACTTGCGCAGAACCATCCAGCAGATCCTGTCCCAGGGGCTAGGCCCCAGTGCTGAGCCCAGTGCAGAGACCAGCACAGAGCTGGGCGGTGCTGAGGCAGACACGAACCCAGACTCGCCAGCCCTGCTGCTCGGGGATGAGGCCCCCAGTAGCACCATCTCTCTCAGGGACGTCAATGTGTCTGCCTAGCCTTCCTTGGTGACTGACCCTCGACCTCCCAGACACCACGAGTGTGCCTTTTGTGGTCCTGGCTGCCATGACTGCGCCTTGGCTCTGGCCACGAGCTCTGCCCAGGACCATAAGCCCCCCCATTGTCTCCATGCCAGGGGCATGTGTCCATTGAGGCCCATGGGCCAGGGCCCACCCTGTCCCTGCTCTCTTGTACCGCAGGCCCCAGGGCTGGCCCATACCCTCCATGCCTCCTGTCTCAACACTGACAGCCATGCCTCACCCTGGAAGCCAGCATCTGCTGAACACTGCTCTGGGGACAGTGACCCCAGCAGTCCCACAGCAACAACCACAATGTGCCTTACACATGCCAGAGGCCCAGGATACATGGTCCTGGGAGTGTGCTTTCCTGCAGAATCCTGTGTCTGGCCCCCGGGCTAGGTTTGCTTGAGGGACAGAGGACAGAGGAACAAGGATACAGGCATTCCATCAGTTAGGGACAGGGGACAGATGGAGAGGATGGACCTCTCAAACAGGCCTCAGTCTGCACCCAGAGTCCAGGCCCCAGAGGTACAGGGAATAGCCTGTGCTTGTGAATACCTGAATAACACTGGTGCTCTCCATGCCTGTGTGCTGAGAGAGGCATCAGGCTGTGGGCTTCAGCCTGGGACCACTGCAGCAGGAACAATGGTGACTGTCCCATTAAATCTCCACTCTGCAGATCTCACCTCCCTTCCTGTTTGTCACTACCTTGTCTTTTGTACCTATCCAGCTGCCGCGGGGTAAGGCTGGAAGAAATGACACCTGATCGTGAGAATCATGGTCATAGCCTATCCCGATATACAGATATCAAGAGCGAGGCGGGAACCTACCCCGGAGCCAAAATGGGGGTCAGTAGGTGGCCCCTTGTTCTCAGCAACTCAGTCAGACCTTGGGTGAGCATGATCTCATCAGGATCCTAAAGAGGATGTCTGTCACCCTTATTCTGGACTTTGACCTCTGTGATTCTGACCATACCTCTGCCTCTTAGTACTGGGGCACCCAGACCTCAACCAGGGTGCAAGGTGCGAGTGCGGGATTGGTTGGGAATGCTGAGACAGAACTCTAGCATGGCAAGCTGTGGGGTTCGGTATCTCTACTGGCAAAGGGAGCTCCATGCTCACAGGGCCTCGAGTGGGGCTGCTCCTCAAAGACAAGCCAGTGGCAGGGCCACCACTGGGACCATTTGGTACTCTGAAGCCTCCAACTTTAGCAACATGCCGTGACATGTCATTCCAACCCACTGTCAGGCCAAGTCACAGAACTCTGTACGTGGTCCCAGGAAAAGGTGAGATGAGTAACTTGATGCCTCCAGCCCCTAGTCACAAAATTCACCTCCCTTTTCAGAGATGTCCCCTCAGCAGAGGCAGCTATGGTGTCCTCTAGTCATACGCCACAAAGGAGTCCAGAACTTAGTGTCCCCTCTCCTTTGCAAGTTTATGGGCGTGGTGCCTACCATGGTACTGCCTGTGGCTCTACCCCATTCGAGAATGAGAAGCAGAAGCGTCCCTCACAACCAGCAGGGGGCAGAGGGGACAACTGCTGTGACAACTTCCAGAAGAGAGGTGTTAGCTGTTCTCGCTGCTGTAGTCAAATCTGGCAGAAACAGGATAATTTGCTTGGACTGTTTTTAGGCCTTAGTGGCTGGGAAGGAATGGTGATGAGAAAAGCTTGTCAGTGGCAGTGGGGGCTCGCTGAGATTCCTCAGCACTATGCAGCAGAGACAGTAGTCCAGAACTCCAGGCAAGTATAACTACAAGGTCAACTAGGGACCTGTTTCCACCACCCATCTCCTAAAGGTTCCATAGCCTTCAAAGTAGCACCATAAACTGGCGGCCGAGACTTCCAGATCCGAGCCTGGATTGAGGGCAGGAGGCACTTTCAGATTTAAACGGAATGGGAGGCTAGGGGCAAGGGTGCCATCTGATCATAGCTCCACCAGGTGGCATGGCCAAGAGTCCTGGCTATTCCGCTCAGCTTTGCTTTCTCTGGCCCAGGTGCCACCATCCAGAGGGGTCACTCTTGAAGATGTCCACACAGCCCTCCCTCTTCAACGGCAGGACCGCTTTCAAGTCTGTTACCACAGACTCATCTAGGCTGCTCATTTCTTTGACAATACAAGTTGACACCTTTGTGGCCTCCCAGAGCATGGGTTCCAGGTCTAGGTGTCCCTGCTGTACCCACAGTGTCCTCCAGACACTCAGGTCTGTACAAAACCAAACGACTCCCAGCAGTTACAGCCATGGAGCGCTGCCTACCTAGAAAGCGATCCTTAATGCCAATCTGTCGTGGCTCTGCGTGCCATTAGAGGTACAGAGGGGCACACTTTTCAGCCCCATCCTTGCTTTCCTGTCTATCTGTGCTCTTCCTCCAGCGGGCAAAGCTGGACTGCCTCAGTCTCCTCCCCGTAATATCTTGCTAGGGCAGCCTTAGCTGTCACTCACAGCCAGTACTCCCAGCTTCCTCTACTGTTCCTATCCCACTCTTTCATATACTCTCTGCCTCGTGAGTTCTCCATTGTAGATGGGCTTCAACACATATTTTGCCCTCACATCCTATGGCAAACCAACATTTAAGACCCCAGTGTTTGCTGCCATCCACAGCCTACCCGAGTCAATACCACATGGACAGCATCCCTCCTCCAAGAGGCGAGGGCTTTTGCATGGGAGGCTAACTTAACCCCAACCACAGACAATGAGAGCCACAGAGGAATGGTGGGGTATGCTGTCTTTTCCTCCCTCTGGGACTACCCAAGGACCTGCGCTGATGGGGGATTTCAAGTGTTTCCAGGCAGTGTGCCAGGGGTTAAAAGCTATAGAGGGAATCATGTCCCACCTCTGCTCCCACAGCCCACCCTGGTCTGTGCATAGGAGTATTTAGCAAGTACTAGTTAAGAGCTGAGGTTGAAAGTTTGGGGTATATCTGCATTTCAAAAGAGTAGGGGTGAGCTAGTCATGGAGGAGCATGGTGTCAGTGAAGGACACCATGTGTAAGGACCAAAACCATGGAGAGGGGCCTGAAGAGATGGCTCAGTGGTTAAGAGCACAGGCTTGTTTTTCCTAAGGACCCAGGTTCCATTCCCAACACTCAACTTGCAACTAACTCCAGGCCCAGGAGCTCTGACACTCACTTTGGACCTCTGTGGGTACCAAGCATAAATGTGGTGTACAGATGTTTATGTGAACCAAACACCCGTACACGTAAAATAAAACAGAAAAACATTTGAGAGGCCAGGCTCTTGATGGAAGAGATTGGAATCCACGGAGACCTGAAGCCTGGCTGAGGCGGTGGTCTGAGGAGATGGTGGGTCTACATGTAGTCCCCGTGTTAACTAGAGCCTTTACCCGGTCCTTAGAGCCCTGAGACTCTTGATTCAGGCCATGTCCTGTGTAGTCTGGAATGTCCATTAGCACTCTCCTCCATAGAGACTTGGAAAGTCTTCTGGGGAACTTCTGGCACAAAGACAAGGCACAACTGAGCTCACCCCTGGTTAGTGCCAACAATGCAAAGGACAACATGGAATAAATCAAGCTTGCGCTTGAGACACAGCTGGGGAACACTGGCAGAGATCAGAGCGCATGCTCAGACATAAACAGGAGAGGGTGTAAAATAGACTACACGGATCGGAACCAGCCCTGAGTAACAGTAACTGTGGTAACAAAAACACCAGGGACCGTGGACATTTTTTCATTAATATTTTATACATGAAACACTAGGGTTTGCGATGGTGTTTTCATAGTGTATGTACTGTACTCACTATTACCTTCTGATGCCCCACTTCTCCACTAAACAAATCTCCCATCCCCTTCCTCGCTCACTCCCCTCTTCCCTCCCTTCTTTGTTCTACATATTAGAGAGGAAAAGGTTTCTGAGTGGCTTTTTATTCTATACGTGTGAGTGTTTGCCTACATGCACACAGGTTATCTGCAGAGTAGCTGGTGTTCTTATCCCTGAACTATCTCTCCAGCAACCCCCCAGTCTTTCCCTGTTAACATGATAATCTCTAGTTCTATCAAATTCCCTGCCAAGGACATAGTTGCATGCTTCTCTGTGGATGAATAATGCTGCACTATAATTATTTACCACGTTTCCTTTACCCATTCATCTGTTGGTGAACATCTAAACTAATACCATATCTTGACAGTAGTAAACAGCGCTACAGTAAACACAGATGCACAGGTATCTCTGTTGTAGGCTGACTTAGATTCCTTCAGATACAAACCCAGGAGTGTTTTAGCTTGACCATATGGTGATTATAGTTTTAATTTTTTTTTGAACTTCCATATTGATTTCCAAGGTACCTGCCCTGGTTTACCTCCAGCAATTTTTGTTTGGCTGTTGAGTCTATTAACTCTTCTGGCTGATAAAATCTCAATGTAGTGTGTGTGTGTGTGTGTGTGTGTGTGTGTGTGTGTGTGTGTGTGTGTGTGCACGCGCTCTGTCTGTCTGTCTGTCTGAGACAGCTACGTATGTTGTCAAGGTAGTTTTAAAACTGAATTTCACTGATAGCTAGGGATGTGAGATTTTTCATGTATTTACTGGTCGTTTGTACTACATGTGTTTATTATGTGTGTGTGGTTGCACTTGTGGCACTGGTGTGCACGTGTAGGTCAGAATAGTCGATAGGTCCTCTCCTACTATAGGAGTTCTACAGATCAAACTCCTGTCGTCAGACTTACCGGAGAGCCATCTCACCTGCCCCTGTATTTATTCTTTTGAGAACTGTCTATTAAATTCACTTGCTCATTTAATGTTTGAAGGATTTGTGTGGGTGTGTGGGGTGGAGTTTTTGTATCTGTTTTTTTTTTTGTTTTTTTTTTTTTATAGACGCTAGATATTAGTCTCCTGTCAGATGTACAGTTGGATTTTTCTACTCTAGGCTGTCTCTTTGTTTCTTTTGCTATACAGAAGCTTTTTAATTTTGTGCCTGTCTGTTTGTCATTCCTGTTGTTCGTGGGTTATGGAGTCTTTCAGAAAGGTTTTCCTGAGCCTACATCTTGAAGTGTTTTCTATAGCAATATTAAACTTTCAGGTTTTATATTAAAGTCTTTGATCCATTTTGAGCTGATTTTTGTTGACAAGAGAGAGTGGTCTAATTTCATTTTCTTACACATGGATGTCCCCTTCCCAGCACCATTTGTTGAAGGTGGAACCTTCAAGCCTTTTAAATTTCAAATGATCCCAGAAGTCAGACACTGAGCTTTACACTTCACACTCTGGTTTTGCTGTGATTTGTGACTGTGCCTTGGTCTTGTGCCTTGGAAAGAAAGAAAGAAAGAAAGAAAGAAAGAAAGAAAGAAAGAAAGAAAGAAAGAAAGAAATTTCTCTTTTTCTTTTCCTTTTTTTTTTTTTATCCTTATGGGAGCCCCAGTTGTGAGATCTTGGGTATTTTAGAGAAACTTTGATGAAATTTGAAAGACTATTAATAAAGACATGGAACTTATAAGTGATGGGAAGTTTTAAACCTGTGGAACTTTTAGCTATTTATGCTTTTCATTGTGTTATTAATACAAGATCTTGGGTATGAAAAAATGGCAAGTGTGCTATGTATTTTTAAATGACAAGAGTGCCACCTCCCTTCACTCACTCTTAGAGTCCTGATTCTCTGTGATGACAGACCATGACATCTGAGGTGGGTCGCAAAACACGGTGGCTTGCACTTCTCCCTCCTCTTGAAATTTCCTCTGGCAAAAACCTGTCCTCAGGTAATCAATCAGTTTGTGCAGACAAATCATGGTGGCCGCACAGGGAGGAAGTAAGGCTTCACTTGAATTTGGAGTGGACACTCTAGCCCCAGGCAAGCCTGCAATTATGTTCAGCCCTGGCCTCACATCTTGACCTTATGTTGTGAGAGATCCTAAATCAGAACCACAAATGATTTGCTCCCAGTTCCCAGCCTGAGGAAGCTGTGAGACCGTGTTAGTTGTTATGTAGTAGATGATGCAAACAAAATTCCTGCATGTCTTCCCACAAAGACCACAAAGTTTTCAACAGAACAGTTATGTCTAAAGTAACCACATGCTCAATGAGCTCCAAACTGAGGTGACTTTGCCAGACCAACCAGAGCACTGAGCACTATTACTGCCTGCACAGGGTTCATAGCACCTTTGGTCTGTTTTCTGGCATGTCACCATGTGATTACAAGCTGACTTCAGCAGTTGTTGGCACTTGGAGGCTGGGATGGGACACCTGTCTTTGTATCTTCTGCACACCACATTGGAGAAGTCCTCAGTAGACATGGGCTACAGTGTGTGTGCACCCAGCTGCTTTCTTATCTACAACTTCATTGTAGTACCCGTGAAGCAATATTGAGGATTGGGTAATGGGATGCAAAGCAGGTGACTGGCCCCAGGCTCTGTGTGTAGACTGTGAGGTGAAGTTTTTAGGGAATGTTAGGGTACCATGCACCTTGTTTGAGACCTAATCTCTCTCTGGGAGCCGAGCTTTGTGGGTCTAGGCTAGGCTGAGCTAGCATGGAGCACAGGGTTCCCCATCTGTGTCTATCTATCCTGGCATTATAAGAACATGCAGTCATGTACAGCTTTCTCTGTGGATGCCAGTCATGGAACTCAGGTTCTCATGCTTCTGCAATAAGCACTTTTCTTCTGAAGCTATCTCTCCCTAACTCCTATCTACCTAGATCTGGGACATACCCTCCTTTCTGAACTTATGACCTTGGAGCTAGGAAGAGGTCAGACTCCATAGATGACTTTAGCTACCAGAAAACAAAGAACTGAAATCAGGGATATTCTAAGAGGACGGAAGCTGTATGGTGGGTCCCCAGCAGACATGGTAGTCTGCCAAAACCTATATGCTTGGCTCAATACTCACTGTTTCCTCTGACAGATATTGTTTGTCCCTTCTCCAAGACTGAGTATGCCTCTTGTTCCCCAACACTACCCTCAACCTAACCTGGGTAATCTGCTTGCTCAGCTGTTACCACTCAACAGTGGACATACAGGGGTTCAGAAGAGGTTCTCCTGAGAAAGTCAGGTTATATCCCCTTGAAAAACCAGATAGAAGAGTTCAGGAGGGAAGCAGCAAGGAGGGTTAAAAAGGGAAGTAGCAAGAAGGGCTAAGGTTTCAAAGGGCCCCAAACATCCAAGGCCTTGTGCAGAGTGTTTTGTATGTTTCAGCTCTCACACTGGAAGGTGGAGTGACCATGGACATCAGTGCAGTGAGGGACTCTCACATGACACTGTGATATGAGCTGGCAGTTCCTTGCATGAACAGGATTTTGGTATTTTAAGACAAGTTCTTGCTATGTGGCCCAGGCTGGCCCCACAATTCTCTTGGTTATAGGAGTTGCACCACAGCCAGTTTGGACTCAGATTTTTAAGTGCCTCATTGTAGGGACTTACGTCAGAAGTAGCTGCCTCCATACCCATTTTCATCTGCCCACCTAGACTACTTCTTTCTAGCCGTTCTTGGTACCCTGCTATCCAAGCCCAGGGATAGAGATTGGCCAGGAGGGCCAGGAAGTTCCTCTCCAAATTGGCAGAGGGAGCATGGCTGTATACTGGAAAACGAATGGATCACAGGGCTTTAGAATAGAACAAGTCAATGGATAAGCTGCCCTCACACCATCTGACTAAAGTACAACCATCTGCAGGCTTAGGCTAACTGCCTAACCAGTATCATTTTCTTCACTGTCTGTGCTGGCTAGCTTTATGTCAATGTAACACAAGCTAGAATCTTCAGAGGAGGCTCAACTGAGAAAATACCTCCATAGGATCCAGCTTTAAGGCATTTTCTTAATTAGCAACCAATGTGGGAGGGCCAGCCCATTGTGGGTGGTCCCAGGTTCTATAAGCAGACTGAGAAAGACAGTAAGCAGGACCTTTGGCCTCTGAATCATCTCTGGCCTCCAGGTTCCTACCCTCACTGCTTTTGATGATGAACTTATATGCAACTGTGAGTGAATAAATTCCCCCCCCCCCACTATGGTCATAGTGTTTCATCAGTAACCCAAGACACTGTTCCTTCCATGCTCTGGGCGTGGCCCAGCCCTGGACTTGGATATGGCCTCCAGGAAGCTGCTTGTTCCCCTGAACTATAATCTAACCACTCCAATGAGACTTCTGGAGTGAACCAATTGTACAGGACTCCCAGTTGGAGCTAATTTGTCACAATCACTCAAGGTAAACAGCCTTAATGATTCAACTGGGGTACAGCTCTCAGCCTGCCAGAGGCAAGAATCACGTGGCTCAACACCATGAGTACTAAGTAAATTGCACTCCAAAAATGTGTTGGACCATGTGGCTACTCCTTTTTTTTTTGACAACCTCAGCAAAGATACGAGTGTCCTGTCTCAAATCATGATGCTGAGGCCTACAGGAGTCAAGGTAGCAGTGTCGTGCCACAGCAACAATCGCTGCTAATGCTGGGCCACACGGCCTCTCTCTCACGGGAAGAAGGCGCAACGGTCTGGGCTCTGCAGCGGCAGGGGAAGGACAGAAGCTCTTTGAGCGGGCTGTTCCTCTCCCAGCGGTGGGCACCTGTCCTACCTAACTATACCAAACGGGCTTCACCCTGACTACCCTTTATCCAGTGCTGAGTAACAGCAGCCCCGAGGAGGCAAAAACCAGGGCAGTCCTAACAGGTGGCAGACGGCTGTCACAAAGGGCGTGGGGCTTCGTCTGCGGCAGGTTCGCGTCCCTGGGAGGGTGGGGGGAATTGAAAGGGCCGGTGGATTCTCGAGGTCGCCGTCCTCATCTCTCCCGGAAAAGCCGTGAGTGGAGCCGCATGTCCAGCTAGCCACCATCCAGCCAACAGATGCCGGGCCATTCAGGAATGTTCCAGCCGCACCCCGGGGCCTCTCGGATCCAGTTGTCCCGGTGACACCTCGGCCTGTCCAGGGCCACACAAGCACCACGGCGCAGCAGCGCGGTCACAACCCGCCTTCCCTAGCCAGTGCCTCGCTAGCTCTTAGAGAACACACGGAGGAAACCAGCCGCATGGCAACTTCCTGCCTGGCACCGGAAGCAGCCTCGCATGCTGGGAAGCAGACGGCGCCCGTGACGAGCGAAGTATGCTGGGAGCGGCGCTGCATGCTGGGATAGGTAGTCCGCAAAGCGACCTAAACCAAACCGTCTTTTCAGCTTCCTGTGGTCCCCTAGCCTCGAGTTCAAGCGACAGCAGCTGCGCCGTCCCGAGAATAAGGCCACACGGTTTCATCTGGGTGGCGCCACCGTGGAAGACACATTGCGACGAAGTGTCGCGAGAGCACAACCTCGGGGTCCAGCCTCCTGGGCTCCGGCTGCAGCGCGTGCGCGCTTAGGCAACCATATCACATGACCCCAGCCAGGCGCCCGGTTGGCTGCAGCCGGGTTACCTGGACAACGGAGCATGCGGCGCCTGGCGAGTCAGCACAGTAGGTCTCGCGGGCTGAGCTGAGCAGGTTTGCAGCGACGGTCGCGCACTCGCTCCCGGGCGGCGACCGAGACCACCGGCATCCGATGGGAGCCCAGGGCGCCGAAGATGCGGGCGGTCCGGGCCGAGACGCCGGCGCGGGAGCTCTTCCAGGACGCCGCATTCCCCGCCTCGGACTCCTCGCTCTTTTTCAACTTGTCCACACCTCTGGCCCAGTTTCGGGAGGACATCACTTGGAGACGGCCCCAGGTGCAGCCGGGTCTCTCGCCTGGGCGGATGTTGTAGATTTCCCATAGTTGTGGGCTCCGAACCCGCCGCCCGCTCTGGTAGTGTCTCAAGTCCGTGTTTTCTTCTTTTTATTTTTTTCTTAATGTGCATTGGTGTTTTGCCTGCAGCCATATCCGTGAGGCTGTCTGGCCTCCTGGAACTGCCATTTAGGTACTGGGAATTGAACCCGGGTCTACTAGGAAGAGCAGCCAGCGCTCTTAGCTGCAGAGCCACCTCTCCAGCCCCGACAAATCTTTCTTGGCTTTGCGCTTTGCGTGTATTTCTTTTACTAGCTCTTGGAGTTGGAGTGTGAACACAGGACAGAGGGGATCATTGTGGTTAACCAATGCGCAGTGGGAAAACCTCAGGGACTGCGTGCTGTTGGCTTCTTAGGACTATTTTTTACAATGCTATGTATTGTAAAATAGACAGCAAAGTTCTGGTCACCACTGAGCAGTTTCTGGATCGACTGGTCAGTTTGTTGCAGATGTATTCAATTGAACACTTGCAGGAGCAAATCTACTTGATTGATCCAGAAGCTGAAGGTGGAGCTGCGTAGGACCTGATAGAACCACCTGGTCATTACAAGTGGCACTTCCCCACTGTCCCGCCTGGTCATTACAAGTGGCACTTCCCCATTTCTTGCTTCTCTCCAGCCTCCGTTAGCCTTGGTCATTTGCTGACCTGCTCCTCAGAACAGTGCCACCCCCGTGGCCACAGAAGGCTGTGGTAGATGATGTTTTGGACTTGGTGCAGAGAAAATAGATGTCCTGGCCTAGTGCTTTTGTTGGTGTTTTTAGACGTGGCTTATCTGCTGAACAAGACTGCCCAGGGAACAGCCTGCCCCACGTGGATATAGTGCTGCTGTATCCATGACAACTGGATGGACACCAGCCCTTGTGCAGCCTGCACAGTTTGGCGCAGTAGTGTTGATACGCGTCCTGGGTTTTCTTGGGTAACACTAAGAGTTTCAGGTTTTGTTGTTCTTGTTCTTTACGTTAAAAATGGGTTTTACAAAAGCTGGGCAGTGGTGGCTCACACTTTTCATCCGGTGCCGTGAGGGTTTTCAGTTAAGGAGTGAGTGTGTTGGAATGTTTTAAGAAGCTTGCTCTTTGGTGACTAGGACACAGGGATGATATCCTTTTGTATTTTATATTGTAGCCATGTGAGCGTATTACCTCTTGATAAATGTACCAACAGTAGTAAACAAGACAGAAAAAGATCAACGGGAAAGAAACTCACTCCCAGGAGGGAGATGATCATGAGGACTAGAATGCGGGTCGCCCTTTTAGTAGTGCTGGAAGTTGATCCATGTTAACCTGAGAGCTGGGTGAAAGCGGCTTTGCAGTAGACTGCTTTGAGAACTGAAACAGCTCAGCAGATCGCCATTCACTGCCGAGCCTACTGACCTAAGCATATGGTCCCCCAGACCCACATGTGATGGAAAGAGAGAGCACACTCCAATAAGTCGGCCTCTGACCCCCATACTCATACTGTGCCACAAGCAAATAGACACAATTTATATAGGTAGATAAAAAAGGATTACTTCTTGATTCCTGGCCAGAGTGATAGATGGGTGTAGTCCTAGGCAGCATCTGATTTTCCTCCCTTGTTCTGGTGGAGTTGTCAGGTAGATGGGGCGGAAGCTCAGGAAGAGTATGGTAGATGGGACAGATGCTTTACAGTCCAGCTGGGAAGAGCCACTCAGGACCCTGGGATAGGGCTCGAGGAGTCTCGAGACTTAAGCCTTAATATTTAAGTGTGCAATCGAGCACCCTAACAAGTAGTCAGCAACAGGCGAGATGCAGCAGGCAGTGAGCGAGAGAGTACCACAGGTGCATGTGGCAGCATGGAAGTTAATGGGAGCTTCCATGCCCTTGAGGGTCGGGGGCAGCCAGCAGTTCTGAAAGTTACTAAATGATAAGACCTGCCCTTTATATTTGACATCATAAAGGTGAAGTGAGGCGGTTTGGGGGCATGATTGACTGAGGAGCAAGGGCAGTCTTTGATGAGGGCAGGGACAGTAGGGTCGGCAGTTTCTCTGAGAAGCTGCCATTGAAGGGGGTGTAGGAAGAGAATACAGTGCTGCCAGATACTAAAAATGGGAGGTCTCTATCCTGCTAGCATGCTGGTGTGGCCTGCCCCGGGAGTGCCTGAACATGTAGAGAGGCTGTAACAGGATGAGTGCAGCTCCAAGGTAGCAGAAGATAGATGCCCATTGCCCCCCCCCCCCCCCCCCCCCCCCCCGTGAAGCAAGAGGACAGGCTGGTTGCGCAGGTGTTGAGGCAAAGGGGAGTGACAAAGGGGACAGTATGAGGTTGTCTGAGGATTGGGAAATTGAACCTTGTAGTGACACAGGAGACTTTCCAGCAGTGCAAAGGACCCATTGGCTATTTGTCACCATGAATTTATGAAATAGAGCTGATTTCTAAACTTAGCTGTTTCAAAAAGGGTCATCCAGAATTGAGGTCTTGCCAGTGAGGAAAGTGTGTAGAGATGTTCCATGGGAGAACTGTAGCCGGGTAGGTGCTGTAGGGTAGGGGTGGAGGAGTAGCTTCCCCTTACATTTTGGGCCAGAAGCTTAGCTAATCTTAGGAAGCGCCTCTGTAGTCTGCCCTGGATTCCCGTGTTCTTAGCTTGCAGAGTAGCCGTGAGCTAACTCTGGATGAATTGCTTTCAGGAAATTTGTGCCACACCTCAGCTGTTTCCAGATAACCCACGAGAGGGGCAGGTGAAGCAAGGGCTGCTGGGGGATTGCTGGTTCCTGTGTGCCTGTGCTGCCCTGCAGAAGAGTCAACCCCTCCTGGACCAGGTACGGGCCACCATAGGCTTCCTCCTACTGGGTTCATTCTGCCTGCACAGTCCAGGGAGCTCTTCCAAAAGCAGGCCCTGCTCAGCAGAATTTGTGGCTGCATAGCATGGCTGATGGGGAAGGTTAGGGCACCAAGACTGTGACCCAGATGTGTCCTGTCCACCAGACCAGAACCACCCACACATTTGGGACACAGAAACAGGCCAAGCTGGCAGATAGAACAGGGTCAGCAGAGGCATCTTGTGTCTCTGGTTTGGAATTTGTTTTCTCTGCTGAATTGATTTCTTTTCCATATGTATGTGTTAAATACCAATAGGGAAAGGGTCATTGGGGCTGTCTTCTGATAGAGGCGGACTCCAAAACAAAGGGCTTGTGGGTTTTCTTTCTCACAGTGCTGCCTTGGCTCATTGCTCAGGGGTTTTTGTTAAGTCAACAGCATTGAGGGGTAACCTGTGAATGGCTCTCGTGTGTCCTGGGCCCTGGGCTAAGCTCATTGCTGTTGTTACCTCTCCTTACAGGCTTGTTGACATCTAACTTTTCTGTAAAAGAGGATGCTGATGCCATTGTCACCATATTTGCTCTGTTACTGAGAGTTGGAGCCAGCACCACACTCAGTCTCTCCCTAGGTGCAGAGCCTGCTTTTGCCTAACAGAAGGGAGCAGTGGACTTAGCAGGAAGGCCTGCTAGGCCTGTGGCTACCTGTTATAGCCAGGTCTATTGAGAATTGGGTTACAGAAGTGGGGCGGGGTGGTACATGCCTGTCTCAGCACTCAGGAGGCAGAGGCAGGTGGATCTCTTGAGTTTGAAGCCAACCTGGTGTACAGAGGGAGTTCCAGTTTCAAGACAGCCAGGGCTACACAGAGAAACTGTCTGGAACCCCACTCCCACCCTCACCACCCCAAATTGGGTTATTCCTGCCTGCCAAAACTTTGAATTCAGGTCAAATGCTTATTTGGGGCAGTGAATGTGGTTGGCTGTGAACTGTGGGGACATGAGTTATTTATGTGACAATCTGGATTTAGTGTTCACTGGTTGAGTTGTATGGCATGATCATATAGATCTGGCATCCAACATAGCAGATCTCGGCAGGTGCTCTCGGAGGGCTTCTGTTGAGGCCACACTGTTAGGACCCTGAGGAGCACAGGTGACAGTGGTCCTCATGTGTTGGGTACTTCTGTCAGGGCCACACTGAGGAGCTCACTGATGCAGACCTCATGCTGTCTGTTTGGTCTCTCCTTGTACATGTTAGGTCTTCCCTCCAGGACAGCCAAGCTGGTCCGACCAGAAGTACCGAGGTTTCTTCACCTGTCGAATTTGGCAGTTTGGACACTGGGAAGAGGTGACTGTAGATGATCGTCTGCCTTGCCTTGCCGGGAGACTCTGCTTCTCCCGGTGCCAGAGAGAGGATGTGTTCTGGCTTCCCTTACTGGAAAAGGCCTATGCTAAGTACGTATGGTATAGAGGTGACTAGGCCAGCCAGGCTCGGTGGCTTTAGCACCCAGACTGTGCCCAGAGGCCCATCCCCTCTGCCCAGGGCTGCAGAGCACTATGTAGTCCTTGGGGTCTGGCAGCCATCTCTGTGCTGCCCCCATGTATGTTTCTGAACATTCAAGACGAGTGGTTTGTTGCCTGTTTGCAGGGGAGCGAGGAGCCTGGTGTGGGGCAGCACTTGCTTATCTCAGTCCCGCTCTCGCTGCAGCTGTCCCTCCTGCGTGCTGCCTGACATCTTGCTGAAGGAGGCTGGCTGGTGGGCAGGTGTCTGAGCGGAGGGACTCAGAAGGCTAGCAGAATATCAATACTTGGGACAGTGGGGTTGAGCTTCTGAGATGGAGCCTGTGTGTCCCCTTGTCTTGTCCTTTGCTGCCCGCACTAGAGAATGGGCCTGAACATAGCAGCTTCTGACATTTACAGATGAGTGAAGGTGTGATGATGAAGCAAGGAGCAATCCAGGTGCAGTGAAAGGGTGGCTTGGAAGATGCTCTGGGGCGTGATGGATTGTGGGAGTAGGAGGGGCGAGAACCCCCTGGTAGTAAGGCTTACGGCTCCCGTGCTTGTGGCTCCCCAGGGTCCATGGATCCTATGAGCACCTGTGGGCAGGGCAGGTGGCAGATGCCCTGGTGGATCTCACTGGAAGCCTGGCGGAAAGGTGGACCCTCAAAGACATAGTGGAAGCCAGTGGCCAGCAGGACAGATCCGGCGGCGGGGAGCAAAGGACTTGTCGGCAGCTACTCCGCCTGAAGGATCAGTGTCTGCTCAGCTGCTCTGTGCTTAGCCCCAGAGCAGGTACAGTCCATGGCTACAACTTCCTCCACCATGAGCTTGTTAGAGAAGAAGAGGTCCGTCCCGAGACGGGTGTCGTGGGTTTGTGTGGTTCTGTTATCCCTCCTCAGAGAGAAGTGGCCCGCTTTCTCCTCCACCTGCCCTTCTACCTAGAGCAATGCAGGGCCTACATTGTGTCCCTATTGCTCCCAGACAGCTTAGAAGCAGAGCTGACTGTGCATGCCATCATCCCTCCCAGCTCAACCAAAATGCAAAGCCACATTAAGCTTCATGAAGGAAAGTTTGTGTACAAAAATGAGAAGAAAGAAAAGCTTACCCAAATAAAACTGCTCTAAGCCACTTACACATATTTAGTGCCCTTTTTGAGTTTCCTATGTATACAACCTGTTTTTTTGTTGTATACCATTTTCTGTGTTATCATGCAAACTTTGGAATAGCTTCTTCCAAGCATCTCCTACAGTGATACGGCCTTTCAGTAGTGTTGGGGTTCAGATCCTTTCTTGCTTTGTTGTTGTTGCTCTTGTTTCTTCTTTTTGGGGGCGGGGAGTGGGTTCAGGCTTGCTTAGAACTCGGGTAGTCCTCCTGCCTCTGACTCACGGGTGTTGAGGCCACTGGCAGTATTACATGCCTGGCTAGATCTTCTGATGGTAATACTGTAGTGAACACCTTTATAGTTTTCTATTCACATTTGGGAATATTTTTTGTAACATAACTTTGGTTCAAAACTAGGGGCCTCAGGCAGTCAGGTGCTTGTTGCACAGCCCGAGGACCTGAGTTGGATATTCAGCACCAAGGTCAGAGGCTGGGCTTGCTGGTCGGTACTTGTAATTCCAGCTCTGAGGAGGTGGAGACAGGAGGATGTCTGGGGCTTGCTGGCCAGCCAGCCTAGCTGAGTCAGTGAGCTCCAGGTCCCAGTGACAGACCCTGTCTCAAAAAATAAGGTGAGTTGCTCATGAGGAACAACACCAAGGCTGTCTTTTGGCCTGTATGCACATGTGTACATGCACACACACACCCACATACACACATGTGAACACATGTAAATAATAAAATATGACTAAACTCGTTGCTAGTCACACCGCTAGTCCAGCAGCTAAGAGTTGGCAAAGCTGTGGTCTGGGTCCCCCAGGCAGATGTGGGATGAAAGGAGAGAATAGGGTATGCCCACTGCTGTCTACGTAGGCTCTACTAAGCCTCCCCAGAGGTGGGAGCTGACCATTGACTGTTGATGTTGGTGGCCTCGGAGTGAGGGAGAGCTGCTTGTGGACCCTTCTGGTTTTGGAGAACCCCTCTCCCTGGAAAGAGCTGCTGGGGCTACTGAACCCTCAAGGGCTGGGGCTGAGAGGGACACCAAGAATGGAAGCTGCAGAGCCTTTGGGAGTGGATCTGTGGCCACACAGGCCCTCCTGCCCCCTTTTCTGGCTTCCACCCTCCTTGGAGTAGCCCTTCTCTTTGCTCTGTCATCTCTGACCTGGTAGATGCCTCTTGACCTTGAATCTTCCAACATTGACTTCTGATTCACATGTTCCTTCTCCATCTGGCTTTTTCCTGGTTTGGGGTTGGGGGTCTGATAGCTATTGATGATCCTAGGTATGTCAGTGACGGTAATAATGGTTCCATTCTTGATAGCTGGCCCTGCACTGGGACACACGGTGAAAACTGAGGCCCAGAGCAAGAATGTCGGGGACAGCACCAGTCTTTGGTGGCAGTGAGCCAGGGCCCAGCTGTTGGCCCTTCCTGGCACGGAATGCCAGTGAGCAGTACAAGTATCTGGCCTGTGTTTAGAAACAGCTCCTTAAACGCCGTGGGCATTAAAGCAGGACTCTGTCCTGTCCAGTTTGGGGACATGGTGATGCTGGTCCTGCACGTGACTGAGCTGTTCCCACAGGTGCCAGGGAGCTCGGGGAGTTTCACGCCTTCATCATCTCAGATCTGCGGGAGCTCAGGAGTCGCACTGGCCGGGATATCCTCCTGTTGCGGATTCATAACCCTTGGGGCCGACGTTGTTGGCAGGGCCTCTGGAGAGAAGGGTAAGTACCAGGAGGGGACTGCGTATGGAAGGAAGGGTTAATACCCTGAGGACATCCGTTCCACGATGCCCATCTGGCCTGTTGTGTGCTCATGTCCAGCTGCCAGGATGATGCTTGCTTTTCCACGGTAGAGCTCACCCACACCTGTTTGTGCACCCACTTGCTTAGAAGGCCTGGGATCATACAATTATTTTTTATGGGGTTTTATTTTGGGTGCCTGTAGGATAGTGGATGCCTGACCAGGTGTTTGGATGAGTTGGGGTTTGAGGGTGGCCTGTAGCTAAAGTACTTAGCTCAGATTTAAGGCCCAACTAATCCAGGGTTCGCCTGACGCCTGGGAGACCCAGGCTGGTCTGGTGCTGCCACTAAGCAGAGCGGCGCTCTACTCAACATGACAGCTCCATCAGGGACTAAGAGGTCTGGGCTCTGGTGTGATGGCCTTAAGAAGGCAAGTTCTCAGGCATGGGGTCCCCCTGGGAAGGAGGGAGCCAGCACACAAAGCACCTTCTATAGGGAATGTGCTTTGCAGCTGGCCATCCAGGGTCTGGCAGAAGCTTGGGGCTCTCCAGCCTCCCACTTCCCTGTCTGCCTGTTGACAGCTCACCTTGAGGTTGTACTGAAATGAGATTTCCTGCAGGGGTGAAGGGTGGAACCAGGTAGATCCAGCTGAGGAGTCTGAGCTGCTGGCACAACTCCAGGAGGGAGAGTTCTGGGTGGAGGAAGACGAGTTCCTCAGGGAATTTGATGAGGTCACCATCGGCTACCCAGTCACAGAGGCTGGCCACCTGCAGAGTCTCTACACAGGTAGGACCACCCACAGGAGTGGACTGCCTCTGTGAAGGCTCCAGTGACCGGGTACCCTTTCTGCCCGATTGACTGAGGACCTGGAGAAGGGAGTGGGCGGGGTTCTCTCGGAGGGGGACCTGGCTGCCACTGTGTACCTGCCTTGGCCTTGAGGGTGCAGCAGAGCCAGCAAGGTCCTCTCCAAGCTGACTCATGTACTTTCCCTCTAGAGAGGGTGCTGAGCCACACTCGGGCACTGCCTGGCGCCTGGGTCATAGGGCAGTCAGCTGGAGGCTGCCGGAACAACAGTTGCTTTCCCTGCAACCCCAAGTTCTGGTTACGGCTCTTGGAACCCGGTGAGGTGTGTGTGGCTGTCCTTCAGAAACCCCGGAGGTGCTTAGTGGGCCAGACCCGGGCACTGGTGGCTGCCAGTCCTGCGCCAGTGAATCTCCCAGGCAAGGACTACCAGGCCGTGGGCCTGCACATCTGGAAGGTAACTCCATCTTCCTGCCCCATGGTGGAAAGATAGGCAGAGGTATTGGAGGCCTGGGTCGCAGGAGCACCCATCCTTGACCATTGATTCCTTTTCCTATGTCCTCTGGCTGCAGGCACCTCTGATGTCCCAGCAGATGTAAATGATTCAAAGCCCCCTCACCTCACCCCAGAGGTGGAGGCTGGCCTGACCCCTCCAGTCCCGTCTTCCGCAAAGGAAGTTTCCCATATACGAGGCTGGTGCCTGCCTTGTGTACTCAGTCTAGCTGCCTTCCTCTGGTTCCCCTTACAAACTATAAATGTTTAGGGTTATTTTACTGTCAGGTCAGACATTTGGTCTGTTTTATAAACTAGTATCTGTTTCCTAGAACAGGCCACAGAGGAGCTGCTGCTTGCTTACTCACTGGTTACATTGTAATCTTTTGCGTCTTGATACAGTATAACAACTCACAACACTGTTCATTGCCCATTGTGGGTGTGGTCTACCCAAGCTACACTGGTCCTAGGCCTTTTTGAACATAGCTCTAGATTTGTCTGTTATGCACCTTTGAGAAAAGCCCTGAGTTTTCGGCATCTCCATATGCTCAAAAGGATGGCTGCTATGGTCTGTCTTTGCCTGAGCATTGAGGAGGAGGGAGGCAGAGGCCCAGTGTATTGGTGTGACTCCTCAGAGCCTCCTGCCTCCATCCCTGCAGGTAGAGAAGCGGAAGGTCAGCCTTCCCAGAGTTCTGTCTGCACCCCCTGTGGCTGGCACTGTGTGCCATGCGTATGACCGCGAGGTCCACTTGCGCTGTGAGCTCTCCCCGGGCTACTACCTGGTCGTCCCCAGCACCTTCTTGAAGGATGTGCCAGGGCAATTCCTGCTCCGAGTCTTCTCCACTGGGAAAATCTCCCTGAGGTGAGGAGCCAGTGCTAGCTGGGTTTCCTTAACTGGGCTGAGGCCTGGGGAGGAGCTGGGGTATGCTCTGTGTGCGGGTAGGTTCCTTGGACAAGTCTGCCATTGCCTTCTGTGCTTGTCCTCCTGACAGTGCTGTCAGGCCGGCCACCAAGGGCGCATCACCTGGAGCAGCCCTGCCTGCAGGCGAATGGGAAACTGTGCAGCTGCGCGGCTGCTGGAGAGCTGGCCAGACGGCTGGGGGCAGCAGGAACTTTGCCTCTTACCCCTGCAATCCCTGCCTCCCCTTCTCCGTTCCTGAGGGTGCTGGTCCCCGCTACATCCGTATCACCCTGCACCAACACTGCCGACTCAGTGACAGCCAGCTCCACCCAATTGGTTTCCATATCTTTCAGGTGAGCTAGGTTCAAGGAGAGGCCAGCTACTGTGACACAGAGGCTCGATTCTGTCATTTGCATCTGTTGGCCCAGCTGGCTGTCCTCAAGAAAGATTCACTTGCAGGTTTCACAAAGTCTGTCTCCACTGGGTTTACTGGAGCAGCTCACCTGACTCCCAACACCGGTGTCTGAGGTCATCCCATCCCATCCACTGCATCCCGTCCAGGCTGCCTCCTATGTCTGATCCTGGGCTCTGGAGCTGTGTTAGGAGTTCTGAGGTAGAGCCCAGCCTCATCTGGAGGTGGACATATATGGTTCTAGGCAGTTACTGTAGAGAGGCCTCACTCACTCGTGCCACCGGCAAGGGTCACCACCCATGGGCAGTACTAGGCCCCACAGCCTTTCCTTTCCCATGTCATTCTGTGGTGATAATTGTTTATGATTTATTAAAGCCATTGGAGATCAAAATACTAATTAGCCATAGAAGCCAGGCCGTGGTAGCACAGACCTTTAACCCTACTCCCCATATCAGTCTCTGGGTTTTAGTTTTTGCACTACATCACTCATTGTTCTAAGTGGGACTGGCAAGAGCTGCTCTGTAACAGGACCAGGTGGAGCAGGGCAGCAGTCTGGGCTTCTGTAGGGAAGGCCCACACAGCCTACCGCAGTCTACAAGCACAACAAAGGAGACTCGGCCACTGCCTGAAGCAGGACAGCCGGTGGTTAGGTGCTGCAGTCCAGCAAGCCCACAGGATTCCAGATAGGTGCCGGCACGGTTGAGGAGACGCTCTAGTGGCTCAGGACTCGTGGACACATGCTCCCAGAACTCTGCCTTGAGGTGGTCAGCCCAGGGTAGCCATGGGCAATGGAGGAGAGACCACACCCGAGGGCCTCCACATGGGGACTCTGCGACGGCCCAGGAGCCAGTGTGTCTGCCAGGCTGCTCAGGCTGGGGAAGGCTCAGCGAGCTCGAACCTCCCCAGGATGCTCCTTTATCCTCTGTTCTCTTAGCCAACAGGCCAGGGACACACTGAGCAACATTTTAGTTGGAGAAATGGGAGAAGAAAGAAGTACTGTGCTAGAGGCCAGGGGTCTCAGGCTGCAGATTCCATGGTGACAATAATGAGGCTTCCCATCTCGTGAGGCTTTGCCCCTTTTGGGGCCTCACTTCACGGTGCACATGGGCTGCATCAGGATTCATCGTGATGGGTGGAAGCATGTATACCTGGAATGCAGGTGACGTGGGGAGGAGAGAACAGAACTCTTCAAGAAGGCTCTGTTGAGGGGTGTCAGTGTCTCCCAAAAAGCTAGACTCTTGGAATCTGGAGTCAGTCACCTGGGGCTCTGACGGTGCCTCTGGCAAGAGTGGCCTGGCTCCATGGCTTTGTCCTTGGCAAGGGGGTTTGATTGCTCAAGGACAGAGATCCGGATACCCCAGCTGACCCTGGGTGCTATGCCCTCAGCTGGTGCTGCTCAGAGGGAGAGCAAGCCATGCCATCCTGTTTAGGCCTCCCCGTGCCGACTCCACTGTTGTTCCAGGTCCCAGCAGATGGTGAGAACCAGAATGCATGTTCCCTGCTGCTCCAGGAGCCTCTGCTAAGCTGTGTACCACATCGCTATGCCCAGGAAGTGAGCCGCCTCTGCCTCCTGTCGGTGGGGACCTACAGGGTTGTGCCCTCCACCTACCTGCCAGATACAGAGGGAACCTTCACAGTGACCATAGCAACCAGAATAGACAGGTAGGGCTCCAGCAGGGGTCAGGGCCCTCAGCACTGTAGCACTTTCTTCCATAGGAGTCCCCTGCTTGGCCCACAGGCCCTAGCACCTGCCTTTCTGGCAGAGCCGAGAGGTGGGCCCATGGGCTTTGGGCTTCCTTGCTGGTCTGATCCTGGGAGTAGGGCCTGGGTCTGGTGGGAAGGTGTACGAGGCAGGTTTAGGGGATGACCTGGCCTTCTCTCCACAGGCAGTCCATTCACAGCCAAGAGATGCTGGGCCAGCTACTCCACGAGGTTTGTATGTAGCGCCCTCGCCTAGCTTGACTCATTTCCCTGCATCTGGTGGTCTGGGGTCCTAATTTCCTCACCCTCCTCTCAGTAGCCTAGCTGCAAGTGGCCTCTGCCTAAGATATAAGGTGCTGTGACCCTTTCATAAAGAGTCACAAGACAGCCTCCAGGGGTTTGGGAGCTGGGGCTGAGTCTCATTCTCAGGTATTTAGAACAGTAGGGATAGAGCAGGGCCCAGCTTCACCTCTCCCTGCAGGTCTCCTTCATGGCGGTGATGAAAGCCTGACCGTGAGTACCTGTGTGCCTGCAGAGACCCAGAGCAGCTGCCACTCCCTGCATCTCAGCATCCAGGCACATCTGCAGCCAGTTGTGAGCCTAGGCTTCTCATCAGCTCTGAGTACTGCTGTGGATCCTGAAGTGAAAATAGGGTGCTTTGTCTGGGATAGAAGAGGTCTGGAGTACAGTGGGTGCTGCAGGGTGGGGCTAGGACTCCCAAGTGACATCTTCATTCCTCAGTGAAGACCCGGAGATTCCTGGGGCCCAGACCTGCCGTGCAAGTCTCTGAAGAATCCTCATACCCTACTTCAGAAGGCTTACACCAGGCAGGCAGACTGTGACAAATGTTGAAAACTATTTATTACTTGAAATATTTTTAGGATATGACTTTATAAATAAACATGAGTAATTTATGAATTGGTCTTGTTCCACAAAGCCCAAGGCCAAAATGACATCCTGGTGGTCACCTACACAACTGGGAGAGTGCTGAAGTGGGTGAGAGCAGCATGGGCTCCGGAGGAGGTAGGGAACAGAAAGTAAACAGTATTGGCATCCTACTTCGGCCGTCCTGAGCTGTGATCTCTGCCTGAACTATGACACTCCATCCCAGTGATGGAGTCGGGGAATGGCCGCAATGAGCATGCCTCCTGGACTTGCACAAGCTGGCCTTTGCTGGACTGTCACAAACTGCCACCCTTTTGCGTCCTACTGTGACAGGCTGGACCCATAGGCCTGTCAGATGCCTGAGCAGCTCCCCTGCCCAATACACAGCCGTGGAGGAGAGGTCCAGAATTTCTGTTAGTGGGGAGACTTCTGATCATGTTGATGTGGACAGCAAAATGTTCTCTTGTGGGCCAGGTCTTTGAACTGTATTGAGGTGCTACCTTCTCTGTCATTTATTCATTAGCTTGGTCAAATGTCTGCCTGGTGGCCCTTTACATCACCCCTGTTGATAAACCATAACTTCTTGGGTGGCTATTTTTGGTGCCACTCATTGACAAGGGCTGTCTCCTGACTTGCCTTGTTTGGAATTGGATCACACCACCTTTGGTATTTACCAAGCCTTGTATTGGCAGTTTGCACCATCACCTGGCCTGCAGGACTAGCTTAACTAGGGTGGGATAGGCCTGAGGGCTTGGTAGGCTGTATTGGTCTTTCCTTTGAAAGTAATACTTGAGGGCTTCTATAAAGCTGGACAGCAGCCACCTGCCTGTCTATAGCTTCTCCCTAGGCAGCTGTCTTGTCCCAGGGACCCCTCTAGTCTTCTCCTAGACAATGTGTTGAGTCCACCATCATACCCCCTTCCATGCCCACCTCATTCAACAACAGCAAATAGCAATTGGGTTAGACAGAACAACAGTCACTGGGCAGGGCCTGCTGTCTCCCCATTACCTGTGATGAACTGTCACCCTGGGCAGGGCCTGCTGTCTCCCCATTACCAACAACAAACCCTTGTTCTCTGGGGTAATGGGTAATCCAGTTCCACAGCCTAGATTGTCAGGTTTTTTTTTTTTTTTTTTTCACATTGGACCCCTTAATCCAGAAGTACATAGCAGAATAGGATTTGAGGCAACTTGTTTAGATAGAAACAACTCTTCCCAAGACATCTGGGTAGCCCCAGCCTTGAATTTAGAGTCTTTAGAAGGATGGAGGCCTGACTGAATGTTCCCCAGGGTGAAATGCTTAGGTTCTGCCCAGGTTCTCCTGGACAAGGCTGCCTCCAAGGTAAGGTCGGCCCTAAAGGCCTTCACTGCCGCAGCAGCCCTTCCCAAGGCTTCTGATCCAACTGCTCCCTGAGCCACCGTGTTTATTATTCGCTGTCCCTCCCCCTTTCAACAGTGTCTGTTCTGGTAGTATCCCCAGGGACATTTAAGAGGACTCCTGAGGGATAGCTCTGTAGATGGAAGTTTCTGTCCCACCCAGTCCCATACCCGTTTAATCCCAAATAAACACACAGAGGCTAGTATTAATTATAAACTGTTTGGCCAATGGCCTAGGCTTCCTATTGGCTAGCTCTCTGAAAATTATTAACCCATTTCCATTAATCTACATATCTCCATGTGGCTTTGGCTTACCAGAGAATGCCCAGACGTCCTACCTTCTTGCTGCATGGTGTCTCCCTGGCGACTCACTCTCTGTACTCCTTCCCACACTTCTAGTCTGGCGCCCCGCCTACGCTTCATGCCTGGCTGCATCCTGCCTGTCCATTGGCTGAAACAGATTTATTCAATAACCAATCAGAGAAGCATCCACAGCATACAGATGGACATCCCCCATCAGCCCTCTACCTGACAGCTTACAGGAAAGGCCCCACCCAGGGTGCCTGTCCCCTTAGGCTGCCCCAAGGAACGTGTCTAAGCTTCTGCCCAGTCAACTTTTCCCAGCTAATAGACGTGTCAAAGGTCTGCTGGGGGGTTGGAGGCATCTGGATCCCCAGATGGATTGCCCAGAGTTCCATGGCTGCTATGCCTCTGGCCAGTGTCACCACCAGCCAGTTGGCCTTTCGAGGACTGTCATAGGGCCAGGCCGCTGCTCCTCCGTGTATTTCACCCGAATGACCTCCAGGAGGCGCACGTAAGCTGTGCTCTGCTCTTTAGGATCATGGGCGTTTTCAGCTAGATCCCACCTGCCTTCCGTGTTCTAAGGAGTGTCTAGCCAAGGCAGGTACTAGCGGAACCTAGGCCACTGTGAACCCTAGGGGATGTTAAAGGACAGGCAGGGAGTGGCACCCCCAAGGCTATTGAGTCTCCACCAGGGTCTGAAAATCTGCCCTCCCTTAACAAGGTGATTGGGACACAGGCGGAGACTGCATAAGGGGCACTAGTGTTTGTGACGGTTCGGATCCGATCCCACCCACCCTGCCTATGCCATACCCTGTAGTGGCAGTTCCCACAGTCCCCTGCGCTGCAGGGCTAGCTTAACCCAGGCGGGAGCAAGCCTGAGGGCTTGGCAGGATCTTGTCAACCTGACAGGATTCAGGATCCTGAAACACCATGAGCATGTCTGTTTTCAGATTAGCTGAGGTGAGCAGACCCAACGTGACTGGGAGTGCCGTCCTGTCACCTGGGTCCCCGACAAACGAAGTAGACTATCAGAATCTGTCCCTGCTTCCTGACTTCAGATGCCGCCTCATTGTCATACACCGCCATTGTCATGCCTTCCCACTGTGACATTTCATGAACCAAAATAAACCCACCCTTCCTGTGGCTTTAAATCAGATATTTTATCACAACAATGAGAAAAGAAGCTAGTACAGTGTCCTCATAAAAGGGACCTTGGAGGGCCTCCTCACCTCTCCACCACATGAGGCTGCAGCAAGACAACCAGCCACGAGCCAGCCACTGGCTCTCCAAGACTTTGCTGTGGACTTGCAGCCTCTAGGAGTGTCAGACAAATTCCTGCCGTTTATAAGCCCTGTGACGTGTAAAGCAACCTCAGTGGGAGCAGCAGGTTTCTGGGAAGAGCTGAGGCGTGTCAGCAGGGCTTGTATTCCATGGTGTCCGGGGCCACTCGGTGCCTGCTGAGCAGGCCATACCTTTGGTGGCAGGAAGGGATGAGGGTGGGCCTGGCAGATCCAGAAGGGCGGGTTGGGTGTGTTTATGTGAGAATGCCTCCTTCCTGGGAGACTTTGGCCACTCTACCAGCCCAGCTCCTTCCCAGTACTTCCTGCTCCAGAACAGTGGGTAAACGCCTCTTAAGGCTGTGTGATCCCAGTTCTGGCTGTCCCTCCATCTTTTCTCATCCCTCCTTCCTCCCAGGCTCAGTCAACTTGCAGGGTCTAGAGCCTCTAGGTGAGTATGGAGTCTTGGTCCTGAGGGCCGGCGGTCATGCGGGGCAGCGTGGGATAGGACGCTGAATGGGTTGGGTTGGGCTTGTCGGAGCCTTGAGCATCATAAGGGCCAGCTAGCAGATGCCATGCTCTGTCACTGTGCTCTCGTGATGCCCTCTCCTCTCCCTGGCTCCTCCTCTTATCTCTACCCCTCACCCTTCCCACTCATAAACATGCCTTATTAGCTTACAAAGCTTCCCAGGTATGCCTCTCTTGTTTTTTCCTGTCTTTTTATCCTCTGATATTTACCAGATTTAAGCCAGGTTTGCCTCCATATGAAATGAATGGAAGAATCATTTTGTTCTTGGAAACACACCGCAACCTCTGGATCCAGCACAGAGTTCTGGGTGGGGTTGCTCTGGCAGAGGGATTTTTCCTGCTTTGGTAAATTTGGATGGCCTTGCTGGCTGGGGGCACTTTCTACATGGCCCCCCATGGTGCTTACCATCTGCAGAGCTTTGAGTTGTCCACTTGTTGCTAACCCCCACCCCATCCCTGGCCATTCCTCTTTTGTCCTTTGAGAGACAGCACCCACATAGACAGTGGGACTCCAGGACTTGAATATTAACGTCATGGGCAGGAGGGTGTTGTCCATAGGGCTGTGTGCGTTCTCTCTGGCTGGAGTCTTGTGGACCTCACAAGTGAATGCATGTACACACCTACAATCTTCTCTAAAAGGCTTTAAGTTATACACAGCATATTCCTTAAATTAGTTAAACTTAACAATAAACAAGTAACAAAGAGCTATGACATTAAAGAAAGCCCCAAAAGCTAGCTGGGGGTGATGGCACGTTTGCTATCTCGGTTCACGTGAGGCAGAGGCACAGGCATGCCTGTAAATCCTATATGTAGCCAGGGCTTACATAGTGAAACTCTGTCTCAAAAAATAAAAATATATATTTCAAATATATATTATATATATATACATACAGATATGCTTCCAAAACAACATATTTAGAAATAATTAAAAGATCAGTGATAATAAAAGAACATTAGAAAATTCTTTGAGGGCTTGAGGGATGTCTCAGAGGTTAAGAGCACTGGCTGCTCTTGCAGAGGACCTGAGTTCAATTCCCAGCAACCATAATGCAGCTCGCAGCCATCTGTAATGTGCCCTCTTCTGGCATGCAAGCATACATGAAGGCAGAACACATAATAGATCTTTTAAAAGAAATTTTGGACTAAATGGCAATGAAAACAGACCTTACCCATGCTTACATGCATTTGACTGGATTGTGGATAGCAGGCTTCATTTAAGCAATTGCTGATTTCATTTGAAGTGACTGTCCTCTGTTTTTCTCAGCTGCCCCTGAGCCCTTTGCTGCCTGTGCTCTCCCTACTGTGGATAGTTGGCACCTTGTTTTCTATTGCAGTTATCTCCTTCATTATGCACATGCTCTGACTTCTTTGTTTTATTTCAGTGATTGTTATAGGATTTTCCACATGCACACTTAGTTTATTGATTAATTGGAAGTGGGAAAGAGGTAAGGAAGGGAGATTAAAAACACACACACACACTCACAATTCTGGTGTAGGCAATAGAGAGATCACTCTCCGAGTTGGTAATTAGTATTTGGGGAGATGAACGGGCTGGATGATGAGGTCATCTGGCTACAAACTGACTTTAAAGTACTTTGGAGGCATCTGAGAGAAAACACCTGTTAGCAGACCCCTGCGTGGCCCAGCACTCACGCCACAGCCCAGGCTGGCAGTGTGGGTCATGAGCATAGGTAATGGTGAGATCAATGAGAGCAGGAGGATCTGTCTGTGGAGCATATGAGCTACGACAAGGGCCAGGATCAAGATGAGCTCCCACAAAGACAATGGGGATGTGAGAAGAAAGGGCAGGGAGGGAGGAGGCCAGGAGGAAGTGGTTTGTGGTGGTGTGGGCATGAGAGAGAGTTTCAGGGCAATGTGCAAGAGGCCCTCCAAGGTCATTTTAAGTTCTACCCTTAATTTTCCTGGTGGATAAATAGGGGTTCATTTATACTATCCAGAATTCCACTAAAACGGTCTATCAAGAGATCTGCAAAGTGAGGCCATATTGATTTTGCCAGATGCTGCCTGCAGAAGGAACATGATAGCATCTGCCAGGTGCATACTGGCATCTAGTGACCTGGGAGTCCACAAGGTCCTTAGGGACTGATGTCCTCATGTCAGAGCTGAGGGAGTTGAGGAAACGCAACTTAAGGGTGAAGATGAGTTGTTGTCTGCTCTGCACAACCAGCTTAGCCTGCTCTACCACAAATAGGGAAGAGTCCATTTGGACAAACTTTTATTGGGGCTTTGTATTGGTAAATGAGAGACATCTCCAGGACTGATCCCAGAAAGCTGCATAATAGAGCCAGAGGAGAGGTGTGCTAAGGCTGTGTACAGCGTTCACAATCAAAAGTCGCGAATGTGCGTCAGTCGAAACAAGTAAGTTCTCCCTGAACTCCTCCAGGGAAACAGATGAGCAGAGTCACCGAGACACCAACCAAGGCTTTTCATGGCCAAGCTATAGTCACCAGGAGCAATTACAGGCTGCTGGAGTAGCCATGATTGGAGCAAGGCTCCGGAAGCAGAAGACGTGGCTGCAATGACAGCGATGGTTACAGTGGCTTTTGTAGTTGGTTTCCTCAGAGCATTCACCAAGGGCTCGCATCTGGGCTGTTTGTAACAGGGTAGAAAGAGGCAGAGTTTAAATCCCATCTTAAATTTGAAAGAGCAATTTCCAGAATTGAACTGGGAACAGAGGCCTTGGCTGCAGGCCAGAATCTTCTGTGTGATCTTTCAAGCTTGGTCCATATCAGCTGTGAGGCTGGGCCAACAGGTCCTGTGAAGAAAGCCTGAGCCATGCATGTACACCAGAATGGGCAGCGGCCAGGTCACTGCTGTCTCCAGGCTGCGTCCAGCACTTCATGTCAACCCTCTGCTGGCTTACATTTGCTTCATAGGATGCTTCCAGGACTGTGGCCTCTCCCCAAATCTGCTGCAATACTTAGTCTTTCTCTTCCCCTTCCAGATCCATCCAAAGGCAAAGACCCTTTGCCAGTCCCTTAGCAAGGAGACCAGCCCCATCTGTATGTTAACTGGTTCTTGCTTTGTGTCATCAAGGTGAATAGCAACAAGGAGCTGGTAATGTCTTCTCTCTCATCTCTTTTTTTTTGTTTTTTTTTTTTTGTTTTTTTTTTTTTTTTTTTTTTTTGAGACAGGGTTTCTCTGTATTGCTTTGGAGCCTATCCTGGAACTAGCTCTATAGAGCAGGCTGGTCTCGAACTCACAGAAATCCACCTGCCTCTGCCTCTGCCTTCCGAGTGCTGGAATTAAAGGCGTGCACCACCAACACCCAGCTTCTTGTCTGCCTCTTACTGACTCCTGTGAGATGTGTCACACCAGCTTAGCTGTAACTGGTGCCCTGGCCACCCATCTTGATGCAGCAACCCAGTGGAGCTCAGAGGATCTACCCGGTTTACTGCTGATGCGTCTTCCAAGTCTCTTCATTGAGGGCATCTTCCTTGCCTTGCCTCACCCAGTATCTGCCCTTAGCTTGTGACTCTGTTTTGTCTCTTGCCCTGAAAAACCCCACCACCCCAACTGATCTTGCCTGCCTGCTTGCATCCCTTCCGTACCCATCACTCTCCCAACAACTTGCAGGCAGCTCTAGATGCCCAAGTAGACTCTGGTGTTACTGGTGGTTAGAGCTTTCTGTGATGCAGCTACTGAGGACCACCATGTGGTCAGCAACCTCCTAGGACCCCTGCTATTAAGGGTGGGCCCTACTTATTATGTCGCACAGCAGATAACACAATATGCTGTCATTTCTGAGCTTAGGTGAAGACACTGTATCCTCTGTCAAGGACGCCTCCCCTCTTTGCTTGCTGTCTGTGAGGGGAACCAATTGCCACATGGTAGTTCCACAGTGTGCCACTGCTGTGAGCGACTCAGATGTTCAGGTGCCCAGGACCTCTCTGTACGCAGGCAAGGGCACCCTGGCCCTTCATTCTGTAAACCTGTTTATTGTGCCACTCAAAGTGCCAGTGACTTAAGTGCATGACAGAGCAAGGCAAAGGGTTTATTTTGGAAGCCAGCAAGCTCCGGATGCAGGTTATCAACATCTTGTCCCAGGGCTGCAGGCCCTGCCTTATAAAGGGTCATGGGAGGTTAGCAGAGAGATGGGCGATACAGATAGAGATGTTAGCTGGTCAGATCTGGCATGTTGGGTGGTTGGGGCTTCTTTAAATCTAAAGAAAAGTTGTTGATAAGGAAGTTACTAGTGGATGCGAGGATGATCTGGCTGCGACATGTGTCACCCCATTGATCACCAGGGTTGATTTGGCTGATCTGGCTGTCTAGGCGGGTGTCCCCTTCCTCCCTCACCACTCTACGTGCATCCCTCCCAAAGCTGCGTGCTCCGTGGAGGAGGAGGACCTTCCCCGGATAGAGGAGGACTGGTCTCCTGCTAGAACCTCCAAACAAGTTCTCAAGAAAGTTACTAGTTCCATTTCCTAGGGACAGTCCATTCTGCAGTGGATGGCAAGGCTAGAGAATCTGTATTTTTTCCAGAGAGCATGGGGGGAGGGGGTAGACTATTTTCCCTGGGAAGACAAATGGAGTCACTGGAGAAAAGTTTTGAACAGCTGGCTGCTTCCTGCAGCAAAGATTCATTTATTACTTCTTTGCCTTAGGGAAAGTCCAGCAGCCTGCAAAGAGAGTGACCCTCGAAGAGTGGTGGTGGCGCACACCTTTAATCCCAGCACTTGGGAGGCAGAGGCAGAGGCAGAGGCAGGCAGATCTCTGTGAATTCAACAGACCAGCCTGGTCTACATAGTGAGATCAGGACAACCAAAGCTACACAGAGAAACTCAATCTTGAAAAAAACCAGAGAAGAGAGAGAGAGAGAGAGAGAGAGAGAGAGAGAGAGAGAGAGAGAGAGAGAGATTCCCATAGAGAGTGCAGCCGGTCCCCTCCTGCTGAGCTTTCAGGCAGACCCAGAGGCCCTGGATTAGCTCCATCCATCAGTCACAGTCTGTAAGCTGTTCCCTCTCTTCCCTCCTCCTTTGGTGTGTTAGCTCAGGGTGTGTGAAGAAGCCCTCGGAGCTGTTTGTGTGGGAGGGGCTTCCAAAAGCAAACTTTTCTCAGCGTCTTATGAAGTGAGTATTGGGTTTTTAAAGGGTGACCACACATTTATGGATTTAAACGTGTGTTCCACTCCATTGAGTGCACCAGTTGATACCCAAACTCTCCCGTCTTTATGCTGTGCAGCCGATCAGTCCCGATGAGAACTGTCTTTGTCATCTCTGTGGCCTCTTGGTTCTCTAGCACAAAAGACCTCCTGGATTCACCTAAGGCTCTTTCCATCCCAGGATGCCTTTATGAAGAGGTTCTCTCACTTCACAAGAGATTCAGTATTTACAGACTTGAGGGGAACTCGCCACTATTTGGTTAAGCTTTTGTAGAAGTACCGCGAGCTAACCGATTGCACCGCTAAAGTACACTTGGTTGAGCTTTGTGTCTAGGCTTTGTTAGTGGACAGAACTGAGAAATACTTTATTTTTAAGATGAGTATGAACAGACACCTTTGGATTGTGTTGATACATAGGCAAAACAGCGTTTTGAAATACTTGGAAATTATTGTTGAAAAGCAGCATTTTTTTGGTCGTTCTTTTGCAACTGGGTTGCAAAACGACTGGATTTCATATTCACTTGTGAGAGAGGGGAGGGTTGGTTGTGTTAGCTGCTGTTAATACAAGTCAGCTAGCTTTGTTTCGCTTTCGGTGTTAAGAATTCCTGAAATGTAGTTTTGTAAGGCCTGGCATGGTGATACACACTTTTAACCTTAGCAATCAGGTAGAGGCATGTGGATCTCTCGAGTTCCAGGATGGCCTAGTTTATATAGAGTTCAAGGCCAGCCAAACAAAAAAAACAGCAGCAACAATGAAACCACAGGGCTAAAGAGATGGCTCAGGTAAAAGCACTTGCTCTTCCAGAGGACCAGAATTTGGAACTGAGCACCGATACTGTGTAACCACCGGACGCTCTAGCTCCACGGTACCCAATGCCTTTTCTCTGGCCTCTGAGGACCTCCATGCACACCTCTCTCTGTCTCTCTCTTTGCCTGTGTCTGTCTCCCTCTCTACCCTTCTCCCT
The DNA here is from genome assembly GCA_030556225.1 of Cricetiscus sungorus. Lineage (NCBI taxonomy): Eukaryota > Metazoa > Chordata > Mammalia > Rodentia > Cricetidae > Cricetiscus > Cricetiscus sungorus. Next base: position 15,777,154 of record JANBXA010000328.1, on the reverse strand, counting down.
CCCTCCCTCTCTCCAACACACACACACACACACACACACACACACACACACACACACACACACACTAAATCTTTTAAAAAACAGTTTAATTTGGCAATTACACTGACGTGTATGTGTCTCTAAAGCCAAATCTATAAACCTAGGTGCATGCACTAAAGTCTAGCTTCTGTTTCTGTCTCTTAACCCCATTTGCAACTGTACCTTCTGGTTAATAACATAATCAAAACAATTTATTTTTTATTACATATAATTTATATATGAAGTATAAGAAAGATATTTCATATATGAAAATACAAGATTGCTGGGCATGGTAGCACATACTGTAATTTTAGCACCTGGGAGATAGAAGCAGGAGGCTCAGAAGTTCAAGGCCAGCCTCAGCTAAATGAAACCCAGTCTCAAAAAGAAATAAAGACAGCCAAACAAATTCATAAGCTCCTGGCTCCATAGAAACAAGATATAAATTAGCTGGGCTTGGTGTCACACACCTATATTCTCGTCACACTGAGGCAAAGGATCATGAGTTTTAGGCTAACCCTGGTCATACGGTAACATCCTATCTTTAAACATCACACTAAGGAAAAGTATAAAAATTAAAGAATATAAATCGTCTGGGTCTGGTGACACAGGCATAATTTCCCAGGCTGACCTAGGTAGAGGCTCATACCAGGACATCACAACTTCAAGGCTGGCCTGGGGTACAGAATGAGTTCAAGACAAGTCTAGGAGACTTAGTAAGATCCTGTACGAAAATAAAAGTTGAAGGAGGACTTGGGTTGTAGCTCAGGTGTAGAACGGAGCATGCATGAGGTTCCACTATACTTCATCAAACACACACACACACACACACACACACACACACACACACACACCTTAGAAATCGATTTTTTTTTTTTGGTTTGTTTTTCTAGACAGGATTTCTCTATGTAGCCCTGGCTGTCTTGGAACTCGCTCTGCAGATCAGGTTGGCCTCAAACTCAGAGATCTTCCTGCCTCTGTCTCCTGAGTGCTGGAATTAAAAGTGTGCACCATTGCCTGGTCTAGAAACAGATCTTAGAAGACTATCGTCTTGCTTCTTACAGCTATGCAAAGCTCCATGGTGCCAGAATCCTTCTTTCCACCAGAGCCCCACAGACTGAGGTCCGAGGCTTGTGGGTTGCTGCCACTCTCAGGTCTGACTGCACTGCTGACCTTACAGCTCACCATCCTCTCGATGTCTGTGGTAGATTCCTGGATAAGGGGTTTGGGGTCAAATTATAATACGGCTCTCACTTTGCTCAGCATGCTCAAATCCCCCAACTGGGGTTTGTGATATCTCAGAAATCAATGAGTCATACCAGAGGAAGTCACCTTGAGATTTTTATCAGACTCTGGGGTTTGTGCCTGTGTGAGAGGGACAGTCACAGGGCTGCCGAGCCATAATGTCTGTCTTTTCAGATCTGTAGCTGCCCATGCATATGTCTTTTTCTTCCATTTCTGTCACCAGCCACATCTCGCTCACCCTCAGAGAAAGTGTCCCAGAGAGATGGTGGCCCTGGGGTAGAGAAAAGGGCAATGTGAAAACACTCAGCTCTGTGTTTCTCAAGAGAGCTGCCTCACTGTGTCTAGGGTACTGATTAAGCCAATTCCTGGCCCACCCAAGACATATTCCCTTCGTACGCAAGCAGAGGGCTGATGTCCTTGATGGGGGAGGTAGAAGAGTCCCTCACAGAGAGACTGGCCTCTCTCCACTTGGAGCAGAGTGAGATATTTACTACTCACAACTCTCATGAACTAGCTTGTTTTTGTTTAAAAAGAGACAGGGGTTCTCTATGTAGCCCTGGCTATCCTGGAACTTACTCTGCAGACCAGGCTGGCCTCAAACTTATGCCTGCCCGGCATAAGCTGGTATTTTTGTCCCACCAGATTTCTTTAGTCTGAGGTCTTTGCCACAGTTCAGGACCTGTGAGCTTTCTTTTTTTCTTTTCCAGAAGCCTGTCAGGATTCTGGATTAAGGGAATAGCTAGAGGGGTCCTCAGACTAGAGGTGGGTTGAGTTGAGAGGACTCTGCTAGAAAGGCAAGCGTGTTCATGAAATCCCCTTGAGACTGGGGAAGCACAGTGGGTGGTTAGAGGTTATGGTGGAAGGCAGCATCCCCCATAGTGGGGCTGGTGTGAGGTCAGAAGCCGGCCTTCCAGTTAAGAAAGGGGAAGGAGGGCTGAGGGCGTGAGTAAGTAATTGAAGGGCAGCAGAAGGGCTACAAGGCTCTGAAGAGGCAGGAGCCTGCAGGCTGGGCAGCAGCAAGGCCCCATCCCACTGTCCAGGACGGAGGCCCAGAAGGGTGTGTGACAGCACTGGATCTCAGCAGCTTTGGGAAGGCCCACCTGGAGCAAAAGCTCCCTGAGGTGAGTGTGTCATCAGGGTGAATGAGACTGGAGGTCCTGAGATGGCACCTAGCCTGTGGGTTTTGTTCAGAGGGTAAGGATGCTCGTAGCTGTCTTTAGGACCCAGTTGACCTAAACTATCTGTGGGCACCAAGGGACAAGTGGACAGGAAGGCTAGGAGGAAGGATAACTCCTATGAATCTGTCAGGGCGCAGACTCACTGCTGGAGGCGGTCCTGGGCTCCTACAGAAGAGGCCCGAGCGGGGCACTCATGAGTGCAGCCACTCAGAACCCCTCACAACTCGGGAGCCCTCAGGGGCTCACAGGCCCTGAGCTGTGGCGAAGACCTCAGAAAGCCCCCTCAGGGACCTCTCAGGGTGTCTACAGAACTCTTGGTGTCCCATCAGGACCACCTCAGGATCCCCTGGGGCCTTCAGGATTACTTCACCATCTCCTCAGAGTGCCTCAGAATCTCTTCACGGCTCTTGGGATGTCCTCAGGACCCTTTCATTTGCATCCCCTCAACTCTCTGAAAGCCCCCTCAGAACTACTTCAGTTTTCCTTGGACCTTTCTAAGGACCTCATTCAAGATTCTTCGAGGATTCTCTGGGCCCTTACCATGTCCCTTGACCATGCTATGGTAGCTTCTTCCTAAAAAGCTCTCACCCCCCTGCTCTATGGAAATTCCACCAGCAGAGGAAAAGATATAGGAAGTCACCTCACATTCAGATGAAACTTAGGCCTCACCTGCCTCCAAACGAAACTTTCTGTGGTCTAGGTTCTTGGTGCCACTGCAGGCAGTTGGAGAAGCCCGGGCGGGTTCAGGAAGGCCAGGAGAGGCTGAGGTGCAGGCATCAAGGGTCTATGTGGGGTAGGCAAGTCTCAGATGGAAAGGACCCCACAATAAAGCCACTGGCCTTGTGGTGCCATGTCCTTCAACCACTTGGCTACATTGTCTGCCTGAATAACGGACGGACTTTGCCATTCACAGACCATCTCACAGCTATACACTCATTTCTTTATTCATGTAAACCTGTGGGGATTTTCAAATGCACAGAAAAAGGGGGTGGGGATAAGGCAGAGATAACAGAGTCCCAGTCCATTCTCACAGGGCCACCTTTGTCACAGCCGCTTAATGAAGATCCCACTGCCCTCAGCCTTACTCTGCTTTCAAGAGAATCATGGATCCCGCCGCTAAGTCAGACACTTGAGTTTGTGTTGCTTGCGGACAAGGGCTCTGTAAGAGTCTGGTTGTGTCAAGGACTGCCTGATAAAGTCTACAGAGGCAAGGCCCAAGTTAGTACTTTTCCCAGGTTCTGGGGTTGGAGGAGAGAGCCACAGCCTGGTGCTTAACTGTAGCTTGTCAGGGTCACCCTGCAGGGGAGACAAAGGAGAACAATGTGGGTGGGAAATGCCCAGCAGTCCCAGTGGAGAGCTGGGGAGAGCTGGAGTAGACAGATGAGATGGGAAGGCGTCACCGAGGCTGGGCCCTGCACGGGGTTGCTGGGTCGAATGTGGGAGGGAGTGGATGGAGCGAGGGTGTGCTCAGGGTGCACTGGAATCCATATCAGGTTGGATGCTGGGGGCTTCCAGACAACAGGGAAGGCTTCCCGGTGGGCATTTACTGAGCAGGTGAAAAGCTTGGGGTCCTGAGATGGTGAGGGGCTTCAGTTAAAGTGGAGGGTGCTCCCGTTTCTGTCACCTTGTTGTCCTGTGAAGAGGGGATAAGAAGACTTGTGGAGGAAAGGGAGGTGGCCTGGACAGGCTGAGGACTGGTGTTAGAAGGACCTGGCGTGAGAGCAGAATGACAAGCAGGAGGGGCTGGGGCATCCAGGGCGGATGACGGAATGGGCTTACAGCCCTCAGTGTTGTACTTCCACCCTTTGTGGATTCTAGTCCCTAATCCCACCACGAAATAGCATCAAAGCAGGGTCATGTCTTGGCTGGCCTTGGCCCAGCCAGCGGGGGAGGGGTGCTCCCTGGAAGGCGTTCTTTTCAGACCTGGTTCTGTGAAGAAGGAACTGAAAGTGCCAACATACGACTGGGAAATACTTCACATCCTCTCTGCTAGCCCTGCCCTGCACAGTCAGGGTCAAGGACACGGAGGATCCTGCCTTCTCATCCTCTCTCCTGGGGTTGGACCATCTGTGTGTGGCCAAATGGTCACTAGATGGGGCATAGCATTTAAGAGAGCCCTGAACAAATGGACTTCAAGAAAAAAATCAGTGCTTGAGGCCCTGCCTTCTTAAAACAAATGCAAGAATCTCTGTGTAGATCTGTGTCACATTATAGGCAGAGACAGGGTCACTCTGTGTTCCTTTTGCCTTTAGGCGCCAGGTCAGCTGGGGAGGTGGGTGGAAGATGAGGCTCCACGCCGCCCGCGGGAGGTGGTCACCACACCCTGAGTCCTCGAGGGGAGGGCATTGCGCTCCCACCTCCTGTAGGCCTGAGCAGCTTCACTGTGAAGACACACCATGACCACAGCAACGCTTAGAGAAGGGATCATTTAATTGGGTGCTTGCTTTCAGTTTGGGAGGGTCAGTCCATTGTCACCACGGCAGGGAGCATGGTAGCATGTACAGCACAGGAGCGGTAGCTGAGAGTCACACCCTGAGCCACAGGCAGAGAGACAGAGACACAGAGAGCCTGGGCCTGGTGTGGGTTTAACAAGGGTCAGCACATGAGGTGAGGGCTGCTGCGGCAGGGACCTGGCTGAGACAGGCAGGCCACAGGGAGGGAGTGCGACCCAGATGCTGAGACTGGTAGAGGCGAGAGGGACCAGTCAGTCTTCTGCAGATAACTGCAGACGTGGTCCTGAGGCTGTCTAGAAGGGACAGTGTGACCTTGGCAGGGACCCTGGAACCCGACCAGCAATGACCAGGTCTCTGAGACCTGGGCATCTAAATCCCCTGAGAAAAGGCTGGGCATACTCATAGGAAAGCCTGGGTAGTGGTGCCCTGAGTCCCCTGAAGAGCCTAGAGTAGAGTACAGGTGGCTTGGTGGGATGTGGAGACAGGGTTGAGGGCAACTTGCGCCCCGTGTAAGAGAAGACGGCAGCTTAGAGCCCACCATGACCCCACATGTTGAGAGTCTTCCTGGGATACATTGCCTTCTAGATCACCAGGCTACTGCTGGGGAGAAGCTCAGTGGTGAGGGGAGAGACATCTTGATGTTCCCATCTATCTATCTATCCAGAGGCAGGAAACTCCTGGATTGGTACCCTGCCATGTGAGCCAGTCCACATGATAGTAGCGTACCAAGCCTCTACCCAGCAGCACCATCCACAGAGCCTGTGGACAGAGGTTGAAGCTGGGGAGATGGCAAGGATGGAAGCTCTGTCCAGTATGCAGGCAAGAGATGCTTCTTCTCCTGGAAGCACCGTGGTCCCACGGGGGATTCTCCACACCAGACTGAGTGTCTGCCTCGGGGCCCAGGTCTGGAAAGGTAGTCAGCAGCATAGGCCGCACTTCCCCCTTGGGCAGGAGCTCAGCTTGAGAGACAGCAGCCTAGGGTGTTGTCCCAAACCAACTGGGACACCCTAGCCGACAAATTCCTCCCCTGGGTCTCAGTTTTCACCTGTGGAAGATGGGGAGGGGTGGGATTGAAGCTCTCCCTAGCTCCTTGCTGTTTCTGAAGACAGAAATACTGTGGTCAGAAGCTGTGGGGCTCATGTAGAAAACGTCTCCAAGCCCGGGGTGGTCGGGGCTGGGAAGGTGGTCTGCAAGAAAGGCCCAGGGAAAGACCCCTGAGCTCCGAGTGAAGACCTTTGTGGCAAAGAATACCTACCAAGGCCTGCAGGGGTAAAGGATAGTCTGGACCAAGAGAATGGGCCCTGGAAAGGCTTCTGAGGAGCTAGGTCAGAAGTGGCCTGTCTGGATTTGTCTGTGGGCTGACTGGCCAGGCTGCCTCTGTCCCATACACACATGTCTATCGTGTCATCTATCAAGCAGGGATGTGTGACATGACTGTCAATCACATCTTCATGGGCATGGGAGGGAGGGAATACTGCTGCCTCCAGCCAGAAAACAGGGTATATAGGGTGCCATTTCGTGACCGCAGACACCGTGGGGGCCTGCCCTGCTATGATAAAAAAGAATAAAGTGTGCTGAGGAAGAGGAAGCATCCAAGGGTGGGGCTAGCTGCCTGCCTGGTTAACCATTTCAAGCTGTTTCTAGAGCAAATGCTCTCTGTTTCTCTGTAGGTGTCATCAGGGGTGGCAGGTACCAGCTTCCCTTCCTGGAATCCCCATTGTCGAAAGCAGTGCAGGCAGGGGTGGGGGCAGGGAGCGGCCACGTCCCTGTTGCTGTCGTCAGTAAGCCCAACAGCATACTCAGCTTACTGCACGCTTGAGACAGACAGCTCTGAGGCTGGCCGACCTCAGTCCTCAGCCCCAGCGAGAGCAGGTGTGTTACCTTCCATGGCTGGGGCTTCCACATGGCCCGAGCTGCGTGGAATTTGTGACATTTGATGATGCTGGGCTGGAGTCTATCAGATGATTGAGGTAGGGCTGGGATCTGTCGGATGGGTAAGGCGGGGACAGTGGTGCTTTGTTAAATGGGGGTGGGGTGCTGGGGTCCATTGGATGAGGTGAGGGCGGGGCAGGGCTGGGCTGGGGTCTGGCAGATAGGTATGCTTGAGCACAGTTGGGACTGGACTGGGGACTTGGGTCCTCAGGGTGGGCTTCCTGAGGGAGCTGGCAGAAGCGCTTACACTCAGGACCACTGCACTATGCTCCATAGGGGTTGAGGTGGGGAGGGGTGGCATGAGCCGAAAGTACACGGTATCTCGGGATGTTTCTGGGCCTTGGTGCCCGCCTCATCTGAGACGCCAAAGCCTATTTTGTAGGTGGTGTCTTGCACTTGAAAACTAGAAAAGAAAATAACTGTTTGTACCTTTGAGAGGAGCATGGGGTTGCCAGGCACATGCCTTCTGTAGGGCCTAGGGCATTTCGGTAAGGGTCCAGGCTCTGTGGTTTCAGAGCCCATGCAGTATCCAACTGACAGTGCCTTATTCCTGCCTCCAAATCGCAGCCAGTGGGTGGGGTCCCTGGACCTGATTATGAGCAGACAAGCACTCAGGGGTCTGTGGGTCCCCATCCAGACATCAGGATGGGTGAGGGACAGGCTGTGGGGGGCTCAGGCTTTCCATCTGCTTCCACAGACTTCTTCCCTGGGTGGGCAGTGCTGAACCCACAGGGCAGCCTTCTGCTTCTGCTGTACACAAGGGGGCTTGGCCTTGTTTGAGGAGGTGAAGGAAAGGCAGCTGAATCCCTTCTCATGTCATTTCCAGACTTCACCCCAGGTAGGAAGTTCCCAGCCTGAAAGCACCGTTTCCCCAACCCAGCAGCCACTGGCGGCTTCTTCAGACCATGCGGTGAGCTTCCCCGCACTGGCTGTATGGTAGACGCCAAGTACCTGTTGAGGGCAACCTGCCTACAGCTCTGAGGCAACTGGGGGTGTCTGGGACATGTGCCGGCTGTCACTGGGCCTTGATACCTAGAGCTTTGCAGGAGGTGTCCTGAAGGAGCAGGGTTCTCTAGCAGGCTGAGATGTTGTACACCTGAACCTCCTGGAACGTTTGAATCCTTCTTCCTCAGGGTGCTGTATTATCTTTTAAATGAACAGAGGTTTTGACCTGACCCTACAAAATGCTGGGTCATGTTGAGACTAACCTGAAAATATCAAGCTTGGGTATGTAGCAGGAGCCATGTGGGACAGTGGACACTAGGGAGGGCCCAGCAGTGGCCCCACATCTCACAGAAACAGGTTTTGGGTAGCTGAGAAGTCAGGCCGCCCCTTCCAAGCCCCCGAGGCAGAGAATAAGTGTGTGGGGGGCTGCATTTTAGGTGGTAGGGCTGCATTTTCAGGACCAGGGCCCTCAGGTGGGGGTCCAGCTGCTGGTAGCATGGAGCCCTTCTCCATAGGCAGCCTAGGACCCGTTCGGTCCAGCTCCTGGGTACTGCTGTTGGATACTGAGCAAACCCAGGGACATGTTCTGCTGGAGGCTTTTGCTTTGGGGTGGGTGTATCTCAGAGTGAGGGGCACACAGGAAGGGCCATCTTAATAGTCTGTGCCAGGGCCTCTGGGGATACCTTCAGAGCTCAGCCTGGCTCAGGGCCCCTTCAGCGGCCCCAGAACCCTGAGTTGTATGAAAATACGAACAACGCAGAGCAGGGCTCAGGAAACCGTGATTGCTGGCAAGCAGTGCATTCCAATCCAGTAGATATGGGCTCTAGACACAGAAACATGATCGCAGAATATTCAGTTCCGCTGGAATCTGTGTCTGGCTGCTCTAATGGACTGTGGGCCTGTAGGTTCTCTGGGGACCAAAGAGGAAATGAACCCTGACTCCATCTAGCGTGCATTAGCCTCCCTGTCTGCAATCACTGGGCTGGGTGTTTGTTCATTTCCAGTGGGGGAAGGAAACAAGCCTTCCACATGTCTGATGCAGACAGTCAGCTTAGGCCTGACTCTCTCCCCAGCAGGAAGTCCCTGTAGTAAAACTGAGAGCTATGACTCATCCAGTTCTCCAGCCGTTCCTGGTACCCAGCAAGGAGCAAGGAGGTGGGCCAGGTGCCCAGTGTGCCTGGACTCAGCACTTGCTGGCGGTTTCTTGTGTTAGTTCCCACCCAATGATATGAAGTCACATGGGCCCCCCCATGGCGGGGTAACAGGGGCTAACCTGGCAGTAGCATGAGACAGGGAGCCTGATTGCTGTGCCACCTGCCATGCCCTAGATATCAGACCACTTGCCCAAGCCTACCTGGGTGGGGCTTGATGGGCTCAGTAATCCTCCTGGGCCTCATTGTAGGGAGTGGACAAGGGAGCAAAAGGCCAGTGTGGGCAGTGGAGAGTGGCCTTGGGGACATTCCTGACAATGGCAGTGACATGGCCTCTGAGCACACCCAGGTCCTGGAGGGACCACTGAGAACTGTGTTCTTACACTCTGATCTCAGACACGAGGCTGGGAGGGGTCCTTGGGATGATGCAGGTCTGGTGGTAGGACCTCAGAAGTTTCCAGAGCTTTCCAGAGGTGACCTCAAGTTCTGTATACCCTCTAGTGTCCTGTGCTCCGGGGACAGGCCGGACAGAGAGGGTGTTGGCCATATCTGTGAATCAAGTGTAGGTGTCTTCTTGAAGCCAGATTGGGGGCATAAAGCTTCGAGGCCCAGCCTTGGGATCCTTGGGCCCATAGGTGGGGCTGCCTCTGAGGCCTCCCTACTGAGAGCTGCATGCTGAGTGATACTGGTGGGCATCAGTCTCTGCTTAGGACAAATGGAGGCTTCCTAGACAGGATATGTAGACACTCCTCCCTCCCCCTCTCCCCTGCAACAGGTTGGTCCAAGGAGAGAAAGGCTAGGGAGATGGGCAGAGTCCTTCTGTCTCTAGCTTTGGCCTGGCCACTGCAACGTTAGGTCTTCCTACATCTCTGGAGGCTTTGGTCTCCCCGCCTGTCCAGTGAGAAAAGGTTAGGCCTTGAGGGCGACTTTGGGATTTTTCAGCTTTTATGGTTTCTTTGGAAAGGGGAGTTTCACAGTGTGATGCAAGCTTGCTCCATAGTCCCTGTATGAGGTGGGCAGGCCATGGCACAGGGGTAGGGCCTTACTCTGGGGCTTGTCCTTCTACCTATCCTCACTGACCTCTTGACCATCCTACAGCTCCAGGACCATGAACACAACTTGTAACAGCAGCACGTGGCATGACTCACTCAACTATGTCTTCGGCGTCTACTCTGTCCTGCTGCTGGTGCTGGGCCTGCTACTCAACGGCCTGGCACTCTGGGTATTCTGCTGTCGCATGTACCAGTGGACGGAGACCCGAGTGTACATGACCAACCTAGCCGTGGCCGACCTCTGCCTGCTCTGTTCCTTGCCGTTCATGCTGTACTCCCTGAAACATACCTCAGACACACCAATCTGCCAGCTCTCACAGGGCATCTACCTGGTCAACAGGTACATGAGCATCAGCTTGGTCACCGCCATTGCCGTGGACCGCTACGTGGCGGTGCGGCATCCGATACGCGCCCGTGAGCTTCGGTCCCCACGACAGGCTGCTGCGGTGTGTGTGGCCCTCTGGGTGGTGGTCGTCACCTCCCTGGTAGTGCGCTGGCGCCTGGGGCTGCAGGAGGGGGGTTTCTGCTTCAGGAGCCACACCCGGCACAACTTCAGCACCATTAGCTTCTCGCTCCTAGGCTTCTACCTGCCACTGGCCATAGTGGTCTTCTGCTCTTTGCAGGTTGTGACTGCATTGGTGCAGAGGCCAACCACTGATGTAGTGCAGGCAGAGGCCACCCGCAAGGCCACCCGCATGGTCTGGGCCAATTTGGCTGTGTTTATCTTCTGCTTCCTGCCACTGCATGTGGTCCTCACTGTGCAGGTCTCCCTGGGCCTGAACACCTGTGCTGCCCGTTACACCTTCAGGCATGCCCTGTTCATCACAAGCAGACTCTCAGACGCCAACTGCTGCCTGGATGCCATCTGTTACTACTACATGGCCAAGGAGTTCCAGGATGCATCTATGTCAGTCAAGCCCTCCAATACACTCCACAAGAGCCAAGATTCTCAGAGCTTGACCCTCACCTAAAAGTGAACATGTGCCGTGGACCAGAGGAATCTGCGACGTTAACAAGAAGACCCCAAATCAGCCTGCAGCTGATGTGGGCTTTCAACACTCTAGGAAGCTTAGGCGGCCTGGAGAGGCTGTATAGGCTCTCCTGAAGGGACCAGAGGACTGAGATTCTAAAGACCAACGTGAAGGACCCTGGAACAAGAACACATACATGCCACCCCAGATCTAGAGCCCCAAGGCACCAGAATGGGGCCTTGATGGCCAATCACTGCGTTTAGAATAGAGCTCTCTCCTGGAGTTGGTCCTAGCAGGGTCCTTGGTGTCACCCAGATTGTTGTGGTGAGAGGCAAAGAAAGAGAATACAGCTCAAAGAGCCAGGAGACATCTAATGGCTGCTTCCTTTAGGGACCTCCAGACTTCATGCTTCCTGTAGGGTTAGGCAGGAGGGCAGTAGCTATGGTCTGGAAGGCTGTCATCTGTGGCACATGACTGTTGATGTTGCTTTGGCTTCGTATTCAGGGGGATACCAGCTCCGGATACCCAATGGTCATAAAGCCATGCTCATCGGTAACACTGCTGTGGAAGCCCTGGGCCTCTTGGTGGTGTTTCCATTCTATAGTGGGCCCATTGATCACAAGGCCAATGGCTGTGGTAGTGGTCTGCTGGAATTTGTTGTGAGGAAGACTGACATTTGGCCTGGTACCTGCACTGTCTGGGGGTGTGGCCTTAGGCTGCAAGGGGCTCCAGAGACAAGAATCAGCTACAAAGTCAGCTCAGGGGCTGGAGAAATGGCTCAGAGGTTAAGAGCACTGGATGCTCTTCCAGAGGTCCTGAGTTCAATTCCCAGAAACCGCATGGTGGCTCACAGCCATCTATGATGAGATCTAGTGCCCTGTCCTGGTATGCAGGCAGAACACTGTATACATAATAAGTAAATCTTAAAAACAAACAAACTGGCCAAAACCAGCTCAGAGCTGGAGCACAGAGCACATTTGGAGGTGTGATAGCCCTGGGCTTTCTCCCTTTGTCTTGGCCCAAATGCTGCAGCCAGAGCCCCTCCACCTGGGGTTTCTTCCCCCTCCCCCCACTACTTCCGACTCCCACTTCATCCAGCTCTTATTGCCTAACTGTCCTCTATTTTGAGTGACATTTTCTGTAGAAACCAAAAGTCTGTTCACCCTCCAGACACCAAAGAAAGAATTTCATGCAAGTACAATCTGGTGAATGGGTTTCCTGGAGTTACTTGCAAAAGCACGGGGACCCACCACTCCCTGGTGGATCTGTCACTGAAAAGCCCCACTCTTGTCACGGGTGACAACTTACAAAAACTGCACCACTACATTACCAACTCCTAGGAAACATCCACCTCGTGTATACCTGGACACCTGCTCTAGACAAGACACAGACAGGGGTCTGAGGGAGAGGTGGCGGGAACCTCAGGTCTGCTGACCCTCATGTCCCTCTAAGAGGGAATGCTAACACTTTACCACAAACACCAATCTGTTTAGCGAAGTAGTATTTTGCTTATTTCATTATCATAACAATGGGTGATGGCATTCAGTGGATCACAGCAGCAGTCTCCCTGCTCATGGCTGATGATCATGCTAAGCTCATGGCTGATGGTCGTGCTAAGCTCATGGCTGATGGTCGTGCTAAACTCATGGCTGATGGTCATGCTAAGCTAGAGGAAAAGCTTTCCTACCACACTCGACCACTCCTCCTTCAGCTCCTCCATCCTTTCCACCATCTACAATATTCTCTGAGCTTTCACCTTGGAAAGGATGATGCATCTGTATGGTATAAAAATATATAATATACCCGTGTGTGCCTGTGATTCTTTTCTGAGAAGTATGCCTCTAGACTGCAAGAACAGACACTTATTCTAGGTGAAGAAACAAAGCCTCAGGTGGGGAAGGAACGGACCATTTGGGTCCCCTGCAGCACCTCCTAGTGTGTAGCGTTAGGTTCCTGCCTACAGCACGAGCAGAGCACCGGCCCTGATGAAGACAGCACTCTACCCTCCTCATCCTCTCTGCAACCAGTTTTAGGGGGACATCCAGTGTTCCTATAGGCTAGGCGTGGCCCTCTGTCCTGATGATGCAAAAGAAATGTGTGCAAAGTGAAGAACAGCATCTTCAATGCAAGGTTCACATTCTAAAACATATGGAGAGACAGTGAGAAGGTTCGTTTGGCAAAGGGGCTTGTAACCAATCCTGACAACCTGAGTTCAGTCCCTGGAAACAACATGGAGGTAGGAAAGAATCATATCCTACAAGTTGTGCTCTGGCCCCACACATACCTCAAATAAATTAATAAATGTAAGAAATTAGCATAGTAGATACGATGTTGGTAAAGAGCAAGGCTGAAGCCCATGCCACTGATGGGAGATGTTATTCTGTAAATATGTTTCTCATACTGGTTAATTAATAAAGCCCTGTTGGCCAATAGAAAACTAGATAGGTGGGGCTAGGAGACTAGGAGGAGGAAAGAGGAAGGGGTAAGGAGGAGTCAAGATGTAGACTGGGGAGGAAGGAAGACGCCGGCCGAGGCTCCCCATAAGATGACCACGTGGAAATACTTAGATAAGTAGAAATGGGTTAATAATTAAGACAGAGCTAGCCCATAAACAATAATGGTAATTGGCCAACAGGATTGTATCAAATACGGAGTCTCTGAGTGTTATTTGGGGCTGGCGCACCAGACCAGTGGCGGGCGGGCTGGCGGGCTGGTGGAAAACAACAAGCTACAGATGGCGCCCAACGTGGCTATAAGAACTTTCACTTAAAACTTGATAAAAGCTTAAAAAGAGATTTTAGAAACAAAGGAACAGAGACTAGAAAGACTTCTTGGTAGCAGCATTTTCTCAGTTGGATTTGTTTTGCTGTAGACAGAGATTTGCGTGGCTCCTTTAAGAGAGGTTTCCAAAATTTGCATAAGTGGCAGAAAACCAGCATTGCTTTTAAAGAGCTCTGCTAACAATTCATTGGTGTGTACGAGAGCTGCAATGAAGGTTTACACTGTGTTTTAAAAAATCCGCTGGCTTGGGAGAGAAAAAGAAACAGGATACAATGGTTTAAAAAGGAAAAAAGAAAGTAGAATGGATGGGTGTGGTGGCACACGCCATTAATCCCAGCACTCGGGAGGCAGAGGCAAACAGATCTCTGTGATTTCAAAGTAAACCTGGTATACAGAGGGAATTCCAGGACAGATAAAATTTACACAGAGAAACCCTGTCTCAAAATATGTAAAAATAGAAGTAAAAGAAATAGAGTAATAAAAAAGCCACGTAAAGATGGAAAGCACAGAGAAATTTTAGATACTATACGCGATTCTGTTGTCTTTAAATTATTTGATTGCTGAGAAAATAACAACTACTGATAAAAGAAATGCTGCTGGATTAATTCAATTTATATATTTTAAAAATGCTTTGACTCCAAAATTTAAGCCTAAGGACAAGTTACTGGGGAAAAGGATTTCTATTTTCATCTCCACAGAAAATGAACAGCTGTGGATTCCTTCTAGACTAATGTGGTTTGATCAAGCCAGACCCCCTGAAGCATTATCCCTGGGACAAGGAAGCCTTCCAGACTACAGCCACGAATTTCTGCGTCTTCTTAGGACCCCCATGACAGCGCCCCCATCAGTAGGAAGTAATTTGGAAAGAATGACACCCAAATTCCCAAATATTGTTTATAAATGTTTGTTTTCATTTAAATGGGCTTGGTTATAAATGGGTATAACCACAAGCAATCTTTTTAAAGGTAAAAAGGGAATTATGGTATAGATATGAATACTTTATTTTGGAATGGATTTTCATTTATTGATACAATTTTAAGGTCAATTTTGTGATATGTATTTTCCTCCTCTTGTTTAGGTATTGTGTTTATATAGCTCATTGGAAAATGTAATATATAATTTAGTACAGATTATAGAGAGTTACCTATGATAGTTAAAACTTGGAGTTAAGTTAGTTAGGATTTCTAGATATGCAGAATTGTATTTGAGATGAATAGGCATTCTTCAAACCTTTCAAAGACCTACAGAATATGGCATTTAAAACGGTTTAGGGTTTTTCTTGACAATGAGGCACAACTGCTCCTGGTAACACCACCTGCGTCAGAAAGGAAGATAGATATCGAAGAAACATGTAATGGAGTTTGCTTCTAATATGGCAAGACTAGCCATTTGGGCAAGGTACTGCTCTTCTGGACTGTTTGACTTTATGTTGTAGAAACTGGACATGCAGGACCAGTGTGTGACTGCTGATGTAGATGGACATTGCTACAGGATTCCTGCTTCATGGAAGAGGCTGCCAGACAGCCAGACAGTCTACAGGTCACAGAGAAAAGTGACTGACAAACTGCCAATACAGTTGGACAGTTTAAAGTTTCCTGCCTTGTTGAGGAGTCTGGAGACACACTATGGCCTATGGGCTGAAGATGGAACATTACAAAAGAACTTCGGGTGAGTAACCAGGCAATGAGTTGTCTCTGTCATTTCTAGAGTTTATATATTATCCTTCTATGGTCTTTGAAGGAGTTGAAGACAGATAGTTTTGGTTATAGTTTTCCTTAGTTAGGATTAAAGATAAGTTACATATAGGACTTTAGACTCACAAAGATAGGATAGATGATATTTTCTTTAAGTCTTACAAAATGTTAATGGACTAAATATTGTTAATTGTGATTCTTATTTGATAACTGTTGTATGTTATATTTCGCTATGTTAAGGTTAAACCCCTTCTTTTATTTTAGACAGAAAAGAGGAGATGATGAGAGATGTTATTCTGTAAATATGTCTCTCATACTGGTTAATTAATAAAGCCCTGTTGGCCAATAGAAAACTAGATAGGTGGGGCTAGGAGACTAGAAGGAGGAAAGAGGAGTTAGGAGTTAGGAAGTAGTTAGGAGAGTCAAGATGTAGACTGGGGAGGAAGGAAGACACCGGCCGAGGCTCCCCATAAGATGACCACGTGGAAATACTTAGATAAGTAGAAATGGGTTAATCATTAAGACAGAGCTAGCCCATAAACAATAATGGTAATTAGCCAACAGGATTGTATCAAATATGGAGTCTCTGAGTGTTATTTGGGGTTGGCGCACCAGACCAGTGGCAGGCGGGCTGGCGGCGGGCTGGCGGAAAACAACAAGCTACATACCACTCCTGGCCAAGGCTAACTAGATACAAATACAAGTAACTTCCCTAAAGCCTACTCTGTGTGCACTGGCTAGTTTTGTGTCAACATGTTCCAAGCTAGAGTCACCTGAAAAGAGGGAACTGCCATTGAGAAAGTGCTGTGTGTGACTGGCCTGTGTGAGGCTGGCCTGTGTGAGGCTGGCCTGTGTGAGGCAGGCCTGTGTGAGGCTGGCCTGTGTGAGGCTGGCCTGTGTGAGGCTGGCCTGTGTGAGGCTGGCCTGTGTGAGGCTGGCCTGTGTGAGGCTGGCCTGTGTGAGGCTGGCCTGTGTGAGGCTGGCCTGTGTGAGGCTGGCCTGTGTGAGGCAGGCCTGTGTGAGGCAGGCCTGTGTGAGGCTGGCCTGTGTGAGGCAGGCCTGTGTGAGGCTGGCCTGTGTGAGGCTGGCCTGTGTGAGGCAGGCCTGTGTGAGGCTGGCCTGTGTGAGGCTGGCCTGTGTGAGGCTGGCCTGTGTGAGGCTGGCCTGTGTGAGGCTGGCCTGTGTGAGGCTGGCCTGTGTGAGGCAGGCCTGTGTGAGGCTGGCCTGTGTGAGGCTGGCCTGTGTGAGGCTGGCCTGTGTGAGGCTGGCCTGTGTGAGGCAGGCCTGTGTGAGGCTGGCCTGTGTGAGGCTGGCCTGTGTGAGGCTGGCCTGTGTGAGGCAGGCCTGTGTGAGGCAGGCCTGTGTGAGGCTGGCCTGTGTGAGGCAGGCCTGTGTGAGGCAGGCCTGTGTGAGGCTGGCCTGTGTGAGGCTGGCCTGTGTGAGGCAGGCCTGTGTGAGGCTGGCCTGTGTGAGGCTGGCCTGTGTGAGGCAGGCCTGTAGGCAAGCCTGGTTCCAATGACGAAGAGATTAAGGCTCCATTCATAATAGCCAGAAATTGGAAACAACCTAGATGTTCCTAAACAGAAGAATGGATAAAGAAAATGTGGTACTTCTACACAGTGGCGTACTATTCATCCATTAAAACAAAATGACATCATGAAATTCACAGATAAATGGATGGGAATTAGAGAAAAATCATCCCAGACCCAGAGAGACAAATCTGATATGAGTTTACTTGTATGTGGATATTAGCTGTTAAGTCAGTGACAGCCAAGCTACAGTCTGTAGAACCACAGAGAGTAGGTATAGAGTAAGGGAGGGGGTGACAGACAGATTAGGAAAGGGCAGTAGAATAGTAGGGGGTGCTGGAATGGGAGAATCAAGTGGGGATGGAGAGGAGAGACAGGGATTAGAAAAGGAATGTGGGGAGAGATAGCTAAAATTAAGGGCAATTTGAGAGTAATATTGAAACCTAATATGGTAGAAGCTTTGTAAAATATACACATATGAAGGTGATCAAAATGAAATCATCAAATAATGGGGAAGACAAAGTCCTAACAGTGTATCTCTTGTCACCAAATGAAGTTTTTAGTACAGGGATTGAGTATCTAATTGAGTTGCTGGCCAAAGGGGTCCCATGGAACAACTCTCCAAACCCAGGCTATCGCCAGGAATATAAGTTGCTCTCCACCAACTGACAGCAAGGCCTCAACACCTACAGAATTCCTTGAACATGGAGAATGCCTGCATAGAGCACTCACCCTACAGTCTAAGGAAGGCACCCTGCACACTACCAAAAGAGAAACATAAACATCAAGTCAGCCACCAGATTCTTTCATCTACAAGGGTGTCCTGCCTGCAAGTTAAGCTAGGACAATGGTGGCACACACCTTGTGGGAGTGGTCAACCGATATTTGACTGACATAACGCCCACTCCATGAGATGAAACCCATACCCAGCACTGCTCGTGTGACCAAGAACCAGAGGCTAGATAGTCCGGGAACCTAGGTTAAAACCAAATACTACCGTTCTAACAACAACAAAAAGACAGCAACAAAATGACTTCTAACGACATTCTCCTATACTCGCAGATTAGTGCCTTACTCCATCGTCATAAGAGAAACTCCCTCCTGCAGCAGATGGGAACAAATATAGAGACCCGTAGACAGACATCATGTGGGGAGTGAGAGACCTCGGAACACTCAGCCCTAAATGGGATGTGGCTATCGAATCACCCCTCTCAGGACTCAGAGACCCTGAGAAAAGATGGGGCAGAAAAAGTGTAAAACTCTGAGGGGATGGGGGCACCGAGAAACAAAGCCCTGTAAATCAGCACGATCAAAACAACGTGAACAGGCAGAGACTGAGGCAGCGAGCACTGGGCCTGCAGGGTCTGTCCCGGGCCCTCTGTGTTCACATTATGGCTTCAGTTCAGTGTTTTTATGGCATTCCCGAGTGTGTGAGCGAGTGGGGCTCTGAGTCTTGTGCCTTATCTTGGGCTCTTTTCCTTCTGTCGTGTTCAGCTCTGAAGTGATAGTTTCTGTCTTATCTTATTTTATCTTGTTATATTTATTATTATCTCTGAGAAGTATGCTTCCTAATGAGAGAGAAAGGGGGTGGATCTGGATGGGAGGGGGGGAAGAGGGAACTGGGAAGTAAAGGGAGGGGAGACCATAATCAGGGTGTATCATGAGAGGGGAAAAAATTCCACTTTCAATAAAGGAAAAAAAATTGGCCTTAGGCAAGCCTGTTTTCTTAATGAGTGATTGATGTGTGGGGCCGCCCCTAGGCGAGTGGTCGTGGGTGTAGCCCAGCAAGCCATGGAGAGCAGGCCAGTTCCTGCACTGACTTTCCTCAGCGGTAGAGTATGACCTGAGGGTTATAAGACGAAGTACTCCTTTCTCCCCAGATGGTGGTGGTTCATGTTTTATCTCAGCAATAGAAACCCCCACTAAGGTATTATGCAAATGACCCCTAAAGCCCAAAGTCCCAATCCATTTTGTGCCATCACTGTTTGAGCTCCTGAGCTTTGTCTGTGAACCAGCCTGCGTTGCCTCTTTTGGGAATAAATCTTTTCCTTCTTAACAACCCTGGCTGTCCTGGAACTTGCTCTATAGACCAGGCTGGCCTCGAACTCACAGAGATCCACCTGCCTCTGCCTCCGAGTGTTTCGATCAAAGGCATGCTCCATCACGTATCCTTGTTTGGGATACTTGGAGCCTCTTCAGAAACACCCACTGAACTTACTAACGTTCAGGAGGCAAGCCTTACGTGTCTAACCTCTTACACATTTTATATGTTCTAGGGGTTTCTGAGAGGAGCCACTCCAATTGTGGGCATGGGTTGAGGAATTACATGCTACACTGGAAGACTCCTAAGATAGGATATGTAGTTCTGAGCAGGGATTGTGGACGTTAGTCCTCACTGGTGCATCAAGACATGGTAAAACCACAGCAGCTTCCTGCTAAGAGCAGGAACTTGAAAGGAGCCTAAAATGCCATCATTTGCTCTCCCTCCTACTTTGAGGGGATGAAAACAAAGGTGGGTGTGAACCCCTTCTCTCTCACAACAAGACCTTGACGGATCCAAACCCAGCCACTTCTCATGCCTTATGCAAGCCACTGCAGCCTAATTCCTAAAGACCTGACACCCCACACTAAGCAGCTAGTATCAGGTCAGGCAAAGGGCACCACAAATGTACCTACCCAAGAGGATACCAAGTTTCCCCCCTCTGAGCCATTCAAATACAACCTCCACACAATGACCAAGAGGAAGGCCAGGTCGCTCCTCTTAACTGCTCCTCCTGGGGTTAGGTGGTAACGCTCTCTTTAGAGTTTACTCACTGTGATGGACTCCACAGTGTCCTTTCTTTACTACAATTGTGTGTCAGTTCTGGTTTAGTAAATGCCTCTCTTCCTGGGGCCCCTCATTCCCAGCATATTTTGGCAGCCTCCTGAGGGAACTCACTCCTTGCCTTGATCTTTAAACTTTTTATTCAGGCCCCCTCACCCTGAATGTGTGATACAGGGAGAGTGGCACCCAGCTACATCCAGCTGGAGCAGTGGTTCTCAACCTTCCTAGTGCTGCGTTCCTTTAACACAATTCCTCAGGTTGTGGTGACCCCAACCATAGAATTATTTCCATTGCTACTTCACAACTGTAATTTTGCTACTGTTTTGAATCATAAATAAATCCGTGTTTCTTGATGGTCTTGGGTGACCCCTGAACCCACAGGTTGAGAAGCACTGATCTAGGGTGTCCCCCACATTTTGAGGACCCCCCATTTCTCCCCTCTCACTCCTTTCCCCACCCCAGAACTCGCCCCATTGTTCAGAGCAGAAGGGTGCAGAATGGCAGAGGTGTCTGAATCTTCCGTCTCCTTCCCAGCCAGACCGGCTGGCTTCAGGCCTCACCAGGCCTTCGTCAAAACCACATTTTGCAGAGGCTTTGCACATTTCTGGAAGAACTCAGATAAAGAGTCAAACATTTCGAACAAAAGGTAGTGATTGTAAAAGCTAATAGTCACAAAAGGCAGTCCAAAGCCCGGGTGCTAACCCATTTCTATCAATCTAAGTATTTCCATGCGGTCTTATCTTACCAGAGAGAGGGTGGAGGGAGGGTCTGGAGTTCTTCTCAAGTCCCCACATCTTGACTCCTCCATACTACTCCCTGGATCCTCCCTGTCTCCTCGTCCCACCTCTCTTGCCTTCCTATTGGCCAACAGTGCTTTATTCATTAACCAATAAGAGAAACATATTTACAGAATGACATCATCCCATCCTCTCCTCTTTTCTGTCTAAATAAAAAGAAGGGTTTTAACTATAACTCAGTAAAATATTTAACAAAACAGTTATCAAATAAGAACCACAGTTAACAATATTAAGTCCATTAACATTTAGCAAGATTTAAAGAAAATATTCCATCATCTATCCTATCTTTTTGAGTCTAAAGTCCTATATGTAACTTATTTTTAATTCTAACTAAGGAAATCTATAACCATAACTATCTGTCTTCAACTCCTTCAAAGACCAAAGAACTCTAGAATGACAAAAGATATCTCACTACCTGGTCAGTCACCTGAAGTTCTTCTGTAATGTTCCATCTTCAGCCTATAGGCCATAGTGTGTCTGACAGACTTCTCAGCAAGGTAGGAAATTTCAAACTGTCCTATCTGTGTTGGCAGTTTGTGTATGTGCCTACCCTCACCAGCAAGGAAGACGCGACTCTGGGTAGATCTTCTTTATGCAGTTTTAATCAGGATCCTTTAAACATGTTGTTTCTGGCGCGCGCGCGCAAGAGAGAGAGAGAGAGAGAGAGAGAGGGAGAGAGAGAGAGAGAGAGAGAGAGAGAGAGAGAGAGAGATGGGGGACCCCTGCACAGGCTAAAATACCCTTGAGCTAACCAACCCCAGTGAGCCACGTGGACCCTGCAGATAGGCTACTCTAATGCGGAAGCAGACAGGCTGAACAGACTTAACCAATTAAGGGCTTGTTTACGCCAGAGAGCCTTCACCAGCGGGAAGGTATAAGGCGGAAGCCAGTGCCACTTCAAGGCGTGGCACTACACGGCTCTCTACAAGTTTGTCCATCACTTTTCTCTGTGTCCTGCAGAATGTCTGGCAGACTCTTCCATGAAGCAGGAACCCTGTAGCAATGTCCATCTTGTATCAGCAGTCATTTCCCTATGGGTCCAGTTTATACAGCATAACATCAAATAGTCCAGACAAGAGCAGTATCTTGTCCAAATGGCCAGTCTTGCCATATTAGAGGCAAACTTCATAACGAGTTTCCTTAGTGTACATCTTTCTTTCTGACGCAGGTGGTGTTGTCAGGAGCAGTTGTGCCTCACTGTTAAGAAAAACCCTAAACCATTTCAAATGCCATATTTTGTAGGTCTTTGAAAGGTTTCCTGAAAATATGTTGGACACTGTTGTCACTCCTTCTGGAGTCCATCATCATATTGGCTAATGGCCTTTTGGTCAAAGAACTGCCCCTACCTCGACCACTGATTTGGACGTGTGGTCCTATGTGCTTGCAGGAGACAAACATAGAAGACTACCAAACCTTGCTAAGTCAGGGCAAGACAGCCTTTCTACTGTAAGACCCTCAGACTGAGGAGTCTCCCCATTTCTGTCGGTACCCCAAGAACTCATAGGGCCCTGTGAGGGAAGTTGCTGGTGCTTTTTAAGTCAGACTGTCCTTCATTTTAAGTGAGGGTTTCCTTAACTCTGCTTTTGGTCTTTCACTACCTCCCTGCTTCTGTAGTGGTCTGTCAGATACTACAGGCCTTAGCCAAAACTGGTTGTACCAACATTGCTGTGAGAACTTAGGTGACTGTTCACATAGCCTGCTGTTTCTGTCCTCACTGCACCGTTTGGAAGTTGCCCATCCGCACTTCCTGCCTACCATAGTATTGTTATCTTCCTTCTCAGGTCTTTGATAAGGTTGAAGATTAGACTATCATAATTATTATTCTCTCTTCCTAGTTAGACATATTAGGTACTAGACTTAAGCTTTCCAGCTTAGGACAACTCTATATGGTAAACTCCGTTATGCCTTCACCCTAGGACTAGATATGTAGGTCTTAAGTTTGTATGTTCTCGATTTTCCTTTACTTAGAGCACACTTGTTATTCACTGTTTTGTATATAGTTTTGTATCAAGCCTAAATCTTTTCTTTAGACTAAAGGGTATTATAGTGAGATATTCACTTTGTCCGCACCTGTGGCACTGACCACGCCCATTGGGGGTGGGGACAGGGGCAGATGTGACCTAGGAGAGCATCCAGAGGCATCGTTGGGACCAGGAACCTGCTGGTGTTCATCTGTCTCTGTTGTAATTTATTTCTCCCTGAATAAACATCTATTCTCCTGTTTTTCCTGATCCTTATTAAACCACAATAATTACCTTTTTATTTTATTTTTTTAAAACAGGGTTTCTCTGTGTAACAGTTCTGGCTGTCCTGGAACTCTCTCTGTAGACCAGGCTGGCCTCAAATTCAGAGATCTACCTGCCTTTGCCTCCCGAGTGCTGGGATTAAAGATGTGCACCACCACCACTCAGACAATTACTCTCAAGGGCTCTAACCATTTCCTCAAAGGCCTCCCCAATATAAAGGAAGGCTTAGCATCTCAATGTCTGGCTGCTGAGCTAAGGCACCTACACCACCCTCTGTATGCAGCACCCTATTTTGGCAGTAAAGAAATCAGATGCATCTTCCAGAATGGTCCAGGACCTAACAACGACAAGTGAGGCTGTGTGGTTCCAACCCATCTTATAGCTTGCAATCCTTTAATATCCTGGGACAGGTACCTTCCATGCTGATAGCTGTTGTCAACTTGACACAGACTAGAGTCACCTGGGAGGAGGTAATCTAATGGGAGGATTACTTACACGGATTGACCTGGGATTATTAAGTATGTGGGCAATTTTTACATCGATAGTTGATGTGGGAGTAGACAGTGACACTCCTGAGCAGCTGAGCAACCCATGGGGAGCATGTCAGTAAATCAGCGTTGTTCCATGGCTTCTGCTCCCATTCCTTCCTCCAGGTCCTTGCCTTGAGCTCCCGCCTGTGTGACGGATTGTAACCTGTAAGCCCAGTGAGTCCCTTCCTCTCCAAGTTGGTCATGGTGCTCATCAGTGCAAGAACAGGTGAACGAGGACATCTTCCAATGCCTCCTGACTGGCAGTGTCAGATATTCGGATGCTTTTGTGTTCTCATCCATCCAGACTCTCAGTTCCTGGTTGCTTTCAATGGGCGAGACCTCTCCACCCACAGCAATGAATGGTTTATCCAGTCTGTCTCCCCTTAGGGCTTTGGGTTATACACCACCTTTTCGGATAGGCCCTAGGCCAGGACCTGTCTTCCCTTCAGTGTCCTCCCAGAAGTAGCCTCCTTCAGCACTTAAGGACCAGACAATCCTGCAGACCAGACAAACCCATGCCACAGGAATCTGCATCATCAACAAGCTACTCCAGCGCAGGACTCAGGGAGGCTGTATCTCTACAACCGCACAACTGCAGGCAGGGCCAAGGCTGTCTTGGCGGCACGGCTGGTCAGCCACCTCAGCAGTTCCTCACTGCTTCTGTAACCTTAGGGAGGGGCCCTAGTGACCTTTGTTTCAGCTTTCCCGGGTGTGTGAAGTTCGTTTACTTTCTCGTATTTCAGTTTGGAGGAAACTGCCATACAGCCTTCACTAACTCCCTGCTTCTTGTCTGCAGCTGTATTATGACTAGTGAGTGCCTGCTATTATGACTTCCCCATAGTGATGATGGATATGACCCTGTGGGCTAGAACTCACTCTCCTTTCCCGAGTTGATGTTGTAAAAGTATTTTATCATCGCAACAGGAAAGTTACTGAGTTGTTGCTTGTTTAAGCTTCAGGTAGGTTTGATACCGTTCTTTGGATTATAGGCCACTAAGCTCTAGCTAGAACTGTCTCAGGAATATCAATCAATCTATGCTGCCACTGTGGCCCACTATTGAGGGCCTCCTGACCTCTAAATGATGATGTCACAGGTGACCATCAACCCCATGTGACTGCCATCCGCCTCCTTCTCTTCTCAAATATACAACTCAACCCTTTTATGCCCTATGATCCGAGGATTCTGTGACGGAGAGGCACCAACCAGGTCCTCCACCCCCACCCTGTACTCCTTCTCAGTTGTGAAGATGTTCTAGAAGGAAGGAGATCTTTACTCTTCGATGATTTGACCCTGCTGATCTGTCAGGGGGGATGTGGAGATAAAAAAACCAAAATCCCCCATTCTGTAAAGATGAGATCCTGATTGCCTGGAGCCTGGCCCAGTGGCCTATGACACTTTAAAGGATTTATTTAGTTCCCTCCTCCTAGAGAGCCCTGGTGCCTTGCCTCAGTTTATGTCCTAAGGAAACAATGAGTTGGTGTGGTCTCATCTTTCCGAACTGAACCCCACACAATAGGTCAAGGAGCTGGTGATTCGTTCAGTGTGTCATGTCCTTTCTGTTTATTCAGTGTTGACAGTCCCGTCCCCGAGGGTGTGGCTTTACCCTCCCAGGTAATAAGACACACACGGGAGCAAGAAGTCCAGAAAAGAAAATGAAACAAAACCCTACCTATCCACTCGCCTGTTCGTTTTTGTTTGTAATTTTGGTTTGCATAGCAAGATGCGCCCACAGACGCAGTGACGGCAGGATTGTTATAGTGATAACTATCTTCTAGTTGGATTTTAGGCCCCCTCTACATGATGATATTTTATTGCTGGTATTGTGCCCAGATCTTGGCACCCCAAAAAGACCACCGCCAAGGAGACTCACCAAATGCAAGAACAAAGATTTCTATTGACTGGAGCTTCAGCAAGGACTCTATTTCTTGCTTTTTGGCTGAAGGATTTTTTTAAGGGGAAAGTTCAAAAGACTGTTTTGAGATTACAGTTCTTATGGTTACCTAGGATAAAACAATAACTGTATTTTCAGGCAGGATGCAATTAAGCAGGAAGCTGTAGAGGAAATAAATTTGTTTATCTCCTAGGCAGGTACTTTTACAACTTCGAATTGACGACTATCCGATCTTCTTTAGGACAGAAAAACATTGACACAACTGGGGGGTGTTATCTGTTCCCAGGCCTCTGTACCCAGTTCTTTGTTTAGCCTTATCTGACGGGCTGCCTTTATGGAAACTTAGAGAGGCTTAAGAGTTTTTCTATTTGGGCTTTGGAGTCCAAGTTTTAGACTTTTATTAATTTTTTCCATTTTACTTCTTTCATTGGTATTGTGCTCCTGGTCAAAAGCTCATGGCTGGAGAAGTCATGGGCATTGGGTAGAAACCAATGTTATTTTGCTAAATGCCCATGCCAATTACCCCCTAAATACTTAGGGTGGTTTCAACATTTGTTTCTGTCATTGATGCCTAAGCATTCGTAATTTTTACTAAAAACCTTTGAAAAGAGGAGGTTTTGGATTAAAGATCACCCAGTGCTGTGGACAAAATAATCAGATCAACAGCCTAACTTAAAAATTGGCAAATGACTCTACAGCTACAAAATCTTTGGGGTTTAAAATCTCTAAACCACACGTGTTAGGTTTATATATTGTTTACATGACACCAGAGTGGCTTATAAATAAGTAGTCACATGAATTGAAATTTTTCCTTTTAGCTCGCAGAGTGAATGGAGTGTTGGTAGCCTGATGATAAATGATGGAAAGGGAAAGAGAAAATAGGTTCAATCAATGTGGCTATGTTGGAAAAACCAAACTGAGAAGCCCCAGGACCATATTTAAACACTTTTAAATTCAAATAAAACAGAGAGTCAGAGGTACAAACGCTTGGTCAAGGTGTTATTTGATCAGTGTCTCAATTCTGGTCCCAGAAGATGGTTCCCAAAGGTTCCGGTTCAGCTTTGCAATCATAGCTAATTGCCCTAATGCAGGGGATGTCCCTTTTGGGGACTTGCCCTGTACTGATCTAATAATAGGCCTTAACATTGAGGCCCCAGCAGGGGACATTGCTTGACCCACAACATGTGCGCATCGAGACGTCAAGGATGCTTATAAACTATAGCAGCCAATGCAACGTGAAAGACAAGTCTTGTCCAGAAGACAAGTGCCTGACGTTTGCTGGTATCTTCTCTGGGTGGGCAGATGCCTACTCAGCCTAGACTGACAGAAGTTAATTCCTAGAACACAATCTGTCTATTCTGGGATCTCTACAGCTTCAAGAGAAGCTTGGCTTGAAGGCCAATTATACCCAAAAAATTAAAAAAAAATTTAAAAAATTAAATGTTTTCTTTAATGGAGAAAAATACATCTTTCAGATGTAGAGAAGTATCATTAGCACATCTGCTAGCATGTGTGACCGCTGTTTCGGTCTTCATTATTTTTCTTTGGGTGCTATTTGTATAAGATATGCTCAGTGATTACAACCTCAACTATTTTCCTTTTATTCTATTCCACAATTGTATTTCTTCTCTGAACTGTGCTTTCCCACATTTTCAATATATAACCATCAGTATTTCGTCTGATACAGCCCAGGAGCACACTGTACAAGGATGCTGGGACAATACATGGTCATAGATTTCCTCTTGCCCACAGTAGGAGTCATTGGTGGGCACGACTGACCTTAGGTTTTTAACCTCATAAAATCTGAGTCTTTAGGATGCAGAAGTTTCAGAGTAAACTCATTGTGAGATGGGGGTTTCAGCAAATTCCTACTACATGGGGTTCAAATCTTCTCAGGCACTGCCTAGAATAGGGAGTTTTGTAGTCCCTCTTAGGCAGAGATTGTGCCTTTCACAGCAGGAAATAAGATATTAAGAGATGTATCATTGTTCTCCAACTCTCCCCCAAAGAATTCTGGGACCACAGCCCTCAGGAAGGAGTCCAGATGGGAGGATTGGGTACAGTGTGAGACCTAGCAGGCCTTACCAAAGAAAAATGGATGCAAAGAAAGTGTATGAGACATACCTGCTGGTGAAAACAAGATGGCAGGGACAGCTAACCTGCCACCAAGCCTGACTAGAACTGACAAGTTACTGGACACTCAAAAGCAAGCCTTAACTCATGAGTTACATAGAACAGGGCACAGAGAAATCCCGTACTGTACAAGTGAACCACAAAGTAGGTGCTATGCAAATGAAGCCCCTGCAGTCCACAAGATGGCACCAGATCTCATTACAGATGATTGTGAGCCGCTATGTGGTCGCTGGAAATTGAATTCCGGACCTCTGCAAGAGCAGTCAGTGCTCTTAACTTCTTAACTGCTGAACCATCTCTCCAGCCATTGGAGATACATTCTTAATAGATTTACTTTCATTGTTTGTTGCTATCTGTGTGTCTCTGTCCAATTCCTTGTTTGGGGATATAAGAACCTGAACCCCTCTAGATGTACCCATATCCCACCGTCATCATTGGTACACCAATTACAGAAACAAGCAGTGATGGAAATCAGAAAATTTAATCATTGTGGCCACAGTAGAAATAGGAACAAATACAATGCCCTCCCAAGTCCTCTTTGGGATACTGACATGAGATTTAGGTTAAAACAGAGAATTGGTACAGGATAAATGAAGCTACGTATAATGAAGCTCCTGACCAAGTATGGCCTTGTCCTCAAAGGTCATTGCCTTCCTCTGGAGAAATGTTCTGGGAGGCTTTGGTGCTCCTAGAACCTAAGACAGTTCAGGACAGCAACTTATCTCTGAGACTTTGGCCTGGGGGGGGGGGGGGTGTGAGATGGGTTAAGTACACAAAGCAAGGCAGAGATGTCAAGCTCCCACCCTGGGCTTCGCTGCTCTGTGGGCCCAGACAGGAATCAGTGCTGTTCAACGAAAGTCTCTGAGGACCTGTTCTGTCCTCCGCTACACGGGGACATCTGGGGCGGGGCCAGGGAGGCTGTGCCTCTGCAGCCTATCCCAGCCCTGGTGGGTTGGAAGCCCAAGGCTGCCTATATGAATGCTGTTCACCCAAAGGGCAGCTCCCCAGTGGCCTTAGATGGTAGCTAACAGTGACCATGACCAGCAAGCACTGGTCCCTGGCGACATTCTGGTTACTTTTCAGTAGTCCTGTGAGCAGAAGCTAGCCAGCCTGAGCTGCTCTTACTTCTTGCTCCCACAGTGCTCCTGGGCCACTGAGGGGCCTGATCCATTGTGCTTGATCAAGAGGCTCTTGCCCCACCCCACCCCCACCCGCACCCCGAGTCCAGCTGCTCAGATCCAGGGAGAGGAGAGAAGCTTCCTGCCCTGATCTGTCCCCTTGGGTGAGAGCCAAGTCAATTTTAGGACTTGACCTTATAACCTGGACTCCCTGTCGTGGCCACCCCAGAATAAGAATCTCTTAGGGTGCTCAGGCCAGGGTGTTCCAGCACTAGGGGATGTGTCCCAGTCACCTCCTGACACAGGTCTGAGGTATGCACCTCAGCAGGGGACTGCCATGGACCAGAGAGGGCCAGATGCATGTCTCAACATCTTCCCAGCTGTGCATGACGGCAGGCCTCTAGGTAAGCCTGAGAGATGGGGACAGGAAAGGCATTTGCTTTCCAGGGTTCCTTAAAGCAACCAACCCAAGTACCAGGCTGGGGTAGGCCTCAGCCAGGATGCTGCCTCTTCGGCAGTGTCAAACACGGCCTACTTTGGTGCCCGTGGAACTGCAGACCCTGGTCCTTCCATCTTCGTGACATTGTCAGTCTAAATAGGAGACTAAACTCACCAAATGTATCATCACTGGGGAAAAAAAAAAGGCCAGGGCAGCTATGCCTCCAATCAGGAGAAAGCTTTATTTAGTGGTCAGCAGCTGGTGTGCAAGCAGGACGACTAGCATTGGCCCTGTGATCTGGAAAAAGACAAACCACCAGCATGGCCCTTAGTGACAGCCGTGAATGTGCCAGGAGAGGTAGGTCAACAGCAGCATATGAAAGAAACTGATTGCCAGAGGGGACTTGAACCCATCGCCTCCAAAGTTCACTAAATAACAGATCCACAGAGAGCATACACTCTGTGCTGACCCCTAGGCTCTGGGATCCACAGAGATCACACTCTGCGCTGACCCCCAGGCTCTGGGATCCACAGAGCTCACACTCTGCGCTGACCCCCAGGCTCTGGGATCCACAGAGCTCACACTCTGCGCTGACCCCCAGGCTCTGGGATCCACAGAGCTCACACTCTGCGCTGACCCCCAGGCTCTGGGATCCACAGAGATCACACTCTGCGCTGACCCCCAGGCTCTGGGATCCACAGAGAGCGTACACTCTGCGCTGACCCCTAGGCTCTGGGATCCACAGAGATCACACTCTGCGCTGACCCCTAGGCTCTGGGATCCACAGAGATCACACTCTGCGCTGACCCCTAGGCTCTGGGATCCACAGAGAGCGTAAACTCTGCGCTGACCCCTAGGCTCTGGGATCCACAGAGAGCGTACACTCTGCGCTGACCCCTAGGCTCTGGGATCCACAGAGATCACACTCTGCGCTGACCCCTAGGCTCTGGGATCTACAGAGAGCGTACACTCTGCGCTGACCCCTAGGCTCTGGGATCCACAGAGAGCGTAAACTCTGCGCTGACCCCTAGGCTCTGGGATCCACAGAGAGCGTACACTCTGCGCTGACCCCTAGGCTCTGGGATCCACAGAGAGCTCACACTCTGCGCTGACCCCTAGGCTCTGGGATCCACAGAGATCACACTCTGCGCTGACCCCTAGGCTCTGGGATCCACAGAGAGCTTAAACTCTGCGCTGACCCCCAGGCTCTGGGATCCACAGAGATCACACTCTGCGCTGACCCCTAGGCTCTGGGATCCACAGAGATTATACTCTGCGCTGACCCCTAGGCTCTGGGATCCACAGAGATCACACTCTGCGCTGACCCCTAGGCTCTGGGATCCACAGAGATCACACTCTGCGCTGACCCCTAGGCTCTGGGATCCACAGAGATCACACTCTGCACTGACCCCTAGGCTCTGGGATCCACAGAGATTATACTCTGCGCTGACCCCCAGGCTCTGGGATCCACAGAGATCACACTCTGCGCTGACCCCTAGGCTCTGGGATCCACAGAGAGCTTATACTCTGCGCTGACCCCTAGGCTCTGGGATCCACAGAGATCACACTCTGCGCTGACCCCTAGGCTCTGGGATCCACAGAGATCACACTCTGCGCTGACCCCTAGGCTCTGGGATCCACAGAGATCACACTCTGCGCTGACCCCTAGGCTCTGGGATCCACAGAGATTATACTCTGCGCTGACCCCTAGGCTCTGGGATCCACAGAGAGCGTACACTCTGCGCTGACCCCTAGGCTCTGGGATCCACAGAGAGCGTACACTCTGCGCTGACCCCTAGGCTCTGGGATCCACAGAGATCACACTCTGCGCTGACCCCTAGACTCTGGGATCCACAGAGATCACACTCT
Source organism: Cricetiscus sungorus (assembly GCA_030556225.1). NCBI lineage: Eukaryota > Metazoa > Chordata > Mammalia > Rodentia > Cricetidae > Cricetiscus > Cricetiscus sungorus. The sequence goes on along the minus strand of JANBXA010000328.1, from coordinate 15,746,357 downwards.
GCGCTGACCCCTAGGCTCTGGGATCCACAGAGATCACACTCTGCGCTGACCCCTAGGCTCTGGGATCCACAGAGAGCTTAAACTCTGCACTCAACACTAAGACACTGGCGCCATTGAGCTTCTGACCTTTCTTCAAACTCTGGCCCACTTCTTCCCCTGGAGATGCTTTCTTCTTAATAAACTGTCTCTGCTTCGACTACTATTCGCGTGTTCCTGTGCCGTTTCTTTTCCCAGGAAACAAGAACCTGGAACTCCCAGTGATCGCTGATCAGATTCCAGTATCTGCCCAATTACCAGTGCCAACGCCTGCCTGCGAAGACCACACAGGAGGTCTTAGCAGCAACAATGCCTGAACTGTTGCTAGCTGGAGGAGGGGTCCTGGCCAGCTGGGGGCCTGTTGTGATGAGCCCCGAGGCGCTGCTGGCACAGGAGTTGGCAAAGGCTCTGTCACTGAGCTGTGTCCTAGCTGCGATGGGATTTGAGCTGTGTGAGGCGATTAAGGTCTGAGGAAGCTGGTTTCTGCTCTGCACTAGTGTCAGAGTGAGGCTGTTGGATGACAGGTACTCTGGCATCTTTGTTGAGCAGGTGGAATGAAGGTGGGTTTGTACCATCGATGAACAGCATGATGCAGTCCTTCCTATAGGTCAGGGTGGGTACTATTTGTGGGGGGGTCTCCTTGTCTTTTCTGCCTTCTTCCATCACATGCCAAAAACAAACAAACAAAAAAAAAACAAACAAACAAAAAAACCACTGAACTGGCCAGCTGTGGGAGGGCTGGGAGAGGAGTTAGGCCAAGGTGCCAGCTGGGAAGTGAAGACAAAGTATTACCTCAAGCAAATGGGAGCATCTATCTGTCATGTCAGCTTCCCACAGTGGGCTCTTCCTGAGGCCCTGGCCAGATGCTCATCCCTTACCCTCTGAGGTTACTGTGGGATCAGTGGCCTAGAGGTCTGCAGGCAGGTGGCTTTTGTTCTGGTAGCAGGTTACAAACCCAGGGGTCTTCCTCAGCATTGGCCAACCTTTTCTAGAGAGGGCCACATAGTAGACATCCTGTCTTCTTTGTAACCAGACAGCTTTGTACTTGATGTCTATGAACAACCATTAGACACAAATTAACAGACACCTTTGAGATCCAACAAACAGCAACTTACAAAGGAAGCCGGGAGTTCCTGTCCCACAGGTCCACCAGGGACATCAGACTGATGTCTTACAGCCTGCCATGGGCTGTTCACCTTCAGCTCTAGTATTTAAATGCTGCAAGAGGTCTTGGCCATAATACAAGCGCCTTGCTTGCTAAGAAGGGCAAGGGCTATAACAGCTCAGCAGGGATAAGGGAGGGCTGAGCTTGCTGAGAAATTGGTCTAAAAAGGGACAGGTGGCCACATACAAGTTTCACTACTCTCTGGACTGAGAATAGCAGGTGAGTAGGGGCTGAGACTCCTCTCCTTGGCCCAGCGTGGCTCATTATCCTCATGAGCTCGGCTCTAGGACACCAATAGAATCAACAGCACATATTTTGCCCACAGAGGGAAAGTTCAAGTGTCTTCAATAGAGAGGTTATGAGAAAATAAGAGAAGAGAGGAAATCTATGCACCGCAGTGAATTGTGGGCAGGACTCACCTTGGATATGGCTTCTGCAACATAGTGATCAAGCAAGCTGTGTCCATCCTGGGGAGGACAGTGGTGATACTTAGGAAAGAAAAAGCCCTGGAGCACGGGGATGCCTTGGGGGAGCCACCCTATAGGTTACAAGTGAAAGGAAGACAATGCTCGTTCAACAGAACGGGCCTGGGGCCCCTGAGCTCTGTGAGCCGTGGATCTTCAGATAGCAGCTACCTACTCCCGGGAAGATCTGCCGGTTAGATGACTCGCACGCTCTTGCCTAGTTAGAGACACCTGAAGGAAGACAGAAGTCCAGGTCTGAGTCTCAGTGTGTACAGAGACGTGGCGAGCTGCCCGGATGCTCGGTTATGTTTTCTGAAAAGGCAGCAGGGCAGCCTTGTCTTTGGCAAGCAGGGGCAGCTTGTGACCCTGGAGGACACAGAAGCAGCCACGTTCAGGTTCAGACAAGCAGGTTGACCAGGTACTTCATGTTGGGGTCAGGGCTGCAGGCTAGAGGCTGATGCCACGGCCAGCTTAGCCCCGATGCTTTTGGGTTGTACTGTGCATTGAAGGTAGAGAGTGAAGAAACAGGAGTGGAGAGAAGATACTGCTCTTGATGAGGGAGGGGAGGCTGCCGGTCCTCCTTGTGTTCGCGATACTCTAGATGCCTTTAAACCCAGATTCACTCATGCTGGAGCACCAGTATATTAGATTTGGGAAGAAGATCCAAAACCATTCTCTTGGCAGAAGAGACAAACAACCCTGAGCAGGTTTTTAGCCTGTGGGATAGAGACAGCTGGGAGATCCTGGCCACAAGTAAAATAGAAACAGAAATTGACACCAAGGCAGGCTGGTGAGCTCAGGTCCGGTTCCTCTGATCCCTTTGAGTTTAGTGGAGATGGCAGCAAATGTCACGCTCGGGGAAGAAAAAAAAAATCTTTCTGGCAGCTGGGATGAAAGGACATGTTGTGTTGTGAGGTCCACTGCCGTATGGGGCCACAGAGACCTGCCTGTAGGTTTTGAGGAACTGCAGCTGTTCCTATGTTTGGGTAGACGCTGCAATATTTCTCTGCAGGGCTGGAGTCTTCTACAAGGCACTCAAGTCTGTGGACAGAGACTTGGAGGAAATGACAAGTCTGTCTTCCCAGCATAGACTATCCATGCTATACCAATGGAAGCTCCAGTCAAGCAGTCTCAGTGACCACATGGATAGTTCGAGGCATCATCTCTCTATAAAGGAACCTCCTCTATAGCACAGGAGAAGGCTGCGGGTCCCCTCACTCAGAGGTCACTATCCATAAATAATCCCTCAGGGTGAACGAATTGTTTGTTCTTCCCACTGATGAGGACTTTATCTCTCTTGATGTCAAATCCTGGCCACATTTGAGCTCATGCATGACTGAGTCCAGTTTCATGGTAGCCTTACCCAACAACAGTGTGGAGAGGGCAGACAGTGCTCCAGCCAGCAGGGTTTCTCCGTGTTCGTGTTACTGGGCCACAGCTCTAGCACTACCTGGGAGGAAGCAGAATTCTAAACGGTCCACTGTGGACAGTTGTAACTGTCGCTGGGTGTGGCCGAGTATAGCTAAAGGTGAGCCTGAAAGGGCTGGAATGAGGCCAGGGGTGAGAGGTGAGGGCTGGGTACCTAAAGCCCAGTATGGGCAGAGCTCTGGGAGCCAAAGGGCACAGAGCAGGCAAGGACAGTCAGAACCTTGGGAAATCTTGCGTGCAGGGTGGGCTGCCAAGGGATGAGCCCAACTTAGGAACCTTCTAGAGACCCCATCCTACCTACAGATGTAAGGATTCAGGCATCATGCTGGCCTGCCTGTCACCTGGCAGAATGCACTCAGGCAGTACTCTGGTCAGCCCAGGTGCAGAGGACCCATTTAAAAGAAAGACTCCACCCACTTGCGTGCTTTCCCGCCTCCTCTCATTCTGGAGTCTCCGTTTGCTGCTGTTCCCCTGGGACAGACAAGACTTTTCCTGCCGCCCTCCTCTCCTCTGTCCTCTCTCTTTTTCTGTCTCTTTACCTCTACCCTCTTCCTTCCCTTTCTAGTAAAACTTCTCACTAAGCTCAGCCTGCCTGCCATGCTTGTCCCTCCACCTCCGACACCCTTGCCTGCCACGGAATTTGCCAAGGTCCCCCTCAAGCTTTCATAACAACAGGAACATCTTGAAATGTTTTAGTAAGCTCTGGCTCTGAGATGCTAGAGAAAGGTGTTAAAAGACAAGTGAGGGAGACCAGATGCCACTCGTATCACCCCGAGATGGATTCAAGGATAAAGACGGAGGAGCAAAGCCCATGGCACTGCCTCCTGGCGTCACCAGCATGCCAGTATCCAGGAACCTAATCATGCACTGCTCCCAAAACCTTCATCTCAAACAACTGGGCATGCGTGTACCATCTTGTGTCAGGAGGGAGCCTGTCACTCGCTCATGAGCAGCCCATGCGGTCATATCTCCTGCATCCCTAACGGGTCACAATTCACCCAGGACTCTCCTCCAGACAAGCTGCATTTAGAGCTGCTGCCTTCAGATTTAGGGCTGGATACCTTATGTATCATCACCCCACGTTACCCTTTGACAGCCATGAAGCCAAGTGAAAGGAATGATGTAGTTGGTTCGTGAGAGTGGGGAATTCTGGGTCAGTGGAGACTCTCCAAACCACTCACACCATGTAGACATCAAATTGAATGGAAACCATTTGCTAATAGGATCCATGCCTATGCCAGACTTTAATGACACACACCTGCAATCCCAACATTTGAGAGGTAGAAGCTACATGTTTTCAAGGTCAGCCTTGATCATATACGAAGCAATCCATGTTAATTTAATGATGCATATTCATCAGACACTACTCTAAAGTCATCCTTCAGGGCCCCACTGAGAACCCTAACTGCTTAGACAGGGTGGGGGGGCAGAGAAACATCAAAACTATTTTAGGGGACAAAACAAAGTTCTACTTGGACTTTTTGTTACTTCACTATACTTATTAGCAACCACAAAATTATAGAATTAGCCCCCTCAAAATATAATAACAATTTCTAAGAGTCATTTCTACATTATCCAGCAGGCCTAATTACAGATTGTGGTCCTAAGTTATCTGTCCAATTGACTGGCAGCCATAAAATTAAAAGAGAAAAGAGCACATTCATTAAGTAGAATGGCTCTAGAATTCCGCAGTGGGCTTCCTGAAACACAGGCTCTCTGGAAGAGGACACGACAGACACTCTTCCGTGGCCAGACAGCTTAAATAGCACATGATGTGGACAGGTCTCTGCTCTCTGGGGGAGGATCTGAACTGAGGCGTCTTGGAGTCATCTGACCTTCACTGGGAAGGGGACAAGAGAGGGAGGCTGAGAAGAGGGGGGTACAGTGGCCAAGCCTGGCTGCAGGTGAAGAAGGTCAGTATGTGTGGTCAGCCTCAACTGGCCCAGGGAGACGCCCAAACTTCGGACTATGGATGGAGTGGTGCATGGAGGGCAACGGAGGAGAAAAAGAGGCGTACTAAGGTATTTTCCCTAAAGGGTGACGTCAACTGAATTTTCACTAGTATTTTCCACTTTCAAGGAGTCACTAGTGGCATAGATGGGTGCCATGATTTCATGTGCTCTCTTGTCCTTCTCCAATTCTTCCCACACCTGTGCACTTTAACACCTCATGGCCCTCTCTTCTGCTTGCCTCTTGCCTCCAGGCTGCCTTGCACTTGACAGTTGATGAATAATGAGCTCTTGTATCTCTAACCCCAGGTGTTTAACCTCAGAAATCATTGCCACCGGTATTAGTGGCACTGTTGGTAATATGGGTAATACCTTCAGGACAGATGGCCTCCATACTGGTGGCATTATTGCATCCTTCGGAACCTGCCCCATTGTCCAGAAGCAAGGTTCCTCCACCCAGGGGTACAGCAGGGCCTCCCTTCTTAACCCAGCGGACCTTGATGTACTTTGACTATGGCTACCCACTCTTCATGATGTTCTTAGGGCACTCAGGCAAATTTCTTCTCATCTGTTTCATGTGTGTATATGTCTCTGCAACTTATCTGGATGTGCCAAGTGCTTCCCTCAGCCTGACCAGGAACACACAAACATCTTATCACTGTGGTGGTGGGGGCAGTCTCCAGCAGCACAGGGCTTTAATAGGAATCCACCAAGTCATCGAGGCTAGACTTTTCTATCTGAGAGGGGTTAGGGAAAAGTCACCCACAAACTCTTTCGATGATTTCCTTCTTTATTCTCCTTCTTTCTTTATTCTCTCTCTCTCCTCTCATTTTTTCACAGCTTTTATACTCCAACAGAATCTTCCAGTCAAAACAGTTGCATTCCATTTCTCAAGTGAATGATTTATAGGTTAAACATGTTTTTCATCTTCCTCACATGATTAAACATTTTATGTATCACAGGTAAAAAATAAATTATCCCAAGAACCCACATACATTAATATCCAGGCAACTTGTTATAGATTAAACTTGTGGGCAAGCAAGGTGTTCTTGTCAGGTCTTTTACTGGTGGGATGCATTATAAAGAAAGGGCCAATTATTTTATTATTTATCTTGAATGTTAATTTTATAAGGAATCTTAAAGAAATTACAAACATAAACTTTTATATATATAAAAAAGGAATCAGTCAGGTCTACTTTAAATCCTCAGGGCATGTATCCATCCATCCATCCATACATACATAATACATATCAGGAGGTTGAGGGCAGAAATGGATATAAGAAATTAATCATAACCTTTGGTCATCAACCAAACCTATCAAGGAGAGTATTCAGCCAGTAATAATTGGGCTGCTTTGTTCTTGTTCCCTGACCTTAATGAGTTCCTCATTCAATTACATGCCTTTCTAAAACTTTAAATTGTTTTCTTGGGCATTTCACCTCAAAGCTATTTAACAAAAACATCTTGATGTAACTGGGTTATTTCAAAGCTTTGTTTCAGCTGTGACGCACTCCAAGACCTGTGAGCACATCTCCAGACATTAGGACATTAACGTTAAAGGAATTTAAAGTAGCTAGGCCATGAGTACTCAATTGTTTTTTCTTAATCATTAACTTGAGCTACAATCTATGCATCTCCTTTAGTGAAATTCACAGACCCTGGCTGTGAAACATAACCTTGTATTTATTTTTATTCATCAAAACTCTGTATAAACTCATCAAACTGGTAGTATAGCTTAGAGAGGGGTCATCTTCTTGACAATGCACAGGGGAAAATGCCCAGTAGAATGGGATGTTTCCAAGAGATAATTTCACGGTATTACAGGCAGTGGGGATCTCCCCATGTCCACTCACACCGTGCTAGATGCCAGAGAAGGAGAGCTGCAGCAAACACGCAAAGGCCCAGCAGAAGCAAAAGACGTTCAGGTCTGCAGTCCCGTGGCCTTGCCTAAACCAGATGGACCCATCAGAGGATTCCCTACTGGTGGGCAGACACCTGGACCTTCAGTTGCAACTCGCTGCTCCTCTGGCATGGCCAACAGCAATGTCCTTTCTCCACAAGCCAGCTCCACCGTACCGGAGGTAGGAGGTCTTGTCATCTCCTTTACCACAGCCCAAAGTGACAAATGTGCAGCTGTTTCTGCGCCTGGATCTCCAGAGTCCCACCCTTTGCTGTCTTTACTGTAGGGACAGATACACATGTCCCACTGGGTCCTCTAACCAGCTTGGGGATAGAGGTCAAGGCTGTTCTCTCCTCCCCCCAATGTCTCATTGTGTGTCCTATCACCACCAGATCCATGGAGGTCAAGGTGAGCTCGTCACCAACTGGGGCATTTTTGATAGCCAGTGGCAGGCTGGGAGATGGTTCTGGCTCCCCAAAGTACCCAATACGGAGGTGAATCACCCAGAGGCTTGGCATGGAGGAGAGTTGAGCAGCGTTCACACGGACCATGCAGCAGGGATGGAGGCAGCCGAGGCAGTGGGTACCTGAGTGATACTGCCACAGCTATTCTACTCCACGTAAACAGCCTGCATTGGAGGCTGTGCATTCTGAACTTGGAGATTTTGCAGCTGCAGGGGTGGGGTGGGGGGTGTCTGCTAACTGACACGTCCCTTGACCCCCTCACTATTGGTGCTCAAGTGATGATGACACCAGGGTCTGGAGGGTTTCCCAGGAAAATGGCTTGAGTTCTGCCCTGATGATGGTGCTGCTGGGAAGGCCTGAAGAGAGGTCCCATTGAACTAGCTTGGAGGAGTAAGGGTTTGTGGTTAAGGCGTCTGCAGCTTTCACTCTCCCTCTTGTTGCTGACTCCCTTGCAGTGGCCTTCCCAGCATCCGGTTCCGCTGTATGTGCAGAACGCCAGGCTCCCATAGCTCACTGAGCTGGAGCAGCTGGCTTTGAGAGCTAGTTCCTGATTGGCTACTGGTAGCGAACTCCATCATTTCCATGTTGCTGGTGGCGGTGGTTGTTGAGTGTTGCAAAAGGAGCTGGAACTAGCGTGTGAAGACAGCGAGATGGCAGAACTGATGGAAGTCCCTGAGGTGACAGGCTGTGACATCATCCACAGCTGACAGCTGACGATGGTGACTGCCTGAGAACTAGGAATCTGGGAGTCACTGATAGGTAGCATAACAATGCTTCCATTCAGGGCCACGAGTGCACCAGTCACAAACAGAGACTATCGGAGAGCACATTAATGAGTTCTGGGAGGGGGACATGTCATCACAGCAGTAATGGTCCCCGTTTCCCTGATTTGTGATGATCCATTGGTCTGCAGCTGGTATGGTGGTCATTGGACCAGACCCACCCGCCTGCCAGTGTGCACGCATCTCTAAGGACCCTTCCCAGGAAGGGACATAGTACAATTGCAGGAAGAGGAGGGGACAGGTGGGGACAGTGCAGACATTGGGAAGAGGTGTTGTGGTCCTGGTGCCAGGCCCCGGTGTGAGCCACAGAGCTCATGGTGGCTTTGAAGAAAGTGGCCTATCTTCAGTGCCCAGGCTGGTGAGAGAGAGAAGTGGGAGCAGGTGCCCCAGCCCGGGGAGGACACGGAGCAGGGCGGGTCCTCTACCGTGTTCCTTGCTTGCAGCACTTGGCATTTGTGAGCCGTGGTGTCAGTTGTGAGGGCCACAGGTGCGGTGTTCCCACAGTCCCTCTGTCCTTGGGCTGTGGGGCCAGCCAGCCTCCCACACATCACCAGATCCTTGCTCAGCGGGGCTCCTTGTAGATCCCAGAGTGATGGCCAGTCTGAATGTGTCCCTCTCTTTCTTTTTTGCCACCTGTGCTCTCTGTGAGGCGGCAAGGAGGGCATCTAAAGCCCTGCTCCCAGCGGGATCCTATGTCAGCTTTTCCCGGGAGGCACTGGGCGCAGCCCAGCTGGCAGCCTGCTGCCTAGAGCTGCGAGTGTTGGTAGAACTTGGCCCCTGGGCTGGGGGCTTCGGGCCCGACCTGCTGCTGACCCTGCTCTTCCTGCTCTTCGTGGTGCACGGGGTCACCTTTGATGGGGCCTCCGCCAACCCCACTGTGGCCTTACAGGAGTTCCTCATGGCGGAGGCATCGCTGCCCAGCACTCTGCTGAAAATGGTGGCCCAGGTGCTGGGCGCACAGGCTGCCTGCGCCCTGACCCAGCGCTGCTGGAGCTGGGAGCTCAGCGAACTACACATGCTGCAGAGCCTCATGTCTGCGCACTGCAGCTCAAGCCTGCGCACGTCCGTGCTGCAGGGCACACTGGTGGAGGGCGCCTGCACCTTCTTCTTCCATCTGAGCCTCCTCCGCCTGCAGCACAGCCTTCTTGTCTACAGGGTGCCTGCCCTGGCCCTGCTGGTCACTGCCATGGCCTACACAGGTGAGACCTGCTCCCTTTTCTGCTGGACCTGTAGGGCCTCAGTACCTTCCCCGGTACCCTAAAGGGGGGGGCTGCTGGCCAACGGGCCCACAAGTCACTTCTTGGGCCCCTGACAGGTGGGTAGGGGCTGGAAGGCTAGACTGGGTTTGTGTGTAGGGGAGCCCTATATTCTCTCTCTCTCTCTCTCTCTCTCTCTCTCTCTCTCTCTCTCTCTCTCTCTCTCTCTCTCTCTCTCTCTCTCTCTCTCTCTCTCTCTCTCTCTCTCTCTCTCTCTCTCTCTCTCTCTCTCTCTCTCCTCTCTCTCTCTCTCTCTCTCTCTCTCTCTCTCTCTCTCTCTCTCTCTCTCTCTCTCTGAAAACCAGGCTGACTTCAAACTCACCGAGATCCGCCTGCCTCTGCCTCCTGAGTGCTTGGATTAAAGGCGTGTGCCACCACCACCCAGCACCATATATCTGTCCTCAATTCCCAGCTGCAATGTTCACTGCAACCGGGGCACTGGAACAGCTAGGCAGTTTCAAGGCTTGGTTCCGGCTGTGCCCTGGACACCCCGAGCCCTAGAAACACCCTCTCCCCAAAGGACAACACATCTCATGATTTCTTTCTCCTTGGGTTGCCCCACCCTCCTCACTCAGTCCTGAGACAGCAGCAGCCCCTCACACCCATGAGCTTGGCCATGCTGGTATCCTGACTTCGAATTTTGTGGTACCTCTTTCAGGGCCCCCTCTGATTTGTCTCCTAGCTCTCACTTGTCAGTCCTGGCATCCCTAGATGGGATTCCAGGATAGGGAGCACTCCCAGCTACTGACCAGCTGCTCCTGAGAGCAGCAGGCTCTGTGGATGCTGTGTCATACCAGATGCTGAGGTTCCTTTCTCTTCCCTTCTTCCTAAAGGTGTATTTACTATGCACACGGTGTCCTGCCTGCATGTTCGCCTGAGGGCCAGGAGAGGGCCCCAGGTCTCATTACAGATGGTTGTCGGCCACCATGTGGTTGCTGGGAATTGAACTCAGGACATCTGGAAGAGCAGCCAGTGCTCTTAACCACTGAGCCATCTCTCCAGCCTCAGAGCTGAGGTTTCCAAAGGCTTGTTCCAGGAGACCAAGAACAAGCAGAAACAGCACAAGCCAATGCTGAGCCAGGCCAGACCAGACTTGGAGACCCATAGTAGCAAGACCACAGGAAGGACCTCCAGCACCCTGATCAGATGGGATAAACTGAGGCCAGAAGTATAGAGAATTCGGGAGTGTGGTGATCTACAGCAGAAGGAACAGGAGCGGCTGTGCCCCGCCCCGTGGGCCAGGGTTCCCACCTCCCACAGCAGAGCTGCCTGGGTCCTGCACGAAGGTCTAGGTCTGCACAGCACTTGTTCTCCCTGAGCTCCATGCTCTGCTCTGCCTGCCCACTGCCATTGTTCAGCTTCCTGGCATGGTCGAAAGATTGTAGCTGGCTCAACTTCTCCTCACCCCGCTTCTCTCCTGTGGCTGCTCAGTAGGTGACAACTTCTCTGTAGTTCTCCCAAGGCCTGAAAATGACATCTCTGCCACCCTCCCTGTCTCAATCTTTCCCCCACCTCCCATCCTTGTTTAATTTTTGTGTTTTTGTTTTAATCCCCTCTCTGGCTCTGGCCCTCTCTTGGTGTGTCTGTTCCTCACCCCTGTCCCCAACCTTTCTCTTTCTCTCCCCATATCCTGTGCTCTATCCTTCCATATCTCTCTGGGCCACCTCCCAGGAGACAGGGAGGGGTGTTGGATCAGGGGGCTCCTGATGCAGGAGTCTCAGGGTGAGGGTGGGGCAGTGTGTCAGACATCCCTGCTGCAAGCTTGGTCCCAGCTGCTCTCCTGTGACCTTTGGCCTTGGCTGTACCAGCCTTGATCCTTTGTGCTCACCAGCATGCAACAGGGAGGGCAGTTGTCCCCAAGCCCCTAGTGTCAAGAGCCCAATCCCATGTCCAGCAGGGTGGTCTCAGAGGTGGCAGTTTCATTGACAGCCAGCCCAAGAGAATTCTGTGCTTCTGTCCACAGCTGGGCCCTACACATCTGCCTTCTTCAATCCTGCCCTGGCTGCCTCTGTCACATTCCACTGCTCTGGGAACACCTTGCTGGAGTATGCCCATGTGTATTGCCTGGGTCCTGTGGCAGGTGAGCTGTGTGGGACATGCTCATGGGCAGACACAGACACAGACACACAGACACACACACACACACACACACACACACACACACACAGAACACAAACCACACACACACACACACACAGACACAGACACACACAGACACACACAGACACACACACAGACACAGACAGACAGACACACACACAGACACACACACACACAGACATAGACACAGACAGACACAGACACACACACACACACAGACAGACACAGACACAGACAGACACAGACACACAGGGCATGGATGGTTACAAATTCACAATGCTGCCACAATGCTGGCTCCATGGGATCTTGGGGGTTGGGGCGACAAGGATTTCAGATCCATTCTCCTAGTCTCTGCAGTGTGGACAGTTGGAATGACTAAGGTGGGTATGTCTTGGTTTGGATTGTCACAGAGGAGAGAGGAGGGGGAGAGTGTGGTGTGTGGAGAATTGGACTCTCCGAGGGCTCTGTGTGGACAGCAGGGACAGGCAGCACGGGGAGTTCACGTGTCGGGTTCCTTTCTTCTCAGGGCATCTTCACATAACACTTAAAGCTGTCTTTCTGGGTGCTGCCACCACAGGGCTTGCGGGACACAGAGGCCATGCTTGGATAATCCCATACCCTTTAGGACTGCAGCCCTGGGTGGTCAGGGCCTGTAGCTCCTAGTAGGTCTGACCTGTGACTCCTTGAAGCACAGAGGGGACCCCCTCCAGTCATCCTAGGTTTGAAAGAAGCAGTGAAAGTCCTTGGGCTAGAGTGACCCAGAGAAGGCCACCAAATGTCCTTAGCTACAGGATCTGGGACCTCTCTGACACTGGGCCCAGGCACTAGCTTTCCCCACTCTGCCCACGGCTTTGGCAGATGACTGAGGTCCACTTGGAAACACTTCCAGGTCTACACTCGGCAGGACTCAGGATGGAGCCTAAACCCGAGGGGAACAGAGACAGAAGCCCCAGCTGTCCCCATAAGCACAAGCTCAGGATGATGGTGAGACATGGTCTCCCCATTGTAACCCGAGCCCTTGGAATGTGATAGAAAAGACGAGACCCCTCTCTCTGCCCCACCTGCCTTACCCCCATCAGCCATTCTTCTGTGGACTGCTTCCAATGCATCCCCTTGTCCCCAAATACACACTGCAAGGCTTTCTATAATCTCCCAGCTTTAATATACTTGTGTGTAGGTGTATGCGCATGTGTGTACATATGTTCATATATGTGAGTTCACACGTGGCTACACATGGGCGTGGAAGCCAGAGGTCAACCTTGGATGCCCTCCCCCAGCACTCTGATCAGCATAGAGTGGTTGCCCAGCAAGCCCCAGGGCTCTTGTCTCTTCCTCCCCAGTCCTGGGATTATAAGTATGTACCACTGTGCCTTGCTTTTGGGGGAGGGTGAGCTTGGAAGCAGGGTCTCTACATGTAGCCCTGGCTGTTCTAGAACTCTTTATGTGGTCTCAAACTCAAAGAGGTCCACCTGCCTCTGTCTCCTGAGTGCTGGGATTACGGGTGTGTGCCACTATATCTGGATTGCCTGGCTTTTTATACATAGGTGCTAGAGATGAAACTCAGGCCCTCATACTTACAAGACAAACACTTATGGGTCAAGACTTCTCTTCAACCCTAATATTTCAGTTTAACTGAAATAACTGGAATAACTTTGAGTAGACTGCATCCATGCTCATCCTTCATGATGTGTTGTGGGTCACTCCTCATCCTGTGTGGCCTTGTCCAGCCTTAATACCAGGCTTAATACTGCAACTTGCTATGTCACATTTTGCTGATATCCATGGGAGGCCTGTCCTTTTCAGAGGAGGAGGTGGGGTAGGGGGCAGAAGGGAGGTGGGAGTGGAAACTGCAGATTTGGATCTCTCCTCCTTTCCTGTCTAGCTGTCCTTCCCTGTCTATCGGTCCTTCCCTGTCTAGCTGGTTCCTCTGAGGACCTGGAGGAGGTGGGGGCTGAGGGTATCAGAGAAAACATGGGGACTGAGCCAGCTTCCCTCTCCCTAGTCCTTCCCAGCCGAGGTCTAACCCCACTCTTTCCCTGTCTTGGGGTTACTACTACTGTGATGAAACACCATGACCAAAGAAACTTGGGGAGGAATTTTGTTATGAACAGGTTTCCCCCCCCACCCCCGCTGCCGGTCTGGTCCCACTGCCACGCCAGCCCCCAATAACATGCAGAGACTCTGTATTTGATACAATGCTGATGGCCAGTTACTATCATTGTTTATCGGCGAGCTCTGTCTTAATGATTAACCCATTTCTACTATTCTAAGTATTTCCACGTGGCTCATCTTACCGGCCAGAGCGGCTGCCGTGCTACCTCTCTGGGCTCTCCATCTTGACTCCTCTTTCCTCCGTGTCTCCTAGCCACCCCCCAATCTTGTTTTGCTATTGGCCCACAGGGCTTTATTCATTAACCAGTATGAGAAACATATTTATAGAACAACATCTCCCATCAGAGGAAAGGGTTTATTATACTTACATTTCCACATCACTGTTCATCATCAACGGAAGTCAGGACGGGAACTCACACAGGGCAGGGGCCTGGAGGCAGGAGCTGGTACAGAGGTCATGGAGGGGAGCTGCTTACTGGCTTGCTCAGCCTGCTCTCTTATAAAATGCAGGACCACCAACCCAAGGATGGCACCACCCACAATTTTGGCTGGCCTTCTCCCATTAATTGATAATAATTAAGAAAATGGCCTATAGGTTGCCTACAGCCCACTTTTATGGAGGCTTTCCCCCTGGTCTTTTGTTTGTTTGAGACAGGTTTCTCTGTGTAGCCCTGGCTGTCCTGGAACTCTGTCTGTAGACCAGGCTGGCTCAAACTCACAGACATCCATACGCCTCTGTCTCCCAAGTGCTGGGATTAAATGCCACCACCACCAGATGGAGGCATTTTCTTAACTGAGGATTCCTCCTCCTGATGACGTAGCTTGTGTCAAGCTGGCATAAAAGTATCCAGCGCACAGTCCCAAACTTCCGCTCACTGGAAGCAGCCCCGCCCACCACGCTACCCTTAGAGGCAGCCCCAAAGAGAGGCTGTAGTAGCGCACTGGCAAATGGGGTGGGATGTCTGTGTGGGCAACCTGAGTCCTGGGTCTGCAGAGCATCATCTGGAAGCATCCCAACCTCCCATGAGGGCTCCATGTGCTATCTAGGCAGCTTGTGCTGGGCACCAAGAGGCAGGACCCAGAGAAAGGATGTGGCCAGAAAGAGCCAGGACAGAGCCTGGGTAGGAGCCTTGCAGGGAGGGTCTGGGCTCTTATGTCCTTACTGGTCTACAGTCCGATCCCATCTCTTGCAGGGATGATCCTGGCTGTCCTCCTGCATCAGGGCCACCTTCCCCGCCTTTTCCAGAGAAATCTGTTCTACCGGCAGAAAACCAAATACCGAACTCCCAGAGGGAAGCTGTACCCAACTTCTCTGGATACCCAGATACCCACAAAAGAGTGTAGTGGCAAAAGTCTGTAGCCTTTATATGCCAGCGTTGTAGCCACTGGGGTCCAGCTGAGCTGTCATGCTCACGGACGCTTCAGTCACCTCCTGAAACTTCTGGGCTCCCCTCCATGGAAACCATTTATCAATAAACGGTTGCTAAGACCCACCCATTGCCCTGGCCTGATGGAAGCTTGTGGAAGAATAGGTGAGTGTGAGGTTTGAGTCCTTTTTACCTTTCTTTCCTGATTCATGTTTACACAGTGATAATAAAAAGTAAGGCTACAAAGACTGGCAGAAAGCCCAGGGTAAGCTAACCTGGGCCTGGCCACCTGGTACCTGGCTGGGAGCCCACAGCCAAGAGAGGCCCAAGACTTCCTGTGAGCCCAAGGGTAACAGTAGAACCCGTGATGGAATTTTCAGCCACGGTTCCTGGGGTCTGGGTCTGGCCCAGGGAGCCCAGTGCTGCTATTTGTTGTTTCCTCCCCTTAGGACACTGGCTATTCATCCACCAAAGCTAAGCCAACCCTCACCCCAGGAGGTCCTGAGTCAGAGTATGTGCTGAGGTAGGACTTGAGTGCAAAGTAAGGGGATAGTTCTGGTTTCCCGGATGCTAGTGAGGCCACACCAAGGAGAAAGAAGGTCCGTCCAGGCCTTTGCATGCCTTCCCTTCTCCGTCTCCAAGGTCCCTCTGCACACACATTCTGGCAGAGGTCCCTGTCTGGAACCCTTCCTCTCCTTCCCTTTGTTGTGGACTAACCTGGGAATGAGTGGGTGACAGGACCCCGGTTCCCCAAATGGCCCCTAGAACCTGAGAGCCAGCTCTGTGTGGCCAGGACAGGAGTCCTGCTGTGACTGAAGTGTCAGGGTCACAGTCCTATTACATACTCTGGCAGAACTAGGTCTGTTGTGAGAAGTGAGGAAATAATGCATTAAGGTAGAGTACACGGTGCCGTATAGGGAGGATGTGAGAGCCAAGTGTGTCTGTGCTGTGGTGGTGGTAGGACGGCTTGGAACAGCTTGGAGCTATTCTAAGAGTGTGTGAGTATTGTGTGCACATGCTAAATACACGGGTGCGAATCCACACACACGGGGTAGAGGGGCAGATGTCCACTCACAACTTTTTCCGTAGAAGTTTATCTCAGAGCGTGTTCCTAGTCTTTGGTGTTCTGATGCTTGCTGCACCACCATTTCCAAAACTTTTGAAAATTACATGCCATAGATTAAGATTTGTCGACAAAATAAAATGCATTATTTTTGTGGAAAATAAATGTATTTATTGCACACTTGTTTATCAGAATAGTTTCACTTTGTCCTTCCTGCCTCCCCTCTTACTTTCCAAAAATGGGTTTGGAAAAGGCAGTGAAACCCTGATTTCCTCTGTGTGAGAGAGGAGGTGAGTAAGGATGCAGAGCAGAGAGGCAGCCCCACCAGATTACACTGGAGGGCGCCACCAGATTACACTGGAGGGCCCCAAGCCAGATTACACTGGAGGGCGCCACCAGATTACACTGGAGGGCGCCAAGCCAGATTACACTGGAGGGCGCCAAGCCAGATTACACTGGAGGACGCCAAGCCAGATTACACTGGAGGACGCCAAGCCAGATTACACTGGAGGGCGCCAAGCCAGATTACACTGGAGGGCGCCAAGCCAGATTACACTGGAGGAAGCCAAGCCAGATTACACTGGAGGGCGCCACCAGATTACACTGGAGGGCGCCAAGCCAGATTACACTGGAGGACGCCAAGCCAGATTACACTGGAGGACGCCAAGTGGCCATGGCAATCTCCTCAGGAAATACACCCGACTGTGGGGACAGTCCAACCTCAGCGCCTTCTGCAGAACTCTGAAATCAGGATGTTGGTGCCTGATCGTGGGATGTGGCTGAGTCAAGCTGGTGGGTGCTCAACCTGGGTGGTCTGGTATTCCAGCAGGCATAGTCTGTAGGGTCTCTCCCTTCTAGTCGCCGATGGACCAGGAGGAGGTCTACACTGTGTTTGGTGGGTTTGTAGTTGTTTACATTTTTTTTACATGAGTCTGCCATTTCTTACATTTTGAAAATTGTCCTACAAATTTGCATTATTGCTTAATTCTTTTGAAATGAAAAGAGGGATATGAGCCAAGACAGGACTCTGAGCCTGGCAGTACCACATGAGTCTGGTATAAGTCTTTTGATTTTTGAAAAAAAGAAAATGTAAAATTTTAAAGTGAATTACATTTCAGTTGTAAGGAAAAACCTGTGTCATTTCCATCCAGCTCCAACCAGGGACCCACAGATGCCAAGTGACTGCCATCAGGCTCTGGAATACCTAGGAGTGGAATCTTGAGTCAGACCTCAGGCTACTGTCCCTCAGACAGTGTTCAACAGTTGAGCACCGTGACCCTGTACCCTGTACCCTGTGTATCTTCTTCCTTCTCCTGGGTCACAGCCCCTCCTGACTGGACAATTCTCCCCCCCCCCCATGCTGGTTCCTCAATATGGGCCCCTCGTGGGCAGTCCTCTCGGAGCAAGTTTTCAACTCTTTTGATTCCTGTTTCTATAGCCGAGAGAACCTGGCAGTAGACATCCTAAATCAGAGGGAGGGCACTGTCAGTCCTGCATGTAATCATCTGCCTTGTGCCCTGCACGAATCTGGGTTAAACCTTGCAAAGCCTTTAGGACACTTGGGGCAGAAGCCCAGCATCACCATTCCCAAGCCTTAAGCTACTCAGCCAGCCCAGCCAACCAACAGGGTCCCTGGTTCCCATCTTCCCCTTCCAGGCCCTTTGCCTTCTCCACATCCCATGCTGTGGAGAGCCTGACTTGGGCTGAAGAGAGGTTAGTTCTGTTGAGCTCCTCTGTGGATAGGACTCAGGACCCTGAAGCTGGGATCCAAGAGGATCCTGAAACCCCATCCTATCCCCCCCAACCAGATGACTCCAGACCCAGGCTGGCCCTTTTCTATGAAAATTCTTGATGCCTGGTGGCCTCAAAGATAGTCCTGCTCAGTCTGGAGGAACCAAGTCACAGCATAGCTTTCCAGAGTGTCTCAGGGCCATGATGCATGTCTGGGGGTCTGAACCCCAGCTTTACAGTACCTGGTACCAGTCTCACTATACCAGGGCACGCACAGGCTGGCCAAGCCAAATGAATTCAGGGCTAGATTATAACACAATGACCTAGGTCAGGAAGCAAGACTAGTCCATGCCCTCTGATGCCTTCTTGGTCTCCACCAACCACAAGCCTAGAGCCTACCAGTCCTGAGACCCAACACTTCCACCTCAATATTCCAGACTGACTCATCACACCTCAGGCTGGTGCAATATCATCTGCAGCCAGAGGGTGGTACCACAGGAGACTCCAGAGCACACCTCTCCTTCCCCAGGGTCCCAGCCGACTGGGTGTCTTAGAGGCTAACACTTGCAGCCACACAGATCCCATCCTCCCATGGGAAATAGAGACAAAACAGACTGCCTTTTCTCTCAAAGAATTAAATAAGACACACACACACACACACACACACACACACACACACACACACACACAGCACAGAGAGAGAGAGAGAGAGAGAGAGAGAGAGAGAGAGAGAGAGAGAGAGAGAGAGGAGATGTCATTCTGTATATATGCTTCTCATACTGGTTAATGAATAAAGCACTGTTGGCCAATAGGAAAGGAAGATAGGAGGAACTAGGAAACTAGGAGGAAAGAGGAGTAGTTGGGAGGAGTCAACATGGAGAGCCTGGAGAGGTAGAACGCCAGCCGCTCTGGCCGGTAAGATGAGCCACGTGGAAATACTTAGAATAGTAGAAATGGGTTAATCATTAAGACAGAGCTAGCTGATAAACAATGATAGTAACTGGCAGAGTCTCTGCATGTTATTGGGGGCTGGCATGGCAGAGGGACCAGACCAGCGGCACGGGGGGTTGGGGGGAACCTGCTCGTAACAAGAGAGAGAAACCACTGAGCAAAAATTGGAATTCCTACAGAATCAGCATTTCTTGAAATCAGAATATATGCTAAAGTTTCCTTTCTGCCCAGAAACTGTGCAGCTCTGTATTAGCCGATCACCTAAGGATGTGAGGAAGGTTGGTTGATGACCACCAGAGTGAGGTACTGGGCTCTTGGCTTGCCGACAATACTTTGGACTGTGTATTCATTTTCTTGAAGCCCAAGACACCTTTCTTTTAAAAACATTTAAGTTTATTTTACATATTTACATTCCAACCATAGTTTCCCTTCCCTGTCTCCCCCAGCCTTCCTTCTACCTCACCCACCATCCACTCCTCCTTCATATTCATTCCGAAAGGGGCAGGCTTCCCATGAGAGCCACAAAGCCTGGAACATCAAGTTGAGGACCGAGCGCCTCCCACTATATCAAGGTTGCATGAGGCACCCAGCATGGGGAGTGGGTTCCCCAAAGTCAGCTCAAGCGTCAGGGACAGGTCCTGATCCCACTGCTAGGAGCCCCACAAACCGACCAAGCTACACAGTTGTCACACCCATGCAGAGGGGCTAGGCTCTCTAGCTGTTGGTCCAGAGTCTGCGAGTCCCCACGAGCTCAGGTCAGCTGTCTCTATGGGTTCCCCTCTCGTGACTTTGACCTGGCTCATGCAATCCTTCCCCTCTCTCTTCAGCAGGACTCCCAGAGCTCAGCCCAGTGCTTGGCTGTGGATCTCTGCATCTTCTCCCCTCAGTTACTGAATGAAGGCTCTCTGGTGACAATTAGGATAGTCATCAATCTGCTTAGATGGAAGGCCAGATCCATGGACGGTCAGGGACCCTCCCCACTATTGCTAGGAGTCTTAGCTGGGGCCATCCTTGTCAGTTCCTGGGGGTCCCCTGCACCAGGTTTCTTCCTAGTCCCCAAATGGTCTTCTCATCAAGAAGTCTCATTCATCCCATCTGTCACACTCCCTGCACACCCACCCAACCTGACCCCTTGTGCTCCTATATCTCCACCCCCCTTCTCACCCCCAGTTCACCCAGAAGATCTATTTCCCCTTCCCAGGGAAATCCATGTGTCGGCTCATTTCTTATAGTCCCGTGAAATCGCCAGTGCAATGGGGACCCCAAACTCCTAGCCCGTCAAAAGATTGGGGCCCTGTGAGTGAATGAAAGCCTCACTTAGTACCTCAGGGAAATTTTAGAGGGCCTAGACATACCCTGTGGGCCAGAGGTTCTGAGGGACCACATCCAAAAGGCTGGCGAGGGGAGGAGGAGGAGCAGCAGCCCAGAGCCTGGTCCACACAGGCAGCGAATAGGCTGAGTCAGTACTGAGGGAAGCAGGTGGACTCAGAGCTAGCACCCTCTTGCACTTCTCGCTCCTCAAAGCCCTCTCACCATCTGCCTCTGTGACTCCCAAGCCACCCTCTCCCCTCCTTACTACCAGGGGGGCCTGGTACCATCTCTGATCACAGAAAGGCACCTACAAGGATTTTTTTTCAGCCCCAGCCAACAGACAAGAGACATATGTAAATGGTTGTGCGTTGCATGAGAGCCACGTTTATTTCTTAATTGGACAGAGCCCTAAGTGCACACAAACAGTACAGGAGCCTACAGCTAACACTCAGGTGTAAACAGCAGGATACTAGTCATTACGTCAGATGGTTACGACACGGGGGCCAGGGGGTGCCCACAGCAATCACATATGTACAAGTCAGGGACACAGCCTCTTAGCTGCAGGAGGGCCCTCAGTGTAGACAAACTACAGGAGGTTCAGGCTCAAGGGGAGACTTGGGTCAGCATCTGTCCATCCTGGGGGACTGCATGAGTCCAGTACCAGGGAAGTGTCTTGTGAGACCCCCAAACTGGGTAGAGCAGAAGATCAACACCTCAGCCTTGTTCCCATCAGTAACATTGGCCATATTCAGCAATCTCCAGGCAACCAGGGGCCTCCAGGGACCAGGATAGACGAGGAGAGCAATTTAGAACAGCTGGTGTGTGTGTGAGAGAGATGAACAAGGTGTTGGCATAATTGCTTGGAGCAGGGCAGAAGGCCACAGATGAGTTATCCAAGAATTAGCGGGGTCTCACAGGAACCCAGAGCTAGGTTCTTCTGGGGCACAGACAACTCACCCTCCCCAGGAAAGATGACTATCCCAAACTCAATTGAGGCCACAGCCTGGACAGCATCAAGTATCAAAACTGTGGAATGGTTTTCTGGATCTCTGTCGCTCTGCACGTAGCAGGAAAAACTGGCCTCAGCCAGAAAGACTTGCTCTGTCTGATGACATGAGCCTACCCCTCCATCCTTGTTTCCAAGTCAGCCCTCTACTTCTCTGTGTTGGATGAATGACCCTTAGCTGACATGATGAGGTTTGGACAGAGAGGGCAAGAAGAAATCAGGTTTTCCGAGCTGTGGGCGGAGTTCTTGCTCTTGGTTACTGGGCTCTGACTCAGGACCTCCCACAAAAACAGGGAGCCCACCTTGGTTCCTAGACAATGCCAGGTTAGCACTGGGCCAAAATGGAATGGCCCCTGAATGGTGTGTGTGTGTGTGGGGTAGGGGGGCATAGAGCTCCTAACCTTTCTGCAACCCGACCCAGGCACAGGTGCTCTGTAGGTTGGCTGGCCTCAGACACCCACATGCTGGGTGGAGCCGGACTCTTCCAAGGCCTCAGCTTCAGGTTGGCTGACCTGAGCGAGCATGGCAGGACTGCTGGGGGCTGTGTGGCTGTGTCGCCCTTGGGAACCAAGGCATTTAAGCAAACCGCTCTTCCCCTTCTCTTGGTAGGTTACGAGTGCCAGAGTGAGCTTGAGAAGGACACAGCTGGCTTCTCCTCACTCTGTATCTCAGCCTCCTGCCTCCAAGGTCCACAGTAGACAGCCCAGGTCACCTGGTTTCTGGGGTTATTTTGGTCTGGGGTGGGCATTTTGGTCTGGAGTCTTAGAAGTAAGTCTTATACTACATTTCAAAGATAGGGTTTCCTGAGACCTGAGGCTAAGGACTATTACCTC
Organism: Cricetiscus sungorus; assembly: GCA_030556225.1. Lineage (NCBI taxonomy): Eukaryota > Metazoa > Chordata > Mammalia > Rodentia > Cricetidae > Cricetiscus > Cricetiscus sungorus. The sequence continues at coordinate 15,724,439 of JANBXA010000328.1, read as the reverse complement.
AGGTCCTGGGGATGAGGGCACCCAGGCATGATGGTGGCTACCCATATGGCACCTGACCCCAGTGGTGGGCGAATTCTCAGTTTCCATAGGACTCACACTGGCTGGCAGGTGCGCACACCACTGCCAGGGTGGCCCTGGCACCACCCTGAGTCTTGATGCCTGGATGAAGGGCAGGACCCCTGATAACAATGCTACGGGACCTTGAAGCCAGAACCCTCTCTTAGGCCTTTCCAGTAGGAGATGCTGTGATGAATGGCCTCGGAGAGTATCCATGTCATGCCAGGGCCATGTGGAGACAGCCTGGGCTGAGAGGGAGCTCAGACCCAGTGGCTTATCTGGGGGGGAGGGGCTGGTCAAGGTGGCTTATCTGGGGGGGAGGGGCTGGTCAAGGTGGCTTATCTGGGGGGGAGGGGCTGGCCAAGGTGGCTTATCTGGGGGGGAGGGGCTGGCCAAGGTGGCTTATCTGGGGGGGGAGGGGCTGGCCAAGGTGGCTTATCTGGGGGGGAGGGGCTGGCCAAGGTGGCTTATCTGGGGGGAGGGGCTGGCCAAGGTGGCTTATCTGGGGGGGGAGGGGCTGGCCAAGGTGGCTTATCTGGGGGGAGGGGCTGGCCAAGGTGGCTTATGGGGGGGGAGGGGCTGGCCAAGGTGGCTTATCTGGGGGGGAGGGGCTGGCCAAGGTGGCTTATGGGGGGGAGGGGCTGGCCAAGGTGGCTTATCTGGGGGGAGGGGCTGGCCAAGGTGGCTTATGGGGGGGGGAGGGGCTGGCCAAGGTGGAGGGAAGTCTGGAATAGCTGGGTGCTGAGTGTATTCACTCCCGATGGACACTGGGGACTTGAGGTTTGGTTTCTGGTTTTCCAAATGGGCCTGTGGCATGGAAATTCCCCAGATGCAGAAGGGAAGAGTCCCTTTGCTAAGACCACCATGAGGTCACTGTCATCTGCCTGATAAGAGCATTGAATTTTCTTGCTGGGACTTACAGAGACGCTCACCAGGCAGAGACTGCAAGAGATCACCGATCTTAGAATCTTCCCAGGGATATGTATTCACCCCTCTTCTTACAGACATCCAAGCCTAAAGTCAGAGATCCCGTCCTGAACACTAGTGGACTCTGCCACCCACAGTCCTGTGCAAGCCCACCCACCTCACCCACCAGGTGCAGCTGAAGCCAGGCTTCTCTGCCGAGCAGGGGCTGACACTCCTCCACGCATTCCACCTGCTCCTTCTCACTCTAGGGATGCAGCCCCTGCACCACCCTTGGACACTGCTCCCTCAGAAGCAGCAGACAGCACCTTCTGAGCTGCCTAAGCCTTGGGACTCAAAGACCCCCGTACATTCATACCCTGCTAGGTGCATGTCAGATAAAACTGGCCAGGGCGGAGCATCCCTGTGCCAACCGTGAGGAGTCATACATCGTTCACACCCCGCTTTTCTCTCTCTGGTCCTAGCAGGCTGGATACATATGTGGGAACCAACAGGGCCTAGGCTGGGGGTGTTGGGGAGAGCTTCACATGAACCTTGCAACCCCACCTGGAGGCATTAGAAATAAATACTTATAAACAGAACACAGTCTTATAGTTAATGTCTCAGAGGACTGTTTCAACGCCACTAACTAATGTATATTAATTATAAGTCTGTCTATGCTTAAAAAAATATTAGAACAGCGGCAATACCCTGGGTCTTGTACCCTCTGACCTTCCTGGCATTCTGAACTTCCCACCAGAGCAATTTTGGAAGAAACAGCAACACGCATGGCCTCTGGGGGCACAATCTGTCGTGTGGTATAGGCCCTCACCAGAGGTGGGGTTGCTGGGCCCAGCACAGGCGTCCCCTGGTGGGGGAAGGGCTGAGTGGCAGATGACAGGACAGATGAGGATGGGGGAGTGGTCTGGGCCACTGGATGTCCGGAAGGCTTCGGCTCAGACCCGCATCTGCGCAGATCTCCTTCGGGAGAGCTTGGACCTGCAAGGGTGTGGGTAAAGAAGTTACAGTCAGAGCCGGGGTGACCCCTGGAGCCTCCAGCAGCCAGAGGCGGCTCAGCAGGCCCCCACACCACAACCCAGCCACATGTCATCTTCAGCCCCCTTATACACACAGAGACCTGATCAGTGCCTTTGGGGGGCACCTTAGCCCTCCCCATGGCCCTTCATCAGGTCTGCGATAGGGAAGAGGCAGGATCCCATCCACAAGGGCTTGGATCCATCCATTAGAAGCTGCATTTAGAAAGTCTCCCAGCTGACTTATTGCTTGAGCAGTAATAAAGACACAGAAACGGGTACCCGCATACTCAAGAATGCCCCAACCCCAGAGCATGGAGCCCCGTGAGTTCCAGCCCTCTGGAGGCTTGGGCATGGGCTAGGTCTCCGAGTGACGTTTCCCTTTTCTTCCAACTCTCTGCCCAGCACATACCGAATGGTCCCAGCCAGGAGCGGGTTGAAGGCATACAGCCAGTCATGCATGTCCTTGTCACTGTTGGCCTGCAGCAGGATGCCGCGGTGCTCCGTGCACACGGCAAACGTGTTGGGTGTCTGTAAAGGGAAGCTGCTGGTGAGAAGGCTCTACGGGGACATGGCCAGCCCCATTCCTAGGAGAGAGCCCTTTTGGAAAGCTTGAAGAGTGGGTAGGTGGGAGACATGCCAGCCTTCCACAGCACAGCACCCTGCCCCCTGGGAGAGGGGTGGGGCTAGTTTCTCTGTAAAACGCACTGACCACACAGGCATGCAGCTCTATGCCTGAAGCCTCTGAGGTCTTCTGACCAGTTCTATGTTCATGCTGCTCTGTATCCCCGGGGAATGACTCTGGCCTTTACAGCTCTGCCTGGGACTGTGGCTGAAGCTCTTCACTCAGCCTCTGTGTTCACACAGCTCACTCTTCCCACAGAGAAGAAAGTATACCGCCTTCCACAGGCTTGGAGAGCCTTCTCTCCAACCAGCTGCAAGGGTACTGTCGGCTATGGAAGGCTGTGTGTCGAGGCCTTGGAAACAAGAGCTTGTTGGGGCTGAGATTCTGCCTAACCTACCAGGGTACTCAGGAACCCCAGGACAGGACCTATCTGCTGGCCATTGTGTGGGCGAATGGCAATATTTGCTACCAATAGTTACCAGGAGCCTTGCTAAGTCTCAGACAGGGGGCAGGCCAGGGGCTAGACCCAAAGAGGGAACAGTGGACACTTTGGTGGACTTGGTACATCTGAGCTGGGCCCTGACCGCACCTTGAGCATGGCCTGCTGGTCCTCGCTGTACTCCACCTGGGCGGTGGAGAGGTTGAGCACAAATCTCTCTACGGAGTCCTTGTCACTGTTGTACATGTAGGCATAGGGACGCCGTACCACGACAAAGCGCTTAGCCCAGCCAGCCGTGTGTGGTTCCAGGAAGTGCAAGTAGCCCTTCTTGGAGACGATTGGGCTGTGAGGTAGAGACACATCTATTGGCTCAGGAATCTTGGGCAGTCAGCTGGGATAGGGAAATCAACACGGGGCTCCCACTCCATTACCCTGCACTAGGACCTCGAGAAGGAAGGAAACCAGGGCCAGGGGCAGGTGACAGGTTCCCTTGGGATATCTAAGAACAGAGCCACCAGCTCGTATCTGGGATAATTCCCCAATTTTTAGTGGGAAGATTTGGGAAGAAAAAAGCTAGTTTCAGAGCAGTTACCCAGTGTCCACTAGGCCCCCATCTCTGTCCCATTCACCTGCCCTCTACTCTCTGTTACCTGCTCTGTTCCCAAGGCCCAGAGAGGCCTGTCTGCCTTGTCCATGGGTGAGGGCCCCTGGCACTAAGTTGCCCTGCATACTCATCAACTTCGGGTTGAGGCCAGAACCTTGCATACCTGACTCGGATCTCTTGGATGTCAGGGACCAGCAGGCGCTGGGGCTCCTTGTCTACCTCTGTTGCCCGAGCCGGGGAGGGGGTCTTCTTGGAATCGACTTCTGGCAGGAGCTCAGGCTCTGGGCTGGCGGGCCGGGAGCAGGGCTGGGGGGTCCTAGAAATGCAAGGTAACAGTGCTTTCTGCCAGGGTTCTTCAAGGGATGGTGTTCCCCAGGAATGTCCTCCCCAGAGCTGCTGGGGGAAGCCCAGGAACTGTGTGGCTGAGTCACAGGAGGGCTCCCCAGTTTCAGAGGTCACCAGGGCTGCGGGGCTGAAGAGGAGGCTCCACAGCTGCAGGGTAGGCTCTGCACTCCTTCTTCAGTATAAAAGCCCACACAGCTCCCCTTCCTCTCTAAAATCGCCACTGTTGCTCAGTGGTGGCTGTGTTCTTGGGGCACAGCAGTAGACTACCAGGGCAGGCCAAGGTGACTCGTGATGAGCGAGTACCCCATGCCTTCTATTTGTTTGTTTGGTTTTGGTTTTTTGAGACAGGGTTTCTCGGTATTGCTTTGGAGCCTGTCCTGGAATCACTCTGTAGACCGAGCTGGTCTTGAACTCACAGAGACCCACCTGCCTCTGCCTTCACACCCGGCTTATTTGTTTGTCTTTTAATTGTAAAGTCCAAAACATTCTTTAAAAAACAAAGACATTTAAAAAAAAAAAAAGAAGAAGAAGAAGAAAAATAAAGGGCTGGAGAGCTGGCTCAGAGGTTAAGAGCACCGGCTGCTCTTCCAGAGGTCCTGAGACAATTCCCAGCAACCACATGGTGGCTCACAACCATCTGTAATAAGATCTGGTGCCCTCTTCTGGCCTTCAGGATACATGCAGACAGAACACTGCATACATAATAAATAAAATTAAAAGAAAAGAAAAGAAAAGAAAATGGCCAGAACTCTCAGCAATCAGTGATGTTACAACGGAGGTGGGATTTTCTTTCCACACAGCCCTTCAAGTTCTGGTCTATTACCTTTTTCTCCACTGAGAACTGTATGAGTCCTTCCCTGGAAAGGGGGTGTTTCTGGGTTTATTCACTAATGTATCTTTCATTTGTGCTAGCAAGCAGAGAGCAGTGTGGCTGTGTGAGCTAGATGGACCAGCGCATCCTTCGGCCAGGCCCTGCCTTCCCCCGAGGCCCCACGCCCACTCTCTCCCTTCCATTGGCTCCAGGTGTTAGAGACTCCCCGCTGCTAGTGCAAGCCCACTCACCTCACATCAGTGGCACCATAGCGTCCTTCAATCAGAGATGGGCAAGTGGAGGAGGGAGTGAGTGTAGCTGCACCCAGAGGGGACATAGACGGGTCCCGCATCAGGGTGACAGACATCTCGGAGAGCTGCGGGAGACAGAAAGCTTTCTCAGAGAGACCTCTGGGCCTTGAGGAGGATGTGGCTGGCCTGCGTTTAATTTCCTGTTTACTGTGCCTCGCTTCTGCTTTCCCCAGCTCAAGATGCTCCTTGCTTTTGTACCCCTGGCCTTCTTCACTCCTACACAGTCCCGACCACTCCTTGTAGTGAGATATATATTGTATCTCTCCCCCCAACAAGGATCCACATAGGCTGCTCTCTGTGACCTGACCGGTCAGCACCCCAGACCTAGCCCTACCCTCCATCATGTCTGCACCTGTGACCAGGCACAATGGGCATGGTCGGCACTGGGGGGGGGTGAATATCACACTATAATTCCTCCTTTTGGACTACCCTGACCCAGAAGACAGGGCCTGGGTAGGCCATGTGGTCTGGGGTGCGCTGGGTCAGGCCCTCACTCATACCCCCAGCCTCCTCAGACCCCAGGCCCAGGGAAACCAGCTGATTAGCTGTGGTACCTCACTGGGGCCATGGGAGCTGAGAGCCTAAGGACCCTCCTTGCCTTTGCCTGGCAAGACCAGGATTGCCCCGACTTAGGCATGTGGGGCCTGCACCTACCTTGCTCTCGCTGGCACTGATACAGACGTGACTGTGCGTGTATTCTCTGTTGAATGTGTGCATGAGGAGTCGTAAGCACTGTAGACAGAGAACATATGGTCAGACCTGCAATGAAGGCAGCCTCACCTACCCCGTCCTAAACATTGTCGGATGGGAATTGCTGAAGAATGGCAGGCTCGGGGAGGAGGGGAGGGCAGCACCTCCCCCCAACCATAGCGTGGGAAAATTAGGGTGGGAGCTCCCACACTGTGCTCAGGAAGTCTATGACAGCACCACCTAAAGACACAGTGCCCTCCTAGTGGCTTGCATAGTGACAACAAGGTTTGGCTCTGCATGGAGGCAGTGAGCTAGCTCCCCAGCGGCTCAGGGATTTAAGAGATGGTCTATAAAGGCCTCAAGCCAAGGGTTCTGAAGGAGAGTAAAGTGGGGTGGGGTAGCAGGCAAGGAACTAACTGGCCCCTAATGCCCCCCACCCCCCACCCCAGCTCCTGCAACTCAGACTAGGGCTGGGCACAGACCAGGCTGGGCCACTGCCATGGCCACAACACCCATCAGCACAGCCTACCTTGACAGCCAGTTCCCTCTGCCTTTCATTGGGGGCCTCCAGAGGTGACGGCTGTCCCTCTGCTGACAGTGGGGACGAGGCACCCGAGGAGCTGCGGGACTCAGAGTCCTCGCTGGAGGCTAGGGACAGCGCCTCAGGGCCAGGCCGCTGGGTGGTCTCTAGCTTCTCCCGTAGGAGCAGGTAGTGCCGTGTCTTCTCCACCTGCCAGAGGGACCAGGGTGAGAGAGGGCACCAAGCAGAGCAGGTAGCCAGGCACCCTCCACAGCAGCAAGGTCTGGTAAAGCGTGGGAAAGTCTTCCCTGCCCAGGTTATGGCTGGTAACCGGAGGGACACAGTGCTAGCAGCACTCAGAAGACCCAGGCAAGCCTTGTGGTCTCCTTCATAGCTAGCCATTCCCATGATGCTCATGGGCCCTGTCATGGGCAGTAGGGACCTATGCTTCTGTATCCTGCTTTCCCATGTGCACCCTATGGATAGACCCATAGTGCCAGCCCCAGAAGGCGGTTCCCTGACTTCACTTGGGTTTCCTTCTGGGTCACGGCTGGCTAGCTGCCCTTGCTTACCCCGGAGTCCTGTGCTTTTCGGTCCCCAGTGGCTCTCACACTCACCTCCTGAAGCAGGCTCAGTTTCTCCAGCTCCCACTGGTGGTCCAGGATCAGGCTGTCACTCCGAGGCCTCCAGCCAGCTAGGTTCTCCTCACCTCGGACATAGGCTACTGACGTGTCCAGCACCCGCCGGCGACGGCGCTGCATACCTGCGTGGGGATTGACACTCTAGCATTCTGACAGAAAGACATCAGGCTCCTCCAAAGTTCTTTCCTTTGTGGGCTCAAGATTGGCTCCCCTGGGCCCCACCCACAAGAAGCTGTCTAACGGTCCCTTTCCGTGAGACTATGACATGGGTGGCCACAGCAGCTCGCAAACCTGACTCCTCCTATTCACCCGCCCATCTGAGGACACTCTGGAGGCTGCAGGGAAGGCGCTTGCACTCCACAGGTGAGGCTCCCAACCCAGCAGTGGTCAAGGGGAGTGCAGGCTAAGCTAGCCCCAGCAGAGAGCAGTCAAGACAGTCTCCTACCTGGGCTACCTGCGTCGGCCACGTGGCAAAGGCTGAGCTCATACACACCAGTCACACGGTTGCTGAGGTAACAGAGGGAGAGGTCACATCATTATTCAGCACAGCTATGGGGACAGATCACATCTCATCACAGACCTAAGGCCTGTTTCAGGTTGAAGTATGTCACATCCTAAGCCGGGTTCCCCATGCCAGTCTTCAGCTCTGGATAAAGACCCCAAGGGACCTCAGCTTTGTGAACTAAATAAATAACCCTTCTGGAAGCTAAAACCGCTTGGGGAGTTGAGGAACACAGAGACATGAACACAGTTGTCCCCAGACCCCCAGAGTCTCAGCTGTTGTAGAATACTTCCTTACACTGTGTTAGGATACGCCCCTGTGATTGGTTTAATAAAGAGCTAAATGGTTAATAGTGAGGCAGGATTTTTGGGGTAGAGAGGACACTAGGGAGAAGGAGTTGTGGGGAGACATGGAGGAAACAGGGCATGAAGGAGATGAGGTAACAAGCCAGGAGTCACGTGACAGCACATAAGCGGTTAATTTAAGTTGTAAGAGCTAGTTATAAATAAGCCTAAGCTGTCCAGCCAAACGTTAATAAGTAACAATAAGTCTCCATGTGATTATTTGGGAGCTGGCTGCTGGGACAGAAAAAGAGTTGCTATACTCAGTGCCAGGCATCATCAGTCCTCTGAAGTCCTCATACCCCCTCCTGTTCTTAAGCTACCAATGCCACCAAGGTCACCAACACAACCCTCTCGCGTAGATGGGCCTTGATGGCTGCTGAGTCCTGATCCCCAAGTGACTTTCTTTTGGCTGTGCCCAGAGTTGGCCCTGACCCTGGTTCCATGTGGTAGATTAGTGGCCTGCACTGAGCTGCAGAGAGCCTCACTGGCCCCGTGGTTCTAGCTCAGGCTCTCCCACTGAAGCTACATAAGCAGCATGAATGAAGGAGGAGGATGATCCAGTGTCTGAGCCCCAACATTCTTGGGCCTTGTAGTGTCCAGAAACCACCACCACCACACACACACACACACATACACACACACACACATACACACACACACACACATGCACGCACGCACGCACGCGCACGCGCACACACACTCATTCAGCTTTTCCTATGAGCTGCAAGCAGACCTAGGGGTAGTCATTCCTGGGAAGAATTACCGGGCACCCATGGGGACTTCCCAGGGAGAACAGAAGGCTCCCTCATGCCTGCTTGACAAGATGCATGGCCCCTGCTGTCCTTCCACTGACCGGCAGGGGAACTGAAAACGGGGAGTTGGAGGGTGGGTGGGTGGCGGTGCCCTCACTCCAGCAGCCCGTGCTGTGGACTCACCTCCCCTATCCCTTTGGTGAGTTCCCCTCTTTAAAGCACAGGCTCCCCACTCTGCCCACCCTAGCGAGCTCACCCTTCTGTGGCCCTCAGGCTCCCACTGCCAAACAGGTTGCGAATGGAGCGCGAGGCGGGCAGCTTGGCGTCACGGGAGTAGAAAACCATACAGAAGTCCTTGGTGATGACAGCTGGCTGGGTACAGTTCTCCATCTGTGATAGAAGACAGAGGTGATGAGCATAGAGATGGTCCAGAGCGCCCAGACTCCCGCTCTACCAGGCACAATGTCCATCCTTCCCTACCTTCCTCTAGGACATAAGAGCTACTACTCACTGAAGCCAGCTAAGGTCTGCTCCTGATCCTGGGCAGACTCCTAGGGAAGAGAGCCAGGGCTCCGCCCTCATTGCTAAAGACAGAGGCTAGCAAGGATCTCGGGACTCTAAGCCTATTCTGCTCTCTGGGTGTATAACCGTAAACCATAAACTCTAGAAGGCCACAGCAAATTCCTTTCTGCCAATGCTGGCTGCCTCCAGCTGTGCATGGTGAGCATATCACAGCAAATGTGACATCAGAGTGATTTGTCTCTATGGAGGAGCGGTGCCCTTTAGATGCAAGACACCTGCCATCTCCAAGTGTCTGCCCAGGTGAAAGCACCCACATGCTGGTCTCCACCCATGCCTCAGAGAAGGGCCACAGCCAGCGCTCATCTAGACACAGTTTGGCAGCTGTAGGCCCGGGAGTAGGAGTGGCAGTAAAGGGCTTCTATGTTTGTGCTTTCTGGAATATTGATATAATGTCTGGTGACGATGGAGCCATGCTGTAGTCTCAAAGCTGAAATCCACACACTAAAGATACAGGTGTCTACTAATTTTGAGAATTGCTATTAAAGGCATATGGGTTTACTCAAGGACTTGAGGCATTCTCTGAGAACAGAGTGGAGTCACTGGACCTCAGTGTCACTTTACAAGGCCCTCGAGCTACGGGGGGGGGGAGGGGCTGCTGTGGGTGTGGGTGTCTTGCCTCAATGTAGGCAGAGAGGGTCATGTAGATTTTCTCCCGATAAGGGGTGACACGATTCAGCAGGAGAGAGTTATGCATGGAGCTGTCCCAGGCTGCTTCAAACTGGTAGAAGGTCCTAGAAGGAAGCAGATGAGGTAAAGGACGTGTGGGGTTGCTCTCGGCGGGAATGGGAACATGCAGACAGACACAGAACTGCAGGGAGATCACAGAGTCACAGGTTGGGAAGCTTGGGTGGCACCAAGAAGAGCAGACCCCTCCTCACTCAGACCGGGCACCGAGCAGGGGCCTCCATGGGGACATTTCCTGCCAGCCCCAGCTTCCTCAGCTCCACGGTGTGGACTGGGAGGAATGGGGAGCCCTCAGAGGACACACCAAAGGCAGAGGAAGAGGAGGAAGCTGCTCCAGCTTCTGTCTGAGCAAGGAGGCATCACAGGGACTTTAGCCCACCCTTCCACCGAGACTCGCCGCTGCCAGAGGAAGGCCCTGGGGGAGGATGCTTGGAGTGGAAACAGTGGCCGCGAGCAGCATCCCATGGGCTTCTGAGAGCAATTCCATGGGAACAGCGACCCTGGGATTCCACCTCTCCCTGTCTCCAGCTGGGGTGTCAGCGAGGCTCAGATTTGCCCACGATGGTATCAGGAGCCTAGGACTCTGCATCTACCATAGGTACCCTGCACCACAATCCCCGTAGGCCTCTCCTCTGGAAGATGGTATCTGTTCCATTTATCCTAGCACGAATCTCCAGGGCTCCCAGAGAGGAATTTGGCTCAGGTCATAGCATGGCCACTCCACAGCCCCACTCCATCCAAGCATCCTCGCAGTTCACAGGCCAGGCGGCAGCACACTCTCCCACCACCTCATGGCCAGGCCGTTCGAGGATACCAGCAGGCTTCCTGAGGTGCCTGGCCATGCGAGAGCCTGGCTGGTTACTGCCTTTTTTCCTGTATGACACTGTCCAGGGAACAGGATATGGGGTCAACAGGTCAGGGACATGGAACAAAGCAGGCTGGACAGGGCCACTGTCAGACACATCACTAAGGAGATGTCTAAGGCACGTGGAGACAGCGGGCATCCAGAACAGGGCAAAGAGCAGGCAGCACTGGAGGTTGGGGGAAGGGATAGAGTGGGGGTGGGGTGGAGCAAGCGAGGGCAGGAGAATGGTGCCTGTACCTAGTGTCATTTCCGAAGGAAACGCTAAGGGCGCAGCCAGGACACACGCACACACACAGAAGAGAGCAAGACGTCAGAACAGGCCTTCCATGGCCAGCACAGCTGCTGAGGGGCCCCCTGGAGCCCCAGCCCAGCCCCACGGATGCCCCACGTCCTCATAAAACTGCTTCCGGCTGTGACCTCAAGGGTCAGCTATATCTCTGCTGTTTCCTTGTGGGTGTAGGGCGGTTAACGTGCCCACTTCATCATGGCATCCTTTAGAACCAAGGAGCTAACGTGAGTGACGAGAGCACAGGGGTTGGCATGGGGCACCTCAGAGCCAGTGTCAGCATTACGTGTTGACAAGGTAGGACCATCACTGTTGTGTCTTGCTTGGACCTCGCACTTGTGTCTGTCCTTTAATTCTAAGTTTCTGAATGGTGTGTGTGTGTGTGTGTGTGTGTGTGTGTGTGTGTGTGTGTGTGTGTGTGTGTATGTGTGCACTCTATGCCCTTGGAAATAGTATCGTCTCCCTAGTCCAGATTCCCCCTCAGGGACTGAGCCCCGGGCCTGTCCTTGCCTCTTGGCCCTGAGTAAAATATCTAGGGGAATGGGTGTGGCCAGCCTAGCTGTGGTCTTCGAGCTTATGTGGGGTACTCCTGGGAACAGAGTGGGCTCTGCCAGCTACGCCTAACATGGCCTCAGCCCAGGCCCAGGTGAGAGAAAACAAAACAGTGGCCTTGCGTGTACTGGTGGAGGACACTGCAAAGCCCCGCAAACTGGAATATCTCTGAAGGCCCGACTGGCAGATGCCTGTGTGAGGCAGGTTTGACTCCATTTGGACCATTTTCTGCGGCAGGACTGGCCTTTTCAATCATTGCCCCAGTCTCCATTTGCCATGTGGCCAACCAGAACGGGCTTCAAAATCAACACAGCCGTGAAGCTTCTTGCAAGTCACATCCAAATGATGGTCGGTCCCTAGCCTTGGAGGTCATCTGCTGTCCTCCGGGGGGCTGCACACCGAGGCCCTATGACCGGCCTCTAACCTCCACCGGCCATGGCTTAGGTCATGGGACACAGACTGAGGGCCCCAAGAAATGCAGGGTCTGGAGCTTCCCAATGTCCCTGAAGGCCCTGCTGAGAGAAGTCACCTTGCCCAAGAGTGGGCAACCTGGAGGTGGTGTAGAGGAAGCAGATCCCACCTTTGTGGGCTCCATCAAGCATGCAGGCTGTTATGTAGAACTCATGATCTATTACCATCATCAATAGTTAGGTAGAAAAACAGAATTCAGAGAAGCCGAGGTGGCCCTACACAGGAGAGCCCAGGGCAAGGACAATGGGAGGCCCTGGCGGGGAGGGGTAGAGTGGACCCTCACTCCACATGGAGTTCAGGATCCTCTTGGATCACTGGGCATCAGGTACCCCATGGGAAGCCTGCACCTCTTCCACACAACCTCTCACTCCTTTTAACTAACGGCTTGCAGGTGGGGGCCCCACGTGAGGCATCGGCAGGGTGGAATGCAGCGTTTACAGATGCAGCCTCCAGGAGTGAGAGGAACTAAGCATGGTTACCAGGGGTTCTCCATGACCGAACCCTGGTGGCTAAGAGGAGATATAGCATACATATGAATCTCCTGCTTCTTGTCACACGATGCCTTTGTGTCACTTTATAACTCTGCAGGCAAGAGGTCTTCTCCAGATGCAAATCTTCCCCACCCCCAACCCACAGTGGACCAGAACTTTGAGTCCAAACACTCTTTTCTTAGTCAGCCAACCTCAGAAAGTTTCCTAGAGTGTCAGAAAATAGACCAGCAACCCTCAAATACACCAGGAGAACAATCCAAACAGCCAAGACCGTACACCAGGACCAATGACGGTCTTGTTAGGGTGTGCATTCTTGAGCTTCACCCAGGGCCACTGAGTCAGAAACTCTGGCTGGTGTCTCCTGTGAGCAGGGAACCTCAGCTGACCCCAAATGGCCTCTGCTATCTGCGCTGCTCCCCGTTATCTACGGACCCTCCAAACACAGCTGAAGAAACAGACCTAGGGGAGGCAGAGTCCCTCCAAGCCCTATCACCAAGTGGCCTGCCCGTTACCCCTCTGGTGCCACCTGAGTCCACGTCTATTGTACATAGTCCCTTGGCTTTCCCATAGACATGGCAATCCTGGAACCCTGTTCCAATTCAGAGAGTGGGACAGGTGACACAGGGTCTTTAGAAGGAAAGGGTGGCCAGCAAGGCTCCTTCTAAAGCCAGAGCCCAGAGCCAGAGCTCTTAGCTTGGGCTTCTGGGCGATGTCCTTCCTCCAACTGGATTATGTGACCTGGAGTGACACCTGGAGGGCTACTATGTGATTCTCTTCTCTCCCAAGGGGACACAGCTGTCCTTGCAAGCCTGTTCAGACCTGTGATACAGGGAGCAGAGTTCTCAAACAAGGGATGACCCACATGGTGAGTGCTGTACCCACTGTACAGGATTGCCCACAGACAGGACAATGGGTGCTGTGGAACACCCACTGCCTACCTCCATCATCATCACAGACAGGCTGCAGGGACCTGGGCAGCTGATTTCTTGGTGCCACATGTTTGTAAATTAGAAAGTTCCTTTCCCCAGTCTGACCAGAGCGATATGCCTATGTCCTCGTGAAGGTAGATGCACTTCTTGCCTGGCCTCCAGAGGGCAGGTCATGAGCACATCAGGCCCTACAAAGTACCAGATCCCACTGTCTGTGATACTGTGAAAGGAAAGAGGATACTGTCAGATTAAAATGTAGTCCCTTGTGTCAACTATGACAAGAAATGGGTAAAGCCAGGAGGCCACGGAGTCAAAAGACAGAGCCATTAGCTTGTACAAGTTCTGCTGTGAGGACAGCTGTCCAGCTTGTCTATTCATCCTACTACTGACGTCTGTTGGTATTGATCACTGTGACTAAAGATCACTATTTCAAAATACCTGGTGTAATCCAGAAAAAAAAAAAACGTTAAAAAAAAAAACTTCCTCCTGCTCATGCTCTCTGAATAAGCCTGAGAGTTACGGTGACATGTGTGTTCCCGTGAGAGTTTGTAAATAAATGTCACTCTTTGGCGAAGCCCTCTGCCTGCTGCTGATAGCTATGGAAGTGTATTTAAACTGCACCATGACTCTGATCTTAGATCTTGGAGATATTCCAGCCAGCGGGCAAATGAGGTGGGTATCATTGTAAGTGGGTGTCCTGGGGAACTGAACACAAAACTCTAGGCCTAAGACTGCATCCAAAAACTCAGAATGCCCTGGGAAGTATGTTTCTAGAGTGGGAGGTCCAGGTCCTCCAGAAGCCACCTCACAGGCTCACTTCTGTCACAAGTCCCCAGAATACAGTCAGGGCAATTCTTTCCCCCATGGCAAACTGAGAGCGGGGGAGGTGCTCCAATGCTGACCTTGAAGATCCCGTGTAAAAGGCCTGGGTATGACACCACACACGGCCGACCGCAAACCCCACCTGTAGCTCCAGATCTGACGGCCCAGGACCAACAGCGACCACATGCAGCTGGACCCTCTCCCAGGTCTGAAACCGCAGTTACACAACCAGGCTGAGTTGCTGCCACCAAAAACACCCTAGGGAGGCTGGACCAGCCACCTTAGCAAGGCACACTCCAAACCCTCCCTGCAGGTTAATGGTGGCTCCCCACCTCTCTGACTGGGTCCTGATCATCCTGGCTTAGTTTCCTTACTTTTCAAGGTCACCTGTGGGTTCCTTCAAGGGTCCCAATCTTTGGGGGACTGTGAAGCTAGAACCCGAAGCCATATTCACCAGATCAAGACAGGGAAAGGGAAGATTCCAGAGAAGCAGGTGAGGAGGACACTTAGAAGAGGGAGCACTGCCATGGATGTAGGCTGGGGAGCTGGGGTGACAAGCAGGCCAGATAGGGGGCGCGTATTTGCAGAGAGCCGCTCCCTGATACGCAGACCATAGGAATGTACAGGAACCCAGCAGAACAGAATATGACTCAATTCAAGTTCTATCTGGTAAGGGCTGGGGCCATAGCTCAGCAGAGGCAGCCAGAGCTGGTAATGGCTTCTGTGCCTGGAAGACAGCCTATGTCCCATGACTGCCTAGGCCACACCGTCAGGCCAAGTCACTGTCTTCGGAGGAGGAGGACCCTGTCCAGACCTACCTTTATGGAAATCCTGGTCAGTTGCCCTGACTGTCCTCTTGTATTCATGAGATCCCTTTCTCCTTTCAGCCTGATTGAATTCCTCCTTTTTGCTGCTCTCTCTCCATCGGGCCCACCCCTCATCAAGGTTCAGGAGCTGGATCCTGATGCAAAGGATGTTACCGATCCCCAACACCCCACCCCATCTCAGCAAGGCAAGGACAGAGCCTGCTCAGTCAGCACCTGCAATAGGGATGGGTGAGTGAGTACCCAGTAGGCTTTGGGTCTCTGGACCCAGTTCCTAATGCCAAGTCAGATGCAGCTCACAGCGCTGGAAGAGTGAATGCTATGGGCTCACAAATGTACCAAGGGAGATAGACAAGGAAATAGGCTTCCGTGAGACCTCGCATCTGGTGCTTGAGAACTCTCACAGCATTAAAAACAGCGAGTTCTGAAGCCAGGGAGACGAAGACTTCTTGTGGGCGCCTCAGAAGGACCTGCTGTTGTGCCTTACGGCCACCCAGGAGAACACCCATAACTCAGGGCAGGCAGGGTATGAAGCCATCCGAAGGAGCACAGGCGGGGCAGAAGGTCAGACTGTCTTTTAAAATGTGAGTCAGTCATAAACGCCCATGCTAACAGTCCACAGCTCTCATGGAGTCCCTGTGTGTGACCCACAGAGTCTGGGTGTCATCCCTCAGAGAAAACCACGAGTTTTCTCAGAAGCGACGCATTTTTACACCAAGGGCCGCTGCCAGTGACCATGATGAGAGACTTAGTGTTGGGTCTGAGCTGAGAGCTTCGTGTGTCACAGCCTGCAGCTATCACGGATCCCATTCCAGGGTAGAACTAACCTCCAGAAAGTTCTGACCAGTGCATGTCCCTCTTTAGTTAGCAAATGACTCAATCAGACGGACTCTAGCTCCGC
Source organism: Cricetiscus sungorus (assembly GCA_030556225.1). Taxonomy (NCBI): domain Eukaryota; kingdom Metazoa; phylum Chordata; class Mammalia; order Rodentia; family Cricetidae; genus Cricetiscus; species Cricetiscus sungorus. The sequence goes on along the minus strand of JANBXA010000328.1, from coordinate 15,708,454 downwards.
TGTGGTTCCAGGGTCACATGGGGTAAGACTTCTCCCCTTCATGACCATGGTGGTGTTAACGGCCACCATAATGGATACATAAATGGATTTGGGAGTAAGCTAAAGTTCCAGTCCCTCCCTCCCTCCCTTCCTCTCTCTCAAGCCCCAGGCCTGGTACTAACACATTTATTTTTAGAATGGGAGGGGCTGCTCCAGGAGGCTCAAACCCAGGTGCATAAGCAGGAGCCCGTGAGACTCGTGGGCTGAGGAAGGACCGCCAGAGAGAAAGCAAGCAGCTCCCTCCTCTGCATGTGCCAGGGTCTCTGCTCACCCAGAAGTCCCCACCCCACTGGGGGCACTAGAAGTTTTGTATCTGGAGCTATCTGGCCCAGATAAGAAGACCTCTCAAACACACAGAGGTCGCCGCTGACAGAAGCCCAATTCTATTCGGCCTCAGTATAGATCCCTTGTCTCCAGAGCCAGCCCACAGAGCCAGCCCACATGCCACCTCCTCCAGTGAGCCCACCTAGTTGTTCCTGCTAGGGAAAAATGCTAAGGCTTGGCAGGGCTATGTCCCCTGCTTGAGTGTGGCCAGCACTTGAGTTGTCTCTTGACGAAGTTTCGCTTCATTTAGTCCCAGGTCCCCAGAGAGTGTTCACTTGGCTCTTGACTCATAGTATCATGTAAAAAAGATCTAGTCAATAACCCAGATGTGCCCCACACCCACAGCTCAGGGAATATGCCTCAGAGAAACACAGCTCCATAACCCCATGGAGTCTCCTTCTGGGACCCTAACTCTACATATCCAGGCAAGACAGCAAATGAATGGTATCGGTACTGACCTTTCCAACCATGACCTGCCAAGGACACTGCCTGATCCTGGCTATGCCTGCTCTTTCCTAGAGCCTATACTGGTGATGCAGCTGAAAGGTTTACGAGTTTATGACTTTAAGAAAGCTGATCCACGAGACAGCCACCAGGAAACTCTGGCCACCGTCCCGCAAGGGCCCAGAAGGTGACACCTGGGCCTTCCATTCAGAACAGCCCCAAGTCCTCCCTGGACCAGTTCTGACTCGGGACTTGGAGGCTGTCCTTTCCCAGTGATCACTGAGTCCCAGCATAGGCCAGTGTTCAGGGACTTCCTCAAGCCAGGTGAAAGGAAGCCACAGCAATCTCCCCTACCAGGACGCAGCACCGATAAGTGAGTCTGAAATGGGCACAAGCCACATTCAAAAGCTATGCTAGCCTTCTCATGGAGTTAGTGCCTGCCTCTTCCAAAGCAAAGGCCGAGGCCATAGCTGGGGTAGTAAGGCTAGAGTGATGTCCCTCTCCCTGACTTGGCCTGGAAAGGGCTCCTGGGCAGCTGTAGAGCACATGGGAGCTTGGAGTCTCCTGGCAGTGGGTCCTGTCTGCCCCTTCCCCATCTTCCAGGCTCTGCCTGCCATGGCCCCTTGCAGAAAGTGGCTGGCCCTTTTGAGCTGGTGCAGCCCAGCAGCCGGGTTGTCCAGCCTACATGCAGGGGATATCTGCACCCACTGTGGCCAGGCTAGAGGTTGGCATAGAAAGCAAGGCTGGGGTGGGAGGAGCAGGAGGCCGGCCAGTGTCTACAGAGGCAGAAAACTACAAAAGCAGCCGAAATCAGGAGTGAAGGGTTAGAGGAGGCAGGAGGGACTCAGCCAGGAGAATAAAAATAAAACCAGAACGCTAATCCAAGGAAATGAAATTAAAAGGAGGGAGAAACAGGAAGGAAAGTTGAGCAAGTTATGAGTTGAAAAAGCTAGAAATTAAAATTTAAGGGTTGTGTAGGTGACCAGGGAAGGAGGAGGGAAGGTAAGAGGCTGAAATCAAACCGAGGGACAGAAATGGTACCTAGGTATGTCCGAATCAAGAAACTGCCTGCAAAACACAAACAACCACACGTTAGTGAAGAGCTGCAGGTGGGCAGCGGGACAGCAGGGTAGCAGCAGCAAGCGGCAACAGGGGCAGCCGCCTGAGGCTGGCAGACCCACTCAGGGCTGGGGGGGCTGCAAAGCAGGGACCATGGAGCAGGAAGAGGCCCAGGTATGGCAAAGCGCATGGAAGCCTGAGGCCCTGGGCAGAGCTAGACCAGGCCCAAGCCTCGGCCTCAATATAGTGGCTGGTCTTTGAGCAGCCTGGTCCTCAAAGGCTCCTAGGTTGTCAGCCATGTCCAGGGAACAGGAAGCTGGCCCCAGTGGGCCCTGGGGAGGAGGCCATCGGCTAAGGAGCGTGCCTGAGACTTTTCTGGGGTAGGAAGGGCTGGGGTTGCACCAGCAGGAACAGCAAGGGCAGGAGCCAAGCGAGGGGCCACATCTGTCTTCCCTTCTCCTGCTACCTAGGGGTTGGAAGGGGAATAGGACAGAAGCTAGTCAGTCCAGGGCCAGGGCTGAGGCTGTGTAACCAGGTCTGTCGGCTGAGGGACAATGAGTCTTGGCCTCCTAGCTGTCCTCTGCCTAGCCAGGGTCAAGGGTAGCTGGGCTGGTGGGGAAGTGAATGACAAGAAAACACCAGCAACAAGATCTTCAGTACAAAGGAGACTGGGAGAAAGGGAGGCCCAGAGGGCCCCCGCCTACCCAGTGACATCCCGGTGCCACCCCTCCCTTTGTTACCAGAAGGTCTTGCAGTGGGTGGCCAGAGGTCAAGAGGGCTAAGTTACTCCCAGACCCCAAGCACCTCTTAGCACTCGGTGGCAGACAGGCCCTCCTAGCTCCTGCCCTTGTCTCTGTGGCCCTTAACTCCCATGCCCAGGTACAGTAACCTACACTCACGGGCAGCACCCGTATTAGGAGTGATAGGGCTCTCTGGCTCAGAAGGGGGCATTTGCAGAGCCTCAGGAGACGGAAGGCCAGAGGAAGCTCTAAGTCCCAGCTCATGCCGTAGTCTGGCTCCCCGCCTATTCCTCAATGTGAGCTCCAGCCTATCGCTCACAGTGGGATCTTCCTAAGAAAAGACCCCCAGGAGTGCAAGGTGAGGACCAGAGCCACATGTGTACACCCCAGTCTCCACCCTGTCCTGTCCTGTCTGCTGTTCCCACTGCTGCCCAGCCCTGACTCCCCACCGAAGCTGCCCGCGGTGCTCCGGGAGGACCCCTGGACCCAGGAGCTGGAAGAACAGAGGCCACTTTCAGGCCGCTGGGTCCACACAACCCCTCACAGTGGTGTGACCCTCCTGCACCTCTCTGAGGGTGCCTCTCCCTCATAGTCTCAGCTACAGCTCGTGCGTCAGCGCTTCGCTCCTTGGCATTGGACCAGATGAGTCACTGAGGAAGGAGCAGGCTGGGGCTCAGTCCCTGCCAAACACCCACAGATCCTTAGAAGACTGTGTCCCAGGCAATTTGGTCCAGTTGGGCATCCACCCTGGAAGGAGGACTCTGGCCCTTGACGGCCTTCGTGCAACCTCTGTCATACATATGCACTTAGGCAAACCCTTCAGGGCTGCCAAGAATATCTCAGGGGTCCAATGCCCCCTCTACTGTTCAAGTGAAGATGGGAGTTGGACTTTCTGGAGCTTGGAAGTGATGAGAATTGTGTGTTATGTGGTGACCCGCAGTTACACCCCTGCTCAAGCTGCTCCAGACTGCCTCCTTGATCCCCACCCTCCCTGGGGTCCTTGTTCATAGCAGTGTTGTCCTCAGAACGTGGAAGACGGCACTGTGTTAGTTAGTCTCCTATCTCATGCCACCAGGGACAGGACTGTGAACCCATGCTGGCCCTCATCAGGCGATAGGATGATGTGAATGTGTAAACCAGAGATGGGGTCATGCAATCAAGGCAGCAGAGAGACTCGGAGGCCACAAGCCACCACTCACTGCCCTGTCCCTTTAGGTGTCAGAAAGAGGGTGTAGGCCTGGAGCTGGCCATGGCACAAGTGGCTGGGTCAGTAGGGACCATGGCAGGCTGGCAGTTGACCTGTGTGGGAACTGGCCAGCAGGGGTATGATCCTCCCACCCTTCTTGTGTCTTACCGGTCATCCTGGGCTGGGTGGACATATCCTGATGAGAGGATGTTGAGGGACAAGATGTTGGGGTCAATCAGAGATTCGTCAGTTTCTGGAGTGTTTCGGATGCGACCTGTGGGAAGGGCAGAGGCTGGGTGTCATTGCCCAGGAAGACTAGTGGTGCGGATAGGCTGAGGCCTCTGAACAGAAGCCAAGGTGGCAAGTGATTCCACATATGACCATTGTCCATGCAGTAAAGGACACTAGGGTGGACAGGGAGGCTGATGGGGACCTGGTGGCTCCTGACATGGCCAGTGCATCCCTCCTCTGTCTCCTTCCAGCAGAGGGCTGAATTCTATTCTTCAATTCTAATTACACTTCCTGGTGGATCTCACCTGCCTAGCTTAGTGAGCTCAGGGCTTTCTACCTGTGGACAAGGAGACCTATGCCAGATGAGAGGATGAGCCTACCCCATTTTATGCTTAAAATAACAATAATGAAGAAAGCAGCATTGTCCAGGCGTGCGCTCTTCACGCACTAGCCACTCTTCCAGGCCTAGGAGATGCCTGCTTTTGGAGTCCATCTGTCTGTCTGTGAGACAGACACTTCTTCTCACCCTGGAAGCAACTTCCTGCTCATTTAAAGGAGCAGGCAGATGGCCCACAAGTCCTCTACTCCATCAACAGAGTGGCCAGCTTCCCTCTCCTCCACTGCACACTCTGGGCAGTCTTGCCCAGTTTCCTGCAGCTCTGCAGCATGAGGACTGGAGGAGGAGGCAGTTGGAAGTTCTTTAGCCAGTGCTTCCCTGATGCCAGACGCTCCAGTGCTTGGGATACTATGACAAGGAGGAATTTAGGGCAGGAGAGCCTGCCCAGAGCAGATACTCAACCCCGGGGAACTGGCCTCCACAGAGCTCCGTGCCTGAGGACCTGATGGGCAGGACACAAGAGGGAGGTGGAGGCTGGGCTAGCACCTTCTATGTCCCTCAAAGGGCCACCTATATGGAGACCATGGCCACCAGTCTCTTGTCTTTCCTCCATTTTGCTGGTCCCTCTCCACATCATCCACTTACAGAGCCTAAAAGATCTATGCCATCAGGGAGGAATGCTAGACTTGGGGACCAGCTACACCCTGATTGGGGCTGAATGTTCCCAGCAGTACTCCCCTGCTTCTCTCAAGTCCCCACTGCTACCCCAAATCGGTAGCTTTTGATGTCTGCATTTTTAGGCGAGGAGAAGGTGAGACTTAAGGCATTCTGGGCTGTCCGTCTGGGTGGGAGGACTTAGTGGGGTGGGACACCACTGCAGAGCCACCCCCCACTCCAGAGATAGCTTGGTTCAGAAGCCAGGTGCTAGGCCTGACATTAGTCTTGGAACTGATTCAGTTTGAATTCTCCATAGGACTCTCTGACCACTGGGTTCACGCTTTTTCTGATCCCTGACACAAAACTTGTAAAACACAAGTGTCCATCCTGGTACCCAGACCAACTATCCACAGACCTGTACGTGGGACACAGGATGATGGGTCAGTCTGTGTAAGGACATTGGTTCTGAGATCCTGCCTGCCCAGGACTGGGAGGATCTTCTAGATAGATATGTCTTAGCTGCAGGGTAGAGGGGCTACACACTGGGACGGGTATCTGCCATGTCACCAAATGAGAGTCCAGAGGACAGCTTGGTAAAGCAGAGCTCAAAAGAGGGGGTCACAGAAGAACAGTGTTCTTGTGTTCCCTAGCAAGGTGTGCTAGAGTCCTGACACCACAGCACAGCAGTGTCACTAGCCAAGCTCAGGTTGTCCTGGAGTGAGTGTGGTAGCCCTACTGTCACATGTCTGACACCATCAAAATGCGTGGAGCCCGCCCTGTAAAGCTGAGGGTTGGAATAGTCTTCCACAAGCTAAGGACTCTAAGGACTACAGCACCTCCCAAGACCAAGCAAAGCAGAGAAGGACCCTGCAGTGTCCCAGAGAGCGTGCTTGTTGCTGGCACCCTGATTTCCAGAACTGTGACACCTGGTAGTTTTCTGTTGTTTTAAGCCATTTAGTTGTGGTGCTGTTTCAATGACACGGGAAGAGCGACACAGGTTAGGTAGAAACTTGGGACTATAACACAGATCCGGGGCTCTCTTAGGCTGAGGCACAGAAAGGCTTTGTGACCTAGCCAGAGCCACACAGCACAGGGCAGAACCGTAGTCAGAACCCAGGGTTTTGTCCAAAATAAGTCTACCCCCGAGGTCCCCCTGCCTGCCCCACTCACCCACAACAAGCTCTCGTACTTCCTTCCAGCGGATGTGGCTCCCTGTCTCATGCAGCAGCGTCACGGTTATCCGTCTCTGGATGCCCTGCCGCATGCCAGGAGAGGGACTAGTCAGGCGACACTGAGGATACAAGGGATTTCGGGGTGGGGCGAGTCTAGAGGGGGCAGATAAGGCTTCCCACCTGGTGGAGAAGGAAGGTCCCCATGCATGGCATACCGCCACGGTGATCTACCACAGCGGGGATGTAACTGCAAAAGACAGAGATGGTGAGATGCAGAGCCCGCCTCTACCTCACCCATAACATAGGTCCTGGTCCCAGAGTCAGCACAGCTGAAAAGGGGATCATTGGCCTCCCGCTTCAGGAGAGCAGCTGTCATGTGCCCTCATATTTTCACTCGTGCCCTACAAGTCAGAAATCAGCACCCAGTGACCCGGGTATGGATGTGACACGGCTTCTGTGCTCCACGCCTCAAGATTGGGACACTCGAGGAGAACCTGGTCCCAGGCTTCCCCAGACATCAGCTCAGAGCCCCCTGACCTCCTTTCCCATGCTAGTCACTGCGCACTGTCAGCTACCCTCACTGTGCACTCTCAGCTACCCTCACTGCGCACTCTCAGCTACCCTCACTGCGCACTGTCAGCTACCCTCACTGCGCACTCTCAGCTACCCTCACTGCGCACTGTCAGCTACCCTCACTGCGCACTCTCAGCTACCCTCACTGCGCACTGTCAGCTACCCTCACTGCGCACTCTCAGCTACCCTCACTGCGCACTCTCAGCTACCCTCACTGCGCACTCTCAGCTACCCTTCTCCTCTTTAATCACAGATCCTTTGACCCCACGCTGGTGCCCAGCACTCTGGGTACCCACTCACTCGCCATTGGCTTCCAGCTCGCAGATCTCGAAGTAGACCAGCAGGTCATACTTGCAGTGGCAGGGACCTGGGGAAGGTCGTGTCATCGTACTGAGCTTAGTGGCAGGCACTAGGAAGATAAGAAAGTGATGTCATGATGGGGTACTGAGGGAGAGGGCAGCAAAAGCTGCATAGACAGCAATTTTACCAAGCAGAGGTGCCCAACTGGAATGCCCACGGCCAGGTCACACCTAGCTCTGTACAGTCAGGCACAAGAAAGCCGGCCTCAGATGTGTGGCCACTTAATGCTCTCTACACCCAGCTTGTGGCTTCAGGCTGGTGTGAGCATGGTGGCTTTAGGCTGGTGTGAGCGTGGTGGCTTGAGACTCCCACACTAGGGAAGCAGAGACACTGCTCAGTGTCCTTTCACATGCACAGGACCCCTCTGCCTGCACTGTTACCTGAGCTACACTTGGCCACAGCAAAATGTATCAGTCCAAGTATGTCTTGCTAGCATCCAGAACCTCTTCCAGCTAGCTCTCCAATATGTCTACCTCCTGACAGCTTCTGCCCACGCCACCCCCCACCCTGTGTTCCTGGGCCCAACCATGTCTGTCCACAGGGTCCACTAAGTCCTCCTCTAAGTCCTTTCTGAGTGTTCACCATGCCACCTGTCACTGGGTCTAAATGTGTCCCTTGTGGACAGGGCTGAACAACAGAGCACAAAGCCAAAAGCTCTACATTCCACAGAACAGAAGACAGCCTATGGTATTTGCAGCCCGAAAGACCATTACATCCACAGCAGATCCAACCATACTTGTACCCATAGAGTGGGCCCTCACTCCTCCCACTCCCCCGGGCTCAAGAGAACCTCACCTACCTGGCTTGGACAGCGGCATGACCCGGGGGAAGTGTCGACGTGAGGGCCTCAGGGGGCTGTGGAGGGAAGGCAGAGTGAGCAGACCTACACTGGGACAGCCCAGGGCAGGGTGGGCTGATCAGAAGTACATTCGTGTATCCCTTATTCCCCGGTCCTGTCAGACTAAGGGAGAACCCAGGTCTCTGTACGTGCTTAGATATGAAAGGAGGAACTCTTAGAACCCTAGACACTATCCCAGAAGCTCCACAAAGCCCCAGGGACTTGCCCCAAATAATCTCTGTTGCCTCCCTCTTCCATTCCCATGCCCTGGGTATCCCTCAGCTGTGAGGTCTATTCCGCTGAAGAGAGATAGGGCTGGAGAGGAGTGAAGGCCTATGAACGCATCTCCAGTCCTCAGGGTGCCTGGCATCCCCAATCCACTTTCTGGACCCAGGGTGAGATGGCTTACAGGCACCTTAACCTCACACCCCAGCCTCTTGAGACTTCCCTCTGTCCCCTCCCCACAAAGAATTGAGGGAGTCGGACAGATGTTCCCTTCCTGGAAGTGGCCAGCAGGGGCAGCAAAAGCTGGTTATGCCCTGGATGCTTCCTGTGCTTGGCTAATGGTCCAGGCTCTGACAGCAATGGTCCTTAAGAACCCAGTCCAAAGGGGAGAGGAAGGCACAAGCTATGCTCGGATCATCCCAGACAGCTAACGAGAGAGCATCAGGGGCTTGGGCTCTGTCGCCTGGAGACAAGGACACTTAGGTGACCCAGGCAGATGACCTGAGCACATCCTTGCACAGAGGTGGGAATGGGTGCTGCTGGTAGTGGCCGAAGACCTCAAACACAATGGGCTGGCTCTTGATGTACTCGATGAAGGACCTGGTCACCTCTACGGCAATCTAGAAGGAAAAGAGGGAAGGCATGGATTGTATCTCAAAGTGCTTAGTCCATGAAAACACGGCACTCCAGGCCCAGCCCTTAGTACTGATCCCAGCCACAACATCCCTGGAGGTTCTGAGCCTGTGTCTGCTCAAGGTTCACAGTGAGCTCTATTCTGACCTTAGGCTCCAATTTGAAACAGCACAGATTCCCCTGCTACCCAGCTGTAAAGTCCGTATCCCAGCATGGCACTAGTGCCAGACAGCCCCCAGGACCGTTCGCTCAGAGGAGAAAGAATGTATGGGAAGGGAAAAAGCACGCTTAGCCTTGTAGAAGGCCCTTGGTGTTGGGGGACAAGGGCCAGGACCTACATTTTGAACATGGTAGAAGCCAAGAGGGGGTCCCCTGCCAGTGTTCTTCAGGGGCTCAGTGGAGAAGGCCTCATCATGGCGGTGGATAAAGCTGCAGGTCAAGAAGAGGAAGTTGGAGCAAGGACCCGTGGCCTCCCTGGGCATCGCATGAGCCTGCATGGCCCCCAGCAGAGCCTACGTGGCTGCACGCCCCTCAGGAGAGCATCCTACTTCCCAGCAGCCCAGGGTACAGACAACAGGCTCACTTGAACTGGCAGAAGATGTCGGCATATTCAGCAGAGATACTGGATGCCTGCAGGACTGTTACTCGGAAGGTGAAGGTGCTGCCCAGACGGAGGTGGTCCAGGGCTGTGTCCAGAGGCCCATCCAGGGCAGTCTTCTCAGGGCTATCCAGGAGGCCTTCAGGAGTCACAGCTGTTGGGAGCCAGAGCAGAGCGATGGGACCTCCAGATTCCACGCTCTTCAAGCCCTGGCCCCACACGTTAGTGTTCCACACTGCGGGGCTGCACCTACCTGAGCAGGTATTGTTGTTGACCTCATCAGCCGAAGGCCCGGAGTCAGCACCCTGGCCCTGGCCTTCTACAATGCGCAGCTCCTCCTGGGAGGTCCCTGAGCGGGACATCCCCACCACAGGGCAGGATTCAGACTGGAACTGTGAAAACACAGTCAGACAAAGCTGGGAAGGTTAGATGGCTAAGCTAAAGCCACCCTGTCACAGGCTGTAGAGATCTGTGCTCTGGGACCTGGGTCTCTAGGGCCCTGAGCTAACCTTGCCACTCACCCCGAAATGAATCACTCACTCTCTAGGCCTCCATTCCCATTGCCATGAGCCGCCCACTTTAACTCTAGGTCAGGTGAGCTGAGGTGTGTGTGAGCTGACCAGGAGGAACACTACTTGCCTCAGTGCAAAAGGCACAGTGAGGGGAAACCAGAATCATCGCTGGCCTCCCAGTTCTAACCCTGGGCACCCGGGAACTTCCGGGGCAGGCCACAGGCAGCTGCTCTGTCTTGGACATCCTCAGACTGAGATCTTGAGCCAGACAGCTAAATAAGCATGTCTGGGGAGGGGCACTGCCTGGAATCAATCCTTCCACTGTCTCCTCAGAGTGGCCTCAATGGGGCTGTCCTCATTCTCACAGGTTTGGGGGAAGGCAGGGAGAAGTGCAGTAGGAAATATGCTATGGGAACAGCTAACCCGAGAGAAGAGAGAATGGGGGTGCCTATTCTAAAAGCTGCCTCTACTCACCAGCTCTAGGCCTTGCTGTGTGAGACTCGGGAAGATGGTTGGACCAAGTGGGTCCTGACAAACTGGGAAAGGGACATTGTGTGTTTTAGATAGCAAGGGATGGGATGACACAGTGCTCAGAGAGAGAGAGAGAGAGAGAGAGAGAGAGAGAGAGAGAGAGAAAGAAAAACAGACTCCAAACTCCAAGACTCCAAGCCCATGGGCCAGGGCTGGCCCTTAGAGCCAAGGCCGAGGGTTCAGTGGAAGGGGTTCCTCAGAACACAAGGCAAGCCTTCATAGTACCTTTTCAAAATGCTGGTCATCAAAGGAGATTCTAGCAGTCCCTGACTGACGGACACCTGAGCCATAATCTGGAGCCTCTTCATCAGCTGCAAGAGGAATAAGCAATTGGTTGGTTAGCCAACTGTTTTCGTAGTGGACAGAGCCAGATCAAATGACCCCAGGACCTTGGAGAGGATAAAGGAACCAGGTGACCAGATTCTTAACTGCACTGAGCAGCCACCATCACCACCTGCAGATCAGGAGTCACCAGGACACACTGGCTGCCAGCCTATATTGCCTCAGGGACCCAGAGGGATGTCCTTGTCAAGACCAACTCATCATGAGCCACAAGCCCGACATTGTCTGACCTGCCTGTGTCAGGTGCTTGGGGAGAACCCCTCTTGATCCCCTCCATCACCCTCTTCAGGGCCCATGGGCCCTACATGTCACCTCCAGCATGTGACTACACCTCTGCTACCACCCAGCCAGCCTACAGTGTCTGATAGCCAGGGCCAGCCCCAATAGGGCTCAGTGGATGAGCTGACCCCAACCCAGGGCAGGGCAGGGCAGGGCAGGGCAGGGCAGGGGCAACCAGACTGTGTTTTCTAAATCCCTTTCTTCCATTGCCACAGGTAAGGAAATATTAGTTGTGACCCCAAATACAGTAAATTCCAATGTCTTCATACATGATCTGAGGACCCCAGGTCAGACTCCATCATAGCCTCTTTTCCTGAATATGACTTGGGGAACAGTGGGCTGTGGTTGCTCACAGGCCTGGGCTCTGAACCCCACAACCTTCCTAACTATCGGCCTTCATGTGATACACGGGGCCCACTGAGTCCCACTGGCTTTACAGTGGTGTCCCCTGGAGGCAAACCTCAGCTTAAATTTGGAGAGAGGGCCATTCAGGAGCCCTCCCAATGACCCCCCAAAGCCTTTATCACCAAGGGCAGAGCAGGATAACCACTTCACTTCCTCTCCAAGGGCTGTGGGCAAACCCCTTGGCTTCAAGGGATACATGGACAAAATAGAGACAACTACCTAGTGTGTTTGGCAACTGCTAAATCAGACAGGAGGAGGGCGTGGCAAGATGGAGGAGGAAGGAGGCACCGCTAAGTGAGGACATCTCAGTAGCATTCACTTTCCAGCAGGGTGGTATTAAGGCTGGGCTTCATCTACCAGCTCAAAATCCACCCACTCCTGGCTTTCCTCGCTCGATGGAACCTTGGACCAGCACTGGGCAGGGACTAGCAGTTTGCAGGTTCCCTCAACTATGGAGAAAGTGGGGAGTGGGCTGGGTTAGCGGGCAGTCCATGTCTCTGGGAGGCGGCAAGGCAATCTCTGGGTCCATCGGAACTGTGGGATAGGTGGGGACTCCAAGCCAGAACAGGTTCGAGCATCCTGGGCTGAGCCTGCATGGCTGAGATGTCCCTATCTAGTCGAGGCGAGTGTAGGACACGAGATCCAAGGGCTCAACACAGGAGACGTTTCCTTCAAGCCCCACCTGCCTACCTGCCTGGGAAGAGGGGCAGTTTCATGTTGGCCCCGGGGAGGCCGGGAGTCCAGGAAAGGGTAAGGCCAGCTTCATACTGGCTCCTGCACAATATTCTTCCTCCCATCTTTGCCTGCAAAGGCAAAGCCCCCGAGGCTCTCAGAGCCACACACACCTGAGATAGCCTGCACAGCCACACGGAGGAAGCCTTTCACCTCTCCCTTCTCGCTGACGATGGCCACGCGGTGCACCAGGGGCACAGGGTACAGCAGGTTGCTCAGGTACACGAAGGCCCTGCAGGAGCAGAGCCACAGTCACACGCGGTCTCGGTGTGCTCTGAGCCATAGCACTGACACCAAGGCCGGCTCACGCACAACAAGAAGCTGCAAAGCCGAGCAGAGCGGTGGCGACAGCCAGAACGACCACAGCCAGGCGGGCTGGGAACAGGCAAGGGTCGGGGAGGGAGGAGGGTTCTCAGTGCTCTGAGGACACAGGAGGCAGAGGTACAGAGAGGAAGGAGTGGGCCTTGGGGCGTGGAGGGCACAGCCAAGCTCAGCCTGGGCATGGCTGTCTGAGAACAGCTGAAGAGGGTGCTTCAGCCTGCTTCAAGGGCTGGAGGGCCTGGGCTGAACGGGGACATGCTAGCAAGCCTCAGTGCTCAAGGGTACAGATGCCTACTTCCCATTGGGCCATCAAGCAACTCCTCCGTGGAGCTCCGTTAACAGATGCCTGTGCCCTCTCAGCTTACCTGGAGGTCAGACACAACACGTCCCTAAGCGTCACCCTTCCCAGGGCAGGTGCAACTCAGGGTGTGTGCCCGTCGCTCAGAAGCCTGGGCCCTGCCCTGATCCCCCTCTAATCAACGCTGACTATCTCAAGAGTCTTGGTGGAGCTCCCTCGCTGGCCTCTGTACCACCATCTTCTCCCACTGTCCCTTCTATGTGTCCCTGTCACATACAAGTCCCCACACCCTCAATGATCCCCAAGCTCCTTACAGAATCGTCTTACAGAACCATCTAAGCCCGGAGAGGTCCAGGGTGGCCAGCCCCACCTTACAGAATCATCTTACAGAATCATCTTACAGAATCATCTTACAGAATCATCTTACAGAATCATCTTACAGAATCATCTAAGCCCGGAGAGGTCCAGGGTGGCCAGCCCCATCTTACAGAACCATCTAAGCCCGGAGAGGTCCAGGGTGGCCAGCCCCATCTTACTGCCACGTCCATCCTCCCACATGGGTGGGTGGGTCCCTGTTATCTCTCTACTCTCACAACAGTCCATCTTCATTCTCCTGACTCCATCTTCTGACTTTGGGAATTTGTAGACTTTCTGGCTTTCTGTGCTTTTAAAATATGACAGAGCTTCAGCAAGCTGTTCCAGCAAAGCCCTCAAAGTCAGGCCTCGGATGGTGGGAGGCAGCTCCCTTCAAGGGGCCTTAGTGGTTTCCCTGGACGACCTCCTCTGGAGCCAATTTCCCCAGTACAGTGCCCTCAGGAAGAGCGATACTCCAAACCCCTTTGTTCAAGGCACCAGTCGGGGCATCGCTGTGGAAAGCCCGTAGAAAGCCCACGAGAGACTGCGAGGGAATACCCACACTGGGGCCAGGTAAAGGCCCTGTGATGGCTGTCTGGGGCCCCTGAGTCCAAATGAAACCTACCTCTGCCATCCCAAGGCCCCAGGTTACCTCTCTAGTGGGCTCAGGAGGCAGTGCCACAGAGCTTCCTCAGAATCAACAGAGCCCAGGTTCTGAGCTATCCATATGTGCCCTACTGGAACTATGGAACTATGGAACTATGGAGACACCTCCAGTTCTGTGAACACCCATAGGGAAACTCGAAGATCTTACACACTCACTTCTTGACCCTCCCCTAGTCTCTGGAGTAGTTCCCAGAGAGGTAGACTGAGACAGGGCAAGGCTGTGCCTAAGTCATATGGTAAGACTTCAGCAGGTAGTCATCCATGCTCCCTACAGGGTCTATTGTAAAACGGGGGACAGCTGATGCTCCCCAATGTCCTAACAGTGATGCCCCTCAATGGATGTGGAGAGTCCAGAGTCTAGCGTGGCCCATTGGAGCTGGTGGAATACAGCACTCAGGCTCATTTCACAAGAGAAGAAACTGATGCAGTAACCTGGGTGGCAGCAAGGGCCAGGACTGGGATGAGACCTGCAAAGTTGCCCGCTAGTTAGCTCTCAGCCCTGCTGCTCATTGCTTGTCCGTGAAACTCATCACAAATAAATCTTGTACCTCCATCTTTTAGAACTTCCTCCCATCAGAGAGGGAAAATCCAGGCTGCCATGGCCTGCATCTAACACTGACCATACCCTAATCTCTCACTGGAGGCTGGGGTTATGTACTGAAAGAGAACCATTTGTGGCCAAAGCCCCTGGATTCTCACGATCCCCTCACAGCTCAAATGCTAATTGTGGGTCTATCTACAGCTGTGGGGCCAGATGTGGAGGAAGACAAAAAGGACACAATGCCCCCACCCTGTGCTTCCTCTACGTGATCTGCACGACTAACCCAGTTCACTTGGCACTGTGGTGGCATCATTTAGCTAAAAGAGACCTCTGGACCTGGGCTGCCTCCCAGGGGTAGCACTGGCTTTGAAGGGGCCACAAGCTGAATCTGGAAGACTTCTGTGCCCCACTCTGAGTAAACTCAGCCAGCACACTGGGAGATGAGGGCACCCGTGTGGACACTGCTCAGAGGGGCAATAGCCTCCAGCCTTCACCTTACCTGTTCTCCGGGCACTAGAAACAACTAGAAGGCAGTGTAAGCCACTGCAGGCTCATAACACAGCCCTTGCCAAGCTTGGCACGCCACACCGGCTGACACCCAGCTGCTCTCAAGGCCAGAACACTGTCACAGCCACACTGGGCCAGATAAGGAGGCCCAGCATGGAGCTAAGAGGCTCGGGGCTGCATGGAACTATCAATGCAGCCTCTTGCCGAGTCAACATTTACCCGTCTGGTGCCCTCTGCAGCTCCTCCCCCAGACCCCTAACTCTTGTCATCCTCTGCAGTACCTTCCTTCCTGCCCCCAGGTACTGGATGTGCATTAACTAGGAAATGGGAGGCTCTGGGCCCACTTCATCAGCTAACTCACCCACATCCGCAGGCCACCTGACACCTCAACATCAGCGACCCCTGGATGTGAGGAGGGGCCCTGGTTATGGCCGTGCGACAACTGGCCAGGATCCAGAGAACCTTGAAGCAGACTAAACCACCCGAGAGAGGAGAGGCGGGCAGAACGGGCAGAGCAGCACGTGTGGCGAGGCAGGAGGGAGGAGGCAGTGTTAACCACAGATTGGTGAGGTGCAGAAACGCATGCTGGGACCCAGGGAAGCCTTTCCAGAGGGGACGAGAGTGGGTGCCCCAATTTTGCTTAAGCTTTGGAGAGAGAGCCAGCAGCTACCAGAGGATAAAAGGAAAACCAAAGTGGTGCCCTCCTCAGGGCTGGGCCTGCATAGCTGCTGTGCGGGGAAGCCAATTCTTGCCAAACCAAAAAGGTCAGGACGTTGCCAAATGAAGCCTTGCACAGAGCACCCCGCAATACAGGGGGCTGGGCCTCTCATGGATGACTTTTGCTAAGTTTGGTCATTTTGTAAAATCTCAAATCCACACGAGGGGAAACAAGGTTGGAAGGACCCAGCTCTTTTCATGAGACTGCAGAGCCCATGCCCCATTTCTCCTCGTGTCATTGCCTTCTGTGTCTCCTGACCCCTTGCCTACCTGACACCCGGAACCATTCCCAGGGCCTAGCAGGCATGGGGAGTCTGGTACTATAGCCCAAGGCTTGTTGGGAGAAGCCTGTACAGAGCTGACCTGCTCAGGCCCAGCAGGGTGGAAGTCCAGACCCAGGGAATCTCAGAGGGAGAGGCTACCCATTTGCGTCCAGCTAGCTAGCTCATCATAGCAAATGCCAGCCAATGGCAGTTAGGAACTCTAATCAAAGATCCTGGCCAGAGATATGGAACCTGCTACCTTCTGAAAAGGAGAGGAGCTCTCATGCCATCACTTCCCTTCAAGGAAGAAAGGCAGGAACTCCATAGAAAGTTCAAAGCCTATAAGGGACCACACTCAACCCTTCAATGCTTGTGCTCCAAGATCTCCAAGATCGAGAGTTCTGAAACTCCCATCGTCCTAGAAGCAATCTTAAACTCCAGGAGAGGATGCTACTAAGACTGTTGCTGTTCCAAGCAGGTAGACTACAAACCCTAGCATTTCAGAAGTTATTTGCCTTACAGCCAACAGCCAGACCTGCCTCCTTGTAACCCACTTTCCCATCCTCAGCCTCTCTCTCTCTCTCTCTCTCTCTCTCTCTCTCTCTCTCTCTCTCTCTCTCTCTCTCTCTCTCTTTCCTCTTTCTCTCTCTCACCTATCCCAGGAACTAAGTAGCCTGGGGTAAGGAGCGTTGTTCTCAGTAAAGGGCATATGCCCATCTCATCAGGCTGGCCTGGGAGGTCAGGGGCTTGGAGCTATTCTCACCTACTAGACTCTACAAAGTTAAGGCAGGTAGATGAAGGCCCTTCCTCCTGAGCCCTGGGTGGCTCATAGCCCTGCTCTCAAAACAGAGTGGCATTGAATACATAGGGTACCTTTTCTTTAGACAACAGTGGGGTAAGCAGAAGCCACCTCAGCTGAATCAAGCTGATTCCCAAGACAAGGGTTTGGGGCATTGTGCCTGGGGACAGCTTTCTCCTCCTCTCAAATGCTCTTTGAGCCCTGCACAGGGAGTCAAGGAGTCTTGGTCATATCCTACAGCCCTTGAAGGAACTGTCCCAGCCATTCAGAGTGGGTACCAGACTCTCCGCTGTAGTTGTGTATTCCAAGCCCTATCTCTCCTGCCACTGGCTCCAGACTTCCCTGCTGGGCCAGAGCATCCGTCTCCCACCGTGAAGACACAGGGGAGCCTGGCTCTGGCAGCCCTTCAGAGGCTAGCCCTAGCCTGCATGGCCCAGAGGGTCCGGTCCCTGTCTGCCCTGACACCCGATTATGCCTCAGCAGTGCTCCTAGGCAAAAGAGCTGGCTCCTCCCCAGCATGCGCGCCTCAACCTCACCAACCTTCCTACTAAACTGAACAGGGGGGGCCGGTCGTAAAACGGGTCCCGGCCGTCGCACAGCGTGTGCTCCGGAAAGACGTCGTCCTCCAGGTCCTCCTCCTCCTCCTCCCCCACGCTCTGCTCCTCGGCAGGCTCGGTGGTGTCGGAGTCGGGGCTTGAGAAGGTGGGGGAGGGGGTGAGAGCAGCCATGCGCTCGCTCATGCATGTGTTGAGAAGAGGGTAGCTGTTGCAGCCAGAGATGACTGAACTGAGGTTAGTACGACAAGACAGAAAGAAGTTAACACCAGCTACTCCGGGGAAGGTGGGGCGGGGCGGGGCGGGACAAGGAGGACTTCTGTTTAAAACCAAACACCAACCATCAAGAAATGCTGCTTTAAAAAAGACAGGGAACAAAAAATGCACCCAATCTCCGGGCTGGGAGGAGAAAACAAAACAAAGCACCCCAGACTAACAACAACAACAACAACGGAATCCATGGTCAGCAGAAGGCTCTGGAATCACCACCAGGAGGAATGAGTGAGAACGAGGGTCCAGGCTGGCCATAGCCAAAGCTCTTTAAGGATCTCCTCGAACTATAACATGGGGTCGGAGACCAGGTACAGACACCAGATTGGAAAACAAGGAAGTAGCTGGTAGTCTCTAATCTTGTCTCTGTGTCCCCACCCCCAAAATACCAGGGACCTAGAATGCCTGCTCTAGGCCTCTGGGTGATTGGGCAACACACACACACACACACACACACACACACACACACACACACACACACACACACACCACACACACACACACACACACATACACACTCACACACACACACACATACACACCCACACACACACACACACACACACACACACACACACACACACACACACACACACACACACACACACACACACACACACACACACACACACACACACACACACACACACACACACACACACACACACACACACACACACACTTATGGACATGTATCACAATAGGCAGTTGTGACAAGATGGCACCCCAGGTCTCCTAAAAAAGCTGGGTACATGATGAGGAATGCCTGAGGGAAGGACAAACATGGAATGTGGCTCCTTCTTGACTTCAGGACGGAGCAGTTCAGGGTCTGGGTTCTGACCCCACTTCACTCTCTCTCTCTCTCTCTCTCTCTCTCTCTCTCTCTCTCTCTCTCTCTCTCTCTCTCTCTCTCTCTCTCTACAGTTTCTCTGAAGGACAGGGAGGAGGTGCCCACCTGCCCACCAGCCGGAACCACGGGAAACGGTCATAGAAGGGGTCCCCGCCAGTCACCACATTGTCACAGTCTTCAACGACACTGGAGGGCACCTCTGCAGCCCTGTCATACATCTCCCGCATCAGGTCCAGGCGTTGCCTGTTGGGGTTCAAAGAACATGTAGGCTCAGACCAGTGCCCAGAAGTAGCCTGGAATCCCATTCGCCATTTTTGATTGTGTACTTTAAAAATGGATGCCTTAGGGATCTAACATTGGTACTCAAATGTTTTTAATGTATAAAAATTACATGAGATAGTAAATAAAATACCCCTTGCAGTTGTATTTCATAATCCTGAAGTGTAGAAAAGAGAAGAAAACATCCCCGCATGTGTTCTGCACGCTCAGCCAGGGGTCATTGTATAACATTGTATAACAATATACAGAAATGTATGCAGTTGGACAGAGAGAACTCTGCCCAAAGCAAGGACTATATAATGTAAATATCCAGAGGTCTTAGGTGATCTCTGTGAAAGGGCCATTCATCCCTAAACGGTCATGACCCATGATTGAGAACTTCTGATCTAGCTACTCCCGAGATAGCTAACAACTCACTAGTGAGCCTGCCTTCTACATACGAAACAGAAGACGCCAAGCCTAGACCAACTCCCCTCATCCTAAGGTCTCACACACCTGACCCATGTTCTCTCTGCCATAAATCAACCAGGACAGTAAGAACCTAGGAAGGCCCTTGCCCAAGGCTGGCCTCATTCCAGCAAGCTGGACCACAGAGACTGTTCCACATTTCCCTCAGAAGTCCAAGGAACACTCTGACTTTTCTACTCCTGCCTCGCCCTGGCGCCCAGTCATGGCCCTGCAGGTTTGGGCGTCCAGGGCTGTGAGAACATTCTACTCTTTTCATGGCAGATGCCTATGCCATTACCCAGTCACCCTTACACATGAAGACTTGGCATGAGCTAGAGGAGAAGACCAAGGAACAGAAGCATTCCTACAACACATAGGCAGTGGGAAAGCGTCAGCAGGAGCAGGGTGCTACCGATGCTCTTCCACCTGCCCAGTCCTCAGCCTTCCAGGGGCTGAGGAGAGGATTTCATTCAGGCAGCAGAGCGGAGAAGCCAGGGCAACCCCGTCTCTGAGGGCCTTGGCACAGACCTGGCTGGAAACACTGAGCCACCTTCCAGCCCTCTGCTGCCTAAGGGCTCCTCCAGAAGCAGGACAAAAACGTTACACCAGCAGATACACTGGGATTGTTGGGAAGCGGAAGCCAGTCTGTTTCTGTCCCTGGGGAAGACCCCGTCCACCGCCCACCTCACTGCCCACCAGCTGCACCTACCTGAGCTTCTCTAGCGTCCAGTAGTGGGTGGCCCCGTTCTTCTGGTCCTGAACCTCCACGGCCACAATGGTTCGAGGGAATGGCCGTGTCTCTCGGTCTTTGGCGGCTTCTGGAGGCAGTAGGTCTGGCGGCAGTGGGGAGTAGAGGGTGTCTGTGAGGAGGACGAACTGGAACTGGACCTGTAAGGGGCAGAAGGTGACCATTCATCTACCCTTGCTGAGTAGAAGCCGGTTCCCAGGGGTTCCTCCCCACACCCCTGAGATCTCAGCTCTGCATTCCATAGTTTATTGTTAACTGCGATTCTTACTTGATAACTGTTGTGTGATATATTTTGCTATGCTAAGGTTAAAACCCTTCTTTTCATTTAGACAGAAAAGAGGAGATGATGGGAGATGCCATTCTGTAAATGTTTCTTGGTTAAAGCACTGTTGGCCAATAGGAAAGAAAGATAGGCGGGGCTAGGAGACAAGGAGGATTCCAGAAGGAGTAGGGGAGATCCAAGATAGAAGACAGAGAGAGCAAAACGCCAGCCCCTCTCTCCGGTAAGATGAGACCACATGGAAATACTTAGATTAATAGAAATGGGTTAATATTTAAGACAGAGCTAGCCAATAAGAAACTGGTAACTGGCCAACAGCATTTATATCTAATACAATGTCTCGGTGTGTTATATGGGGCTGGAGCAGCAGTGGACCCAGACTGGCAGGGAAAAACCACTCAACAATAGTTGATCAAACTGTTCAAGCCAACACTGAAAAATGGCTGACACCCCCACCCCCCTGGCCAACACTGCTTGCTGACTCCAAGCTGAGCCAGCAAGATACCTATTTCAGCCACTCCCAATGCTTCCTTCAACCTCCCACACTGGGTTCCTAGTTCAGGCAAGGGCCCAGTCAGCTCTAGGACGGGTGAACTGCTGGTACAGAGTTGTGACTATAAACAACTACCCCAAAATTCACGGGGGAACCCCTATGCTAGGTCCCACCTTCTTCTTCAGCTCCACGCTGATGGCGTTGGCCTCCTTCAGGAAGATGGCATTGCCCCACAGCAGGTCCCGTAGAGAAGTGAACTGGTACCACTTCCATTTCCGGAAGGCCCACAATGCCAGCTCACACTCCCGCTCCGTCCACTGCACTGTGGGAGAAGCCATGTGAGCTATCAAAGAAAGCCATGCTATAGCCTACTGCAACCCGAGTCCTGAAAGACCAAGATGGCGGCAAAGAACAGCTGGTGGAAGCTGGACACACCCCACCCTGCAGCTGGGCTGTTAAATGAAAAGTAGCCCCTCAGCAGTCACTGTAACCAGGGGTAGATGTTGAAGGTCAGGCTAACTTGGAAGACTTGCCGGCTTCTGACCCTCTCTCCCTAGATATAGGATCTGGGCAGCCCCTGCCATGCTGGGCTGGAGCCCCCAAGCTCCATCAGAAAGACCAGTCAATCAAGAAATGCCCCAGGTCACCCAAAGACTAAGTGGGCTCCCCAAATGAGCTCCCCTAATTGGTTAGAAGTCAAAGCAGCTCAGGGGCCATATCACCAGGGACAGGCACACCTGCCTTGCGGGCTGCCGGCGGGGAAGGGCAGAGCAGAGGCTCACGTGCCCGCTGGTCATGGGGCCCTCCTGAGAACAGGAACCCTAGGATGAGGGCAAAGGGAACCAGGTCTGTGGTCGTGTCCACACACCACACAGCGAGGAAGGCGAGCCCTCGCCCGCACCCACCGTTCTGTCTGGCCCGTTCCCGTTAGCAAGCAAGTGCCTGTGTGTGTGAGATGTGTGGCCGCCTGCTCCAGTGCAGCCTTCCAAATCCTGCCCGTACGGCAGTGCCCAGAATTAAGGACATTTATCTCCCAGGGCAAAAGTTCAGACCAGCTGACTTCCTTTGAGCCACCTGGGACCTGCTCTTTTGGGCCATGCTGGTGGGAGTCATGCCATCTTGAGTCCTTACCTTCATCCTCTGGCTCTTCCTCCTCCTCATTCACCTCTGGGTAGTACCTGGAGTCCATCTGCTTCTGTAGGGCCTCCAGCTTACTCTCATAGTCCTGAAGAGATAGGCAGGGCCTGTGACTCCACCACGGAACCACAGAGACGGAGACAGCCTCACCCCAGCCCACTAGAGAGCAAGGGAGGGACCGGGCCAGCACAGGGGGTGGCCAGAGGGAGCAGAGGTCCACTTTCCCAGTGTGCTAGAGCATATAGGGGTCTGTGAAGCTAGGTGGGTGTCCTCACCAGCCTCTGCTGCTCCAGTAGGTATGTGGCCTCCTCCCGTTCCCTCCGGTACTGGTCCTCCAGCTCCTGGAGCCTGCAGGAGAACATCAGGTGAACACAAGGCCCTCGGACTTGGCGGGAGAGGGGGCAGCTGATGCTAGGCTCACCTCTGCTCCATCTCCTGCTTCATGTCGATGCCCTGCTTTTCCAGCAGTTCACGCTGGGCGAAGGCCCAGTCCACTGGCTCAGCAGGTGTCTCTGCACAGGGTGTTCGCTCGCGCTCTTGGCGGGCCTGCTCAGGGTGGTTAAAGCGGAACACGTGGCTCTTTCCCATGATGATGCGGTTTCCTGGGAGATGGAGGCAAAACCAGCCTTGGGGTACCTGTGGGTTCCAGGTGCCCTCACGGGGTGGGAAGAAAGGGGTGCAGGCACTTCATTTGCCCGGGTATCCCAGCATCACCTACCTTGGGAAGAGCACCCAGCACCCCAAAACCCTGGCTCCAAAATCATCTTTCTCCTTGTAATGGGTCCCTTTGTTGTCTCCCTTGACCATGTGACTTAGGTTTTGTAGCAGGGATTTGGTGAAATTTAGAGATACCGGCTATAGAAGCCCTAGGATGCTATAAGGAGAGATTAATACTGGCAGACGTTCAAAGGATTTGAACACTGATTGGAAAGCAGGTGTAAAGACTGCTCATGAGATTTCAGATGAGAACAAGGGATTCCCTTAGGACTTGGGCTAGAGGCTATACACACTATGTTCTGGCAAACAAACAAACAAACCACAGCTATGTTTTGTCCATGTGCTAAGACTGTGTGAGAGGCTGAATGTCAAAGTGCTGGATTAATTAATTTAGCAGAAGAAATTTCAAGGCAGCATAGCATCCAGACAGCCGTGGCATGGGCTTTAGCAGCTGCTTTTAGCCAGGTTTACAATAAGAATGGGAGCAGTAACCACAGCAGAAAGATCTGCAAACCTGGGAAGTTTCAGTAGAAAAGAAGCACGTTTGCATGCTAGAGCCAAGGGAGACAGGCTGTCTCAGTAAGTACTTCCCCGTGTCAGTCACCCAGGCACTCAGTGACCACTGCAAGCCATGATACAAGCAGGCCCCGCTATCACTCAAGCTGGCAGTGGGTGTTAGCATTGCCCAAGTGATGCTGATTTTGCAGATGTGTAAATCACTAGAGTTATGTAGTTACAGAAACAGATTTCAAAGTTCTGAGAGATCAGGTGTGTGTGTGTGTGTGTGTGTGTGTGTTTAGAGCCCTCACAGGCAGACCTTGAGGGGACAGTATATAAAGCTGTGAGAGTAAATACTATGCTATTGTGAAGACCCTAGCATAGTAGAGATGCCAAGAACACAGAATGTCTTATGAGGAAAGCCATGAGCCACAAGCAGAGCCTTCCCAGGAAACAAGCCTTGTGGGCCACAGCTGGAGAGGCTGGAGGGATTAAACTACCGAGGCCTTTGAAGTTCACAAGATACCACCTCATGCCTTGGCTTCTTAACATGGAGCTACAGGACTCAGTGTTTGCCCTGCTGAGTTTTTGCCATGCTTTAGCACCGTTCCTCCTTGCTAACTTTCTTTCTTTCTTTCTTTTTTATTTATTTACTTATTTATTTATTTTATTTTTTTTTCAAGATGTGGTTTTGCTGTGTGGCTTTATAGACCAGGCTGGCCTTGAACTCACAGAGATCTGCCTGCCTCTGCCTCCCAAGTGCTGGGATTAATAGGCATGTACTACAAACGCCCAGCTCACTTCTTGCTAACTTTCTATTATTCCTCCCCTTCAGTGTGGGAATGTATACCCTGACTCATCATATACCAGAAGTGTGTCATTTCCATTTTGGTTTTTCAAGGGCTCGACACAAAGTTTGCCCTGAGGCTAAGAGGACACCTTGTACTTGGGCCCCTGAGCAATGATGGAACTCTTGGAGACAGGCGGAATACACTGTGCATTGTGAGATGAACACAGGCTGGGAGACTAGGAGTAGAATGCACTGGGTTCAATATGGCATCTCCTTCAAAGGTCCGTATGTTGAAGGCTAGGGGTCCAGCCAGTGGCACTATCATGATCAGATCATGAGAGCTCTAACTTCATTGGCCGATTAAATTATTGATGAGTTCACGGTGGATGAGTGAGCGAGTGACTAGGGGGGCGGGCTTGCTGGAGGAAGTAGAGGGTATACCCTTGAAGGCTATGTCTTGTTCCTAGAACCTTCCTTATTCTCGCCTCTGCCTACTGGCTACCAAGAGATGAGCGGCTCTGCTCCACCACACCCTCCCACAATGAAGCTCTGATTACCACAGGCCCAAAACTGGAGATGGACTGAAGCCTCTGAAACTGTGAGCCAAAAGCAATCCTCCTCCCGGATCGTTTCCCCGGGTACTTTGTCACAGCAACAGATGGTGACTGCCCTCCTGTGAGTCAGTGCCTTCTTATATGTGTGTGTGTGAACTCAGTACTCACCAGCCCAGCTCTGTCTTCAGCCATGTGTGTATCTATGCCTCCCACCAGCCAGGCAACAGCTATATCATCTCGGGACCCTCCTCATGTACCTGTATGACTTTCTTGAAGGGGACTTTTAACAGCTCCATGTGTGTGGATTTTAGGCAGCAGGGTGAGGATTACAGTATTTAATTCCAGGAAACTGGTGTTGAAGAAGGTGGTACCCTGTCCCTCACGGACTGCTCTGTAATACTACGGTTAGGTCAACCATCTGTCTGTCTCCTGTCCTCTCCTATGAGCTCAGCCAGACAAAGTGACCATTCAGGACCTCCTACCCTGACTTCGCACGCACTCACATCAACCCAGTATTCTGTGAGTGACGCCTCCTCTGCTACCTTTTGTTGGGAGTAAACTATGCCCACGAGGATGAGCACAAAGGCTTGGACTTGTCTACCTTGCAGTCCCCTAGTGCTCTCAGCCATACCTGACCGCAGGATGCTGGGCTCAGTGACTTTCTTGCCATTGACGTACGTGTCAGCTCCTTCACAGGGCTCCAGGGTCACCACGGCTACAAAACACATAAGAGGGGCACTGTAAGAGGTAGTTACTTCAGTGGCTCAGCTCTGCTGGACCCTGGTGGGCACCAGTCAGGTTCCTCACTCCTGGATGGCCATAGAACCAAACCATGAGTAAGACCCCTTGGATGAAACCAGGGGTCCCATCACTTAGTCAAGGAGAAAAATATCAAGACACATGAGCCCAAGCCAAGGCTGGGGAGGTAATGGTCTTACTCAGGTCTCTAAGTGGACAAGAATAAGAATCAGTGGCTAACATGTCCCTAGGAGGCCCTAGATCCCCGTGACTCACCTGCATGGCCCGCTGCCCCTCTCTCACACATCCCCACCTGCTTACTTAGCACCCTCCTTGTCCCAGCGTCCCACCATGTCCTGAACCCCAGCCTGCAAGGCAGGTGGCTCCCCAGAGCAACAGTCACTTGGCCACAGGAGTCACCAGGCGTTTCCCAAACACCTTTCTAATAGAGGGTGTCACTCATCTGTCCTCGGGGCTCATATGGCTCCTATACGAAGTGTGTTTCAGGATCCACTTACGCCAGGCAGCTGGGTGGGATGGCTCGCGCCCTGCCCTCCGAGGGCTGACCCACTAGCCTGGTCGTCAGGATGGGATAGGATGGGAGGTAGGGGAGACAGGACAACACTACCTTCTCCACCTCCCCGGGAGTCGCTCCGGAAGACACAGTGCTCTTCCTTGATAAAATGCCCACTCAGGACAATGTCTTGCCGCCTCTCTGCATCTTCTCTGCCCACTCTGTTGAGGAATCATGGGGCAGCATAGCAGCAGGGTCCTGGACACACCCACTCTGCCTGGCTCACTCCTACATGCAGCCTCCCAGGGATGCCCAGCTGGTCTGTGTTGTTTTGTTGTTTCGTTTTTGCTTTTGTTTTTAAATACCAGGGTATATGTGCTGTGGGACTGTGTGGGAGTGTGGGGAAGTGAAAGTCAGTGAGAGACCACCAGTGCGGCCCAGCTATAGAAAACTCCAGATGGCTCCCAGGTGCACTTGAAAAGCATCTTAGACCACACAGGGCTGATACCCAACTCAGCCCACACTCCCCAACCCACTAGATCCAGGCTGACTGGAGACGCTATAGCTCCCTCACCTTGTGACCCCCTGAGCTGGCTACCCTTCCCTCCGCCTGAGGACCCATCCAGCCCCTACCGAGTGATTCCATCTTTGATGTAGTAGAGGAGGCACTCGGACATCAGGGGATCCTCATTCAGGTTGACAAGATGAGGTGTCTGGGGAGAAACACAAGGGTCACTTTCTTGGGGAGGAGCAGAATCCTCACAGTGGCCATCCTGCCTGCCCTCTGCTCAGGTACCAGACTGTCACCACCCTCAAACCCGGGCTTGCTGGGGACATAGTGCCCTGCCCAGCCTGGCAGGGAAGAAAAGGGACATGGAGGACAAGGGTCCCCAGGGAACCTTTACTAGGGCATCCAGAACCCCAGAGCCCCACGCTCAGCTGTCCTCACCAGACTGGCAACTCCTTGTCAGGAAAATGAAGGACAAAGAAAGCCCTGGGGCCAGACTCAGCCCATCTTGGCAACAGCAGGCTCAGTAGGACTGGATATTTTGTGAGGACGTGGGCTGCTGGGGGATCCGGGAGACCTAGCTCCCAGTTCTTGGAAGTCTCCAGGTAAGGCTTAGATGGAATCTGTGTTTACACGTTGAGGGGAGCGGGGGTTTCCAGATGTGTAGGGCACACGCTGGGCTCCAAGGTTGGTCCTGCACCCAACCCCAAGAGTCCTAGACGCCTACGTAAAGGTCACTCCACGGCAACAACCTGCGAGCCAAAGGCTCTCCAGCAAAACTGTCAGCAAGCAGGCTGAGAGCTGGCCAAGAATAGTCTCCCCAGAGGCCAATGGAGTCGCCCCTAGGTTACCCAGGACCCGCATGTTATCCTCCCAAATCCAGGTCAAGGTCTCTGCCTCCCGTCTGCCTCCCCCACCCACTGACAGCTGCCTTCTGCCTCCTGCCCCAGGTCCTTCCTGCCTCAGCCCCACAGGCTTCTTAGGAGCCATCTTACCTGTGTCCCAAGCAAGAGCCTGTACTAAGGAAGAGGTACCCTGGGGTGCGCCACTGCCACACTAAACTATATCCAAGTGCACCCCTGAGCATGGGTGCAGAGTCCTGACCATCAGCACGGTCCATCCTCAACTCATTCTGCCACCTCAGAGGAGGTGGTATCGCGATAATTCAGCAGGCCTACCTACTTTGCCTGAGTCCCCGGAAGTCTGAGGTCCTCAGAGCCCCAGGCCAGATCATGGCCTTTCCCAGCCCTTCCCGAGCTTTGGTCACAGAGGCATCTGTCCGCATGCCCAGCCCCCTGCTGTTATGCTGGGAGCATGGAGCCTCACTAGGGCACTTGCAGAGGTACATGGAGCGCTGTGTCCTCTGCTCCTTGGTGGCACACCAGTCTTGGAAGCCAGGGATATGTGTAACGGCAAAAGGCTCTCTGGCAATGTATTTCACATTTGGTCAAGCTGAAGTGAACCGTTCTGAGCACGGTGAACTGACTACAGTTCCTCGAATGGCCTA
The DNA here is from genome assembly GCA_030556225.1 of Cricetiscus sungorus. Classification (NCBI taxonomy): domain Eukaryota; kingdom Metazoa; phylum Chordata; class Mammalia; order Rodentia; family Cricetidae; genus Cricetiscus; species Cricetiscus sungorus. Next base: position 15,680,887 of record JANBXA010000328.1, on the reverse strand, counting down.
GCTAGAGCCCACAGGGACACCTACACCTCGCCTCTCTCCATGTCTGCCACCTCAAGCCATCGTGTGATGCATTGTTTCTAAGCAGTCCCAGACCCAGGGACCCGCCTTTCACACCCCCCAGTGTAGTACCACCTTGTCCACATTGGCCCGGCTCCTACCTTTTTGGGAGAAAACACACCCAAGGTGCCACCGTCTTCTCTCATGGCCACACCCATCTCAGCCAGCAAGGCTTCCCTGGAAGACAGAGCGTCAGTCAGCACAAGCTCAGAGGTTTCCAGGACTAGCCCACCCTGCCTGACCCACACACCAACCAGAAACTGTCAGCAGTGCCTGGGCAGTGTCCACTGGTAGAACTGTGCTCACCCACAGATGTGTTCCTCGAGGCCTCAATGGCCAGCGGCCAGCGCCACACGTTAGCTGCTTGGGTCAGACGGCCCATATTTGTCCCATGGCTGGCATGCAACCTCCCCCAGGGCTTGGGTTCCCAGGTTTGGAGGCTAGGCCTCTCTGGCTATGCCCCCACTCCCAGGCCCGTTCCCTCCCACTGCCCACCTCTCCATCCGGATGGCTTCTGTCCTCCGAAGCTTCTCCTCCCAGGTCTCGTTGAGCTCAGCAATGATCTTCTCTGTTTCCTGGGGAGTGACACAGAGCACAGTGAGGTCCCAGGCAGTGTGTGCATGTGTGTGGGGTGGGGTCAGAGGACACAGGGGAGCCAGGAGGGAGCTGCAGAGCGCTGGGGCTCAGATGCCCAGGCACCTCCCAGCATGTGCGATTCTGGGGCATCAAGGTGAAGTAAGCAGACTGTCCTGAACACAGCCCGCGGAACAAGGGCAGCAGAATAAGTCAGGAGAGAAGAAGAAGCAAGTGCCCCTGGGAAGCCTCGGAGGCAGTTCCCAAACAGAACGGCCCCTCTCAGGGCAGCCTGCTGCTCATCAGTGGCACTGTCCCTTGTCCCCTTCCCTCGTCCGTCCTAGCCCCATTCTTCAGTGAGCCCCAGGTCAGTCCCAAACAGGCCGTCTGTCTTAGACCCCAGAAGCCGCTGCTCCTTGCAGCCTGGTCATCCTACGTTACTGCTCACACTAACCTCTATCCCTTGTCTCATTGGTCCCTCAGCCCCCAGGGACTGGGCTCTCTGTGCAGGCCACACTGCATTGGGGGGGGGGAGTACGAGGCTGGAGCCAGACAAGCACAGTGTTGGGGAGCAGGGAACACATCTGAGGTGAAAACCAGGCATCCTGGAAGTGCCTAAGAGACGCACCCTCCACCTCCCTTCTTGGTGAAGGCAGTCAGCAGGACTCACCCCAAGCAGAGCCCGCCAAGACCCACAACGGCAGCAGAGAGGTGCTGTTGGAACACCCCCACCTCAGCCCCTGCAGGACCCCACTTCCTGTGCCAGCAGCTGCTCGAGACTCAGTGTGAACCAGCACCTGGCTTTCTACACTTGGGTTTCTCTCCCCTGGCACTCAGGGTCAAGGCCATCCAGAGAGGTTCAAGACCTTCAAAGGAGGGGTCGGAGAGATAGCTCAGCAGTTCAGAGCACTAACTGCTCTTCCAGAGGACCCAGGTTCAAGTCCCAGCAGCTCACAACTGTCTAACTCCAGTTCCAGGGATCCAGCAACCATGGCAAAACACCAATGCACACAATTTTTTTTAAAATTATGGACTAATTTTAAAAAGGACCTTCAAAGGTACTTCCTGCCCAGAAGCTCTGTTCTTTACCCAAACCTTGTGCAGTCTGATGCCTGAATGCACTAGCTATTCTGGCTGATGTGAATGTACTGACCACAGCGCCTCTGTGTGGCCGCGTGCCAAAGACTTCCATTATTATATCACTGTGCTCTTGAGAGGTGAAGCTGTGCACAGGGGTGTCCCAGAGGTCACAGGCCAGAGTGTTCTCTCACTTCTCTAAGCCTCTCTTGTCCCTACAGGCCGATGCCCGTCACCCACCCAGGAGGGCCCTGGACTGGGTGGCCCTCACCTTCAGCCTTTCGATAGCCTCCTCGCTGCCTGGGGCAAACAAGATGCGCTCATGGAGACTGGACACCGAGGCCGCACGGCTGGACAGGGCTGAGAGTGAAGACGAGGGGCTCATGCCCACCAGGGCATTGGTCACTGTGGAGAGATTGTTAGGGGCGGGGCTTAGCTCGGCCCCCCACTACGGTTATGGTTACTGTTCTCAAAGTCGGACACATCTAAGGCATGAAGGGAAGGCGACAGAGAGAGAGAGAGAGAAGAGAAAGGAGCAGGTGGGACAAGCAAGAGGCAGGGTCAGGGGGAGGCAAGAAATGGCAAACACAGGCAAGGCACAGCAGCCTGGCCCAGCTGCCCAGGACAAGCGCATGCAAGGTCTCCTGCCACCCTCAGCCCTGCCACTCGCCTGCCCGGCCCACGGCCCTCAGCAACACCCACAGCCCCTCTGTCCCAACCTCCACTCCAGTCTCCCTTTGAGCAGGGCCTTTGTGCAGCCCCTGTACCTGCATCCAAGGCCCAGGCCTGTTAGCCATCTCACAGAGCCCTGCACCTGAGGCCAGGAGCCATCTCAGAGCTCACCGGCACCTGCCCTACCACACCCCAAAGTTCATTCTGTGGACGGGCTGCGCCTGTGCGGCAAGCCAAGCCGTATTCCTCGTCCCGCTGAACCCAGAGTGGGCTCAAAGACTCCCGGGAGGTGCGTGGAGGACACTCCTCAGGGGTCCCCTGCTCCTCCACCACCCCTCACCCCCTCACCCTTAGAGATGGGGAGCTGGGCTGTGGCACCAGGAGGAGAAGTGCCAGGCCCTTGCCAGCAGAAGCAGACACACAGCAAAGCAGCAGCCAACACAGGACAGCACGGGGCACTGGGGAAGTGAACCCCAAGGACCCAGGCCTCAGGATGGAGGGGACACTGTGGGGAAGGACCTGGCAGCAACCACTGCTATGTTCAAGAAACTTTCAGGGACCCAGATGCGGGGATAGCTGGAGCAGGAGCAGGCAGAGGTAGGCCTGGGCCAGGAGCCAGCATAGCATGGCCTTCCTGCCGTCACGTCCTCGGGCTCTACCTTCTGACCTTTCTAGAGCCTGTGGGCGCCCAGGAGTCTAACCCCAGTTACTTTTGGGTGCACTCTGCCTAATTATTGCCTCCATTTTCCACACAGACGGATGAATCAGGAACGTGGCGTGGAGACAGATGTAACCCCCATTGCTCAACAGCCCTGATGCAGGGGAGACAGAAGAGGTAGTGGGGCTTCCCTCCCGACCCGTGCTGCCCTGTGGCCCCCATGGCCGGGATGAAAGCAGGGGTGCCGAGCAGCAGAGGGGAATACACACATTTGGGTCCTCCGGGCACAGTGTTGGCTATGGGGAGGGCAGGCAGGGGAGGAAGAGACAGAGAAACAGAGCAGTTTGTCCCCAAGGGTCATATACCCGCCTAACAGAGTGAATAGCTTAGGGGAAAGTAGGTCTTCAGGGTAGGGACACAGGACCCACCAAAATTCCAGCAGCAGCAGCTGGCCTGTGGGCTTCCAGGAAACATTCCCCGGCCTGCTTGGGCCAGCTCCAAACCCAAACCATGCAATCCATCCAGGCCAAGGCCAGAAACCCTGACCCTGCCCTTGCCCGCCCGGGCCTCCCACCCCGAGGATTCTGCCCAGGAGCTGGAGGAGGGATGAAGCTTTAGGCAGCTTCAACACTTCCCGACAACTGTGGCTACAGTCAGCAGCCCACGACGCAGCCCTGGTAGAGAAGGTGTGAGGCCCGAGAGGCCCCCTACCCAGGACAGACCGGCATGGACACTCACTGTCAGTGATGTCGCCGAGACCTTGGGCATACAGCAGGTCCCTCAGCCTGGTCACTTCATCCTTCAGTTCTCGAATCAGCTTATTGTTAGGATCTTCGTTGATAATGGCATTACAACGGATCTGTTTGGCCCGGTCTGCATATCTGGGCAGCAAAGGGATGTAGGAGTTGGGGTTAGGCCCACAGAGCAGGCCTACACGTGCCAGAACTCTGCCTGGTGAGTTCGGCTGGGGAGAAAATCTGCCTAGGTTGGCAGAATGAGAAATCATCCCACTGCCCCAAAGGATAGCCTCTGGCACCAGTGGTCAGGAGCAACCTCCACGTGGGTTAGTCCAGCCTGCCTTGCTTACTTAGGGAAGAGGTGCAGGGGACAGAAGGCACAGGGCAGTGTCCTACCCCATACTACCCTTGGACCTGAATCTGATATTCCAAGGTAGAAAGGGCTATTCTAAATCAGGTGTGCAAGATGCATGTGTATGTGGGAATGGCCCCACACATGTGTTATGTCACAGCTCAGCACACGACTTCCCATCCTGGAAGTACATGTGAATTTGCCGTGTGACACAGGCTCCATTTTCCACAGGAAGTGTACACTCTATAGAGACCCAACATTCCCAACACAACCAATCAAGCTGCCTTGGTCCCCAGGCTTCCCATCCCCAAGTGTTCACCTCATAGTGGGAGAGCTTCTTGGACCTTATTTGCTAATTTAAAGTCCCCTACTCTCACAACCAGAAGTGTGGCTTTTCCAGCCTGGGGACACAGGGCTCTGGGCCACCGGCAGCCCTGAAATGTATCCTAAAGTATAACAGGGACAGAACAGGGCCCGCAAACACCCTGGAGCTCCAGCACAGTTACGGCTGGCCTGAGTTCCTGGAGAACGCTCCCCCAAAGAACACCCTTTTCCTGGGGTGTTTGGCTGGACCATGGAAAGATGTTCTTACCCAGGGTCCCCTGAAGAACATACCTCAGTGTGCTGAGGGTCTCATCATAGTTGATGTCTGCTGGGCTCAGGGCTGCCACCATGGCTGTCCTTGAGTTGCCACCTGTGGGAAGACAATTGGTTTGTATACAAGGTCCTCTTACTGCAGTTAAAGGTGGAGATAATGAAGCCCAAACAGGAAACTCAACCCCAGGCCTGTGTCATGTACACAGTAGCAGGCTGGGCCTCCCTTGGCTGCCCCTCAGCTCTATTAGCCTTTTTCCTATCATTGGTTTCCTTTTCCCTACAGCAAGGTAAGTGGTAGGGAGTTTGGTTTTTTTTTGTTTGTTTGTTTGTTTGGGTATTTATTTCAATATTTGTGGCCAATAATTTTTCTTCTCATTTTTATCATTTCCATTGAAATACTCTCCTCAGTATTTGACCTCAGATTCTTGGCTTAGAGTCGGTAATAACTGGAGGAGGAAACAGTGGTTCTCCGGCTCCTGATGGGTTGAGTGTTGGATAGTGAATCCTGTTAGAGTCAGCTTCCTCAGCCCCCCGGCCTGTCCATGCTCCAAGTATGCCCATGCTCTTGCTTGCTTTATCTCAGAGAACCGTGTCCTTGGGGCCACATCCCTCCAGTGAGTCTCTGATAGAGACTGTGAGGAGAGAAGGGCTGGGCACAGACCCCGAGAATGGCTATATGAGAGGATTTTCATATAGCTAAGACGTTGACCCTGGGAGAGAGAGATGCTTCTTACTTAGGTCTCATCCCGGGTGAAGGAACAGGCAATTGTGGTGACACTCCTGTCTTCTCACTAGAGCCCATCTGCCCTACCTGGTCCCATAATCGTGGGGCTGCCATGACACATGATGCTGGCCCAAGCTGGATATCAGCGTAGCCAGCTGTGGGTTGCAAAGCCACGTAGCCAAGAAAGCCAGGGAGTCCCGATCTAGTTTATCAGCCTGGGTGCCAGCTTCTCCGGCTCTAAGGCTATCCAGAGAGGACCCTGGGGTCATTTTGGAGAGCATGGGTTCCGTGCTGTGTATCCATCAGCCTTCTATCTTCCCATCTCCCCATTCAGAATTCAGGCAGCAAGGAGAAGATTAATGTCAGTCCCTCAAATCCCAGCAGGCCAGCCAGCAGGTCTCCCAGACCCCAGGGCTAGGTCCCTACTATAGACACAAAACCAAAGACCTTGTTCGGGTGTCATGAACAAGTTCACCCATGAAAGCAGACACCAGGGCATGTGTTCTGTGGGTCCCCAGGGCCATTGTGGCCCTCCAAATTTGCTTTGGTTCACCCCCCTTTGCCCGAGGCCTTCCAGAAGGGCTGAACTAAGAACCAACTGGCCCTTCTAGGGTTACTTCAGACTTGCCCAGAAAGGGCAAGGGGCTGCGTTGTGGCTGAGCAATGAAATGTTTCTTTCCTCACAAGGAGATAGGCATTGTTCTGAGTGGAAGTCAGAGCCCAGAGGCCAGGGAGTTGACGCATGCTCACCCAGGTTTTCCCGGAGAAGCCAGGTCAATACGGAGTCTCGGTAAGGAATGAAATCTGTCTTCTTTTTTTTTCTTGTTCTGTGGGAACAGTCAAGGTCAAGCCTGTGCCTACTGGAATGGAAGGGGAGAGGAGGGGAGGGGAGGAGAGGGGGAAGGAAGGGAGGCAGGTTCCATGCTCTCAGTGCCTCCCCTCACTTCTCCTGAATGCGAGGGTGCCATATCTAGACAACTCCAATCTGGGCAGGAATCAAGGCTGTGCTAGCACACCCTTCAGCTCCTCCCTCACCCATCCCTCTGTGTCTTGGCTCAACTGGACTCAAGGCCAGGAATGCTGACGTCACTGGCCACCGTGTCTTCTCCCACCCTCCCAGAACAGCAATGCCACCCACCAGGGCGAAAAGGCTTCCCCACTAACGAAGCACTTCCAACGCCCACCAGTCTCTATTACCCACAAAACTCCCTCCTGCCCCTCAGAAGTCCCATTGCATCCTCTGTCAGCCCCTGTCCAGTCAGCTCTTACCCTTCCCAGAATCAAGCTCGCTCTCTCTCTCTCTCTCTCCCTCAAGCCTGGATCATTACCACACTGACTTTCTACTGTTGACTACCTTGCCAGGTCCATCTCACTCGAAACATGCAGTCACGCCGGAGCCGGGCCCAGATTAAGCCTGACTTCGCCCAGCTGAAAACTCACCCACCGCTTCTATTAAATCACGGTCGGCCAAATCCTGACCATGGGCCGAGTCCTCATATCCATCCTCAGGCCGTGTCCTTTCTGCTCATCCACAGGTTTCCTCTCCCGGCTCCATTCCTCAGCCATCAACGCCAAACGTCACTCCACTCCTCACACAGCTCGTTACACTGTCCCCACAAGGTCGCCGAATGTCTCCCTGCTCCCGCTCCATCCCCCACAGCGAAACAGTCTTCAAGGAGTTCCTCACAGCAGCGCACACAGAGCCTCAAAGTCCCACACTGTCCTCAAGCCTCTCACAGAATCCCCTACATAATTGTACATAGTTTCTCCATGCAGCCTTCACAGAGCTTGTAAGACACACACACACACACACACACACACACACACACACACACACACACACACTCAGGCACACACACACGCACACACATGCACACACGTGGTTCTCCCCACACGGTATTCACACCATCCAATACAACTACCCTTTTGGGGGGGGGGAAGGGATTTGAAATGGGGTTTCTCTGTGTGACAGTCCTGGCTGTCCCGGAACTCACTCTGTGGACCAGGCTGGCCTGGAACTCAGAGGTCAGTCTGCCTCTGCCTCCCGAGGGCTGGGAATAAAGGTGTGTGCCACCACTGCCCGGCTTACACAAGCACCCTTGACTTGTCAGTTCCTCCATAGCTCCTGCACAGACTGTCCAGGTAGCTCCTCACAATTCTTCAAACATGGCCACGCAGGTACTGTAACACGATTCCTCGCATGCTTTCTCCACACACAAAATTCCTCAGTCACAGACACAGCAATTACACAATCCAGTAATGCCCTCCACAGTCCATTTTCTCTCCGAATTCCTCACAGTTCCTCACACATGCTCCCCACACACATCCTCAGAGTTTCTTCACATGTTTCCACACAGTTCACGCTGTCGCCCACAGACTTAAATTCCCCACAATTCCTCATGTGAATCCTCAAGAGATCTAGGCACACTCCTTCATGCAGTTTCTCCTGCAGTGTCCTAGTTTCTCATGGCTTCTCATGACGCTCACCTCTCAGGTCCTCACAGACCACAGCATGATTGTAAACACTGTCAACTTGGAGAAAAATATCTAGAATTGTGTAGGAGCACAGCTGTGGTAGAGTTTCTGGTTGAGTTCACCCAAGTGTGAAGACCCAACATAAATGTGAGTGACAACACTCCCCTCGCAGACTGGTGGTCCTGGACTGAAAAGCAGAGAGCTGAGATCCTGTCTGCTTCTAAAGTTCCCGCCATGCCTTCTCCGCCATGATGGACTGTATCCCCAGACTGTGAGCCAAATAAACCTTTCCTCTCTATTTAAAAACATTTACTGCCAGGCAGTGGTGGCCCACACCTTTAATCCCAGCACTCAGGAGGCAGAGGCAGGCAGATCTCTGTGAGTTCGAGGTCAGCTTGGTCTACAGAGCGAGTTCCAGGACAGGCTCCAAAGCAATAAGAGAAACCCTGTCTTAAAAATAAATAAATAAAAACATTTATTAGCCAGGTGGTGGTGGCACATGCCTTAATCCCAGCATCCGTGAGGCAGAGGCAGGCTGATTTCTATGAGTTTGAGGCCAGCCTGGTGTACAGAGTGAGATCTGGTTCTCAAAAAAATCCCCCCCACCAAAAAAACCCTTTTATTTATGTGTGCATGTGCTCACTCATACACACACACACACACACACACAGGCACAGGCACACACACTCACACACACTCACACACACAGAGACACAGACACACACACTCACACACACACACACACGGAGACACAGACACACACACACACTCACACACACACACATTCACACACAGTCACACACACAGACACTCACACACACACATTCACACACATACACACACAGACACAGTCACACACATTCACACACAGACACAGTCACACACATTCACACACACACACATTCACACACAGAGACACAGACACACACAGACACACACACACACACACACACACACACACACACACACACACACACCGCTGTATACATGTGGCAGTCAGAGGACAACTTGGAGCTGGCTCTCTTTTCACCAGCAGGTTCAAGGGATCAGACTCATGTAGTCCTGTTTGGTGGTGAACACCTCTACCCACTGGGCCATCCAGCCAGTCTCCTCTTTTCAAGCTGTTATTGGGGATTTTGTCACAGCAATGAGAAAAGGGTCAATTGACACGCACACACTTCATTTCGTTTCTTTCAAATGTGTCCTCGGTTTCTAGACTGCTCACACAGTCCTCACGGTCCCACAAAACTCACGTCCCTCGTGATCCCTCACAAGTTACACGCAGCTCCCTGCAATTTCACAATTCCGTCTCATAGACCACAGTACCGCACACACACCCAGTTTCTCAAAATCCATGTAATCTGTCAGTGCCTGCCAGAACCTCAGGCCTTTCCCTCCGAGCTTTCTCGTGGTTCCCCCAACAAAGCCCAGACAGTTCTCCGCATATCCCCACCCCTCTCACTCCTCGCAGGCTCCCTGCCCGCCTACCATCGGGGTCTCACAGTTGCCTACACAGTTCCTGTGTTTCTCTCCCACAGTTCCTCCACCTGTTCACGTACTTCCTCGTAATTCCACACACTCTCCACCTGCTTTCTCTCATATTGCCTCTCGCATCTCCCGCAGTTCCTAATGCCAACCTCCAAGCTCCTCAGCCTCTCACATCAGCCCTTCCCACTACATGCCAACCCTCCTTGCCTGCCTGGCTCCTTGCCAGTTCTCAGGTCTTCTGCCTGACGCCATGGTTCTCTGTATTGCTTTCCATCCATTCAGATTAAAGATTTCACTTTGCGGGCACCATTGAAGACTCGTGGAATCCATCACAATTTGTAATTACGTTTTCATGTTTCTGTTTACTGTGCCCCCAACTGTGGAGCAATTTATGCTGTTCATCCTAAGACCCGGTTGCTAGCATGGGCCCCGAGCTCAGAACGTCACTCTGTTTTTCACTAAGTGGATGAATGAGGGGTTGGCTTAACTGCTGAGACTTCCATAGCAGGGAGCTGGGGCCAAGGGCACTCCGTTTCCAACCCCTGTCCCCTGAGTTAAGGAACTACGCTTACCTTGTTGGGTCCCGAGTCCTGAAAACCAAAGAACAGAAAGTGTGTAAGAACCTGGCACAGGCTAGGGTCCAGGGGTACAGTGGGCAGAGAGGACAGGCTGGCTCCAGAGGGACAAATTACAGGTAGAAGCCCAAATACCTGCCAGGTATCTGTCATTTACTGCCCAGACACAGCTGGCCACCCTGAGCTGATCATGACAGGCAAATCAAATACGAGTGTGATGACCTCTCAGGTTATTGTCACATAGCAATCACTGCATACTCTTAACAATTTCAGAATAGGCCTTGGTCTCCAGACTCCTTCCTTGGATGTTTTGGTGGATAGACAGAGTTGTGTGTCCTGTAGGCTGTATCATACCTAACTCATCCCCTCCAAGGACTGTGAGCGCCCTCTAGAGGATGGCCTGTATCAGACAAGCACTAGGCAGAGATAAGCACTGCACACGCATCCACTAGCCAATGTGATCACAGTTGACAAGCGGTCACCCTCAGAAAGATAGATGAAGGCGACATGTTGTCTCTTTCACAGATAAGAAAGCTGAAGTTTTCTATTTCGTTGGCAGTTTTGTGGTACCCTCCCCACCCCGGGGCTTTCCCTTGAACCCCAGCCACCTCTCTAAAGACAGAACTAGGGACACCCAGCTTTTCCCTGGGGGCAGGTGAGGGTCACACCTCTGTAGCTCAGCCCACCAATTTAGCTCCAGAAGCCTGGAGCCCGCTCACCATTTCAGCCAGGGCAGAGATGACCTTCCCCAGAGTGGTCAAAGACTTGTTGATGTTGGCTCCCTCCTGTGTGTAGAGAAGGTCATCAGAGTGGCAGGTGACACTTTGAGCCTCTTGATCTAGCATGCTCCCTGGGGCCTGGCCTGTGTGGCCTGGGGCTGAGGCCCCGAAGCCCATCTCTGAGATCACTAGGCAGGGAGGATGCTGGGGCAGGCAGCTAGCTGGTCAGAGGCCCAGTGTTCTTGCTCAGCTCCTATCAGCGCTCCCGATAACCTCTCATATGTCCCCACACAGTGCAGGTTACAGGGGCCCTTCCCAGTCAACAGATCATGGGCGTGGGTCAAAGGGAGGGGGCTCTCAGAAGAGTAAAATGTTCCTTCCTGACGGGCAAGATTGTTTGCAGAGGCTGTGTCCTCGGGCTACAGGCTAGTCAGCTCAGCCCACTGCCGTCCACAGCCTCTCTCCCCTGGGATGGGAAACAGAAAATACTGGCTGTGAGCACAGTGAAGGACACTGTGAGTTTGCTCTCTGGCTGGTGTCTGTCCTTGTTTATTAGAGCTGCGGTGCCAAGACTTCAGTTCGTCTACTGAAGACCCCACCATCCTGCTCAGGCCTGCCTTTGGTGGCGGCCCAACGGTCCCCAAACAGACCTGTCCAACCCACCCTGCCTGGAGCAGCAAGTGCTCGGACACTGAGGCTCCGCATGGAGGCGCTGCTGGGTCTGTCTGGATCTGCGCCCTGGCCCTACCTTGAGTCGGGTGCCTTTAGCTCCTGTAGAGTCAGCACGTTCGCTGCCAGCCAGGTCCACAAGGCTGATTTTGCTCACCTGAAATGGCAGAGGCATCAAATGCAATCTCCTGCTGCAAGCTCCTGACCTGAGGCTGCGGCAGGGCCACCTCGCCCCTCTGGGGATAGTTTCATGAACCACTTGAGCTATGGCCGCACCCTTTCCTGGGGTCCTCCATTTTTGATCGTGTCCCCCACCCATTTTCCTTCTTCTTCTCCGTTCACAGCTCCTTTGACGTCCTGTCCTAGCTAGGTACCACACCACCTCTTCAGAAGCTGCACACACCTCCCACAGCCCTGCCTCCTTTGGCTGGGCATGCTATATAGCAACACAGGAGGCAGACTCAGTTAGGTACTGTTGTTGGATTTTCACAGACGTCTCTAATCATCTGTGACGGAACTTTAACTCAGATCCACGGAAGGCCTCGGCTGTTGCTTAGCTGCCTCACAGGGTGCTGGTTAGGCTCTCTGCAGGGACACAGTCAAGTGTTTGACCTCAGGAAGGCACAGCCTCTCCTGACCTGATAGTGGATACAAGAGCAACCTTGTCCTCTTCAGTGGCCCCAGCCCTCCTCTGCCTTCCTGAGCCTCTTACTATTTCATGGGAACACCGTTGGGAGCATGGCACCAGGCCCAGGTGACAGCAGCACTGTCAGGGACCCACATGGGCCTTAGAGGAGACTCCGGTCCTCTACAGAGCTCTTTTCTGAGGAGTCTGAGAATGTTTGCACGGGAGGACCTTCAGGCAAAGGGACACAGAGACTGACAAGAGCTTTATAATGATCCTGCTCCTCTCCCAGAAGCCCACAGATTGGATAATTAAGATAAAGACCCCAGGAAACAACACCAGATCCACTGAAAATGCCAAGCAGTGACTTGTAGGAGAGGCATCTGAGGACTGCCGAGGCTACGTTACCTCAGTATAGGCACTCTGCCTCAGAAGACACTGCCCACCACATGTCCTGTTCCCAGTTGGGACCCCATCTCTTCAGGGAGAGCGGGAGACCCTGCCCTACCAGCCTGTATCAAGGGCCCACAGACACCGCTGTAACCTTCCATGCCCAGCCCAATGACAGCCCGCCCTAGGTGGAGTCTGCCCCCCCAGACCACTCCAGATGCTCACTTTCTCTGTGGTGATGTTGGTCTCTGCATCGTGGCGCTTCTGAGTGAAGATGATGTTGAAGACGGCATGAGAACGGCTGCTAGTCTCATTCATGTTTGTGGCCGCCACAGTCCTGGGAGCAGGAAGCTGCTTGAGGTTATCTGTCCCTTACCCAGCGATTAGGCATGAGATGTATTATTGGTAGTGGCGTGCTCACCTAGGTCACTGGAACTCAAATTCCACCTGGCTGTGATCACACTGCCGGCCAAAACTCAAGCCCAGTTCCCACCTGCTGGTCTGTCATGGAGGTGCTCACCATGCATATGGTGTCATATTTATGGGGCGGGGTGGCTCAGATGCTTCCTGCTACTAAGCCTCAATTTCACCCAACTGGACAGAAGTCCTCACAGGCTTTGATGTGGGAAAGCCCCATTGGAAGGGAACAATACCCATCACCCATCTCATGCCACTCCAGCCCCTCTGGGGAGTCCTAAGAGAGTACCATGTCCTCAGTAGCCATACCCCACAGAAGGTAACATGAACCAGCTAAGCCACCCATGAGGAGAAAGAGCTCCCTGGGAAAGGTCGGGGCTGGCCCCGACACCACCCCAACCTTCCAAGCACCTCACAGAATCTCCCAAGATGAAGTTAACTACAACAGCTCAGAAACTGGTTTGCAAAGGTCACACTGTCCCTCATATGTACTGAGAGGCTTTATGAACAACCCTAGGGGCTGTTGGGGTAGCTCAGGCACACACACACACACACACACACACACACACACACACACACACGCACGCACGCACGCACGCACGCACGCACGCACGCACGCACGCACGCATGCACACACATGTACATGCACACACACGCACACGTGCACACACACACACATGCATGCACGCACACACACACACGTGCACACACACGCGCGCGCGCACACACACACACACACACACACACACACACACACACACACCCTCAGAATTTGAAGGCAATCACCTGAGCAACCTGAGACAATGTGATGGGGATGTCCTTCTGTATATATGTTTATCTTATTGGTTAGTGAATAAAACACTGTTTGGCCAATAGAGGCAGGAAGACAGGTGGAACTAGGAGATGAGGAGAATTCTGGGAAAGGTAGGCAGAGAACCTGCCAAAGAAGGACACCATGTAGTGACCAGGAGGATAGAATGCGCCAGGCATTCTCTGGTAAGGTAAGGCCATGTAGAAATGCACAGATTAGTAGTTATGGGTTAATAATTAAGACAGAGCTACCCATCGGCCAACAGTTTAATAATAATACTGTGTCTGTGTGTTTATTTGGGGCTGAGAAGGGCTGGGGCTGAGAAGGGCGGCAGGACCTGGCAGGACAAGAAACTGCAGCTATAACAATGTGTGTCAGAAGGACCATCATGACCGTCAGTGTCCAAGGCTGAAGGCGATGAATTGCTTATGGCCACCATGATGAACCCTGCAGTTTCCAGACCTAAGCCTGACAGCATAGCTGCCCTTGGGCACAGAGACTGGCTCGGTGCTATTGGTATTGCTATGAGTCTGGTGGCTGGAGGTGACAGAGCTACACAGTCCGTTTGCTCAGCCCACGAGCAGCCCTTGTACAGGTGGGAGTGAAGCCTTTCTCAGGCTGAGTCGTGTCCTCAGTGGCCTAGCACATGAAGCCACACCTCCTTGGGAACTACCACGTAGACCTCTCAGGAGGTGAAGCCAAGAGTGCCCAAGGACCAAGCCCCAGGGAGAGTGCGCCTAAGGAGGGTGCTCCTGTGTACCTGGCCTAAGGAGGGGTGCTCCTGTGTACCTGGCCTAAGGAGGGGTGCTCCTGTGTACCTGGCCTAAGGAGGGGTGCTCCTGTGTACCCGACCTAAGGAGGGGTGCTCCTGTGTGCCCGGCCTAAGGAGGAGTGCGCCTGTGTACCCGGCCTAAGGAGGGGTGCTCCTGTGTACCCGGCCTAAGGAGGAGTGCTCCTGTGTGCCTGGCCTAAGGAGGGGTGCTCCTGTGTACCTGGCCTTGTTCCCTGAGTCCATGAGGTCCTGGATGTCGTTGTAGGAGGTCACAGCCAACTTAGAGAGGTCTTCCACATAGGGCCCCAGCAGAGGATGCTCTCTCACACGCAGGTTGCCTTTGTTCTTGGGGTTTAGGAGGTCACGGACCCGCTCACAGTAAATCTCCATGTAGCTGACCTGCAGAGCAACACCGTCAGAACCCCAAGTGAGGCTAGACTGCACTATCAGGACCCCAAGTGAGGCTAGACTGCACCATCAGGACCCTAAGTAAGGCTAGACTGCACCATCAGGACCCCGAGTGAGGCTAGGCTGCACCATCAGGACCCTAAGTAAGGCTAGACTGCACCATCAGGACCCTAAGTAAGGCTACACTGCACCATCAGGACCCTAAGTAAGGCTAGACTGCACCATCAGGACCCTAAGTAAGGCTAGACTGCACCATCAGAATCCCAAATGAGGCTAGACTGCACCCTCAGGACCCTAAGTAAGGCTAGACTGCACCATCAGGACCCTAAGTAAGGCTAGACTGCACCATCAGAATCCCAAATGAGGCTAGACTGCACCCTCAGGACCCTAAGTAAGGCTAGACTGCACCATCAGGACCCTAAGTAAGGCTAGACTGCACCATCAGAATCCCAAATGAGGCTAGACTGCACCCTCAGGACTCCAAGTGAGGCTAGACTGCACCATGAGGACCCCGAGTGAGGCTAGGCTACACCATGTAATAAACATCTGCCGGGGGTGGGGGGTGAACAGCCATGTAATAAACATCTGCCGGGGTGTGGGGTGAACTTCCCATCACCCCTGAGCTCTGAGAGTCCCCAAGTCCCCTGTGGGCATGCTGACACAATCATCATGTAGATAAGTGACAGGAATAGATACTCGTTGTAGGTCAGAAAAGCATCACTGACCATACCCAGAACTCCCCAGATCTACACTCAGAAACGGGCGCAGGCAGGAAGTCCTACCTCCACTGAGTAGGACATGTTGTCATTGGTCGTGTCATTGATCCGAGAGAACAGGTCTTCACAGAGCTTCAAGGAGGGAGGAAAACACGTTAGCTGATGAGGGTTGGTGGCCCTGAGCTCTGTCCCTCATGGTGCCATGGGTAGCTTGTACCCAGGCAGGATGCTTTGCTAGACTCCTCCAGGCCCTCCAAGATGAGCATTCCAATTTAAAGACCTGAACCTAAGCACCCCATTTCTAACTCTCATCCTCCTGGTTATTATCCAACCCTTTCCTAGATTATGTGTTTGTCCCCCTGTTCTCATCGGCATAGAGGCTGGGACCACTGTTTCTCAGATGACACAGCATTCCTTCTTCTCTGACCAGGACAAGCACTGGCCAGCTTGGGTCCAGAGACCTCCTGCTGGGAGGAGAGAAGGACTGGGCTGAGTTGGACTTCAGTGGTTTCTGAGGAGCCATCTGTATCTCAAGCGTGTAGTCATCTGCCCCTAGTCCTCACAACCCCAGAGAACAGAGCCATCTGTATCTCAAGTGTGTAGTCATCTGCCCCTAGTCCTCACAACCCCAGAGAACATCTCCCCAGCCAGTGCCTTATCTTATGGATGTGTCCCCATTGGGCACTGTCACAGGCTGACCCCTTCCTGCAGCCCACCCCAGGCCCTACCCTTTCCCCCTCTCTGGCCACCTCCCTCTACCCTTTCTAGGCCCAGACATGCCTGTGGGATGATGCCCTGTTGGTCCTTCTCTTGTTTTCCCATCATGGTGTAGGACTTGCCAGCCCCTGTCTGCCCATAGGCAAAGATGCACACATTGTAACCCTCGAAGGCATGCTGTAGCATCTCTTCCCCGATGTCCCTGTACACCTGCTTCTGAGAGGCATAGTTGATGTCTTCGGGCTGCAGAGAGAAGAAGTGTGGCTGTAGGAGGCTATGGGCCCCAAAAAACTGTCCTTGAGTCCTCCAAGCCCAAATGTGGTGCCTTGGGGTGAAGGGTTATGCTATATAGTACACCCTAATACTGAATGGGAGACACAGGATGGCTGGGCAGTGGAGGTAAGCCAAGCAAAGAGATCATAGCAGAGTGTAGCATGTGCAATGACCCAGAGATAAGAGCTCAACCCAGCAGGTTCCTGTGACAGTGGTGAGTGTAGCAATTGCAAGAGCTGAGAGGAGGCAGGGCCCAGGGACTAGGGGACTGTTTAGGCTGGACATTATCCTGAGGGCTGAGGGTTCCTCAGGCACAAAAACAGCATGGCCAAGCCAAAGGGCACAAGCATGGAGAAGGACTAGATGGGGAGACAGCACTGAGGAACTTCTGGGCTATATTCAGAGATCCAGAGGCCGAGGATCTTGAGGGAATGGTCTGCATGTTTCTAGAAGGAGTCAGGCAGGAAGAGATGGAACATGGGCAGGGCTTGATGTGGACAGGATGTGGAGGCTGGGGAAGGAGGAGTCTAGAGTCTTCATATCTCTCAGCTTTCAGGATGCTGGAGCTCCCAGGTAGAGCTCAGCTTTGGGATTTCTGAGTGTGGGATGTTTGAGAAAAGGAAGAAGACATAAATGGATGATCACAGCTGTGCTGCTGTGACTGTAAGCAAAAGGATTGGTCCTTAGAGGTTGGTGACCAACTCAGAGTGACCCTCCAGGAGCATAGGGTAGAATCTTCATTCCATTTTATAGGAGAACATGCAGTTTTGGGAGGTCTCAGGACTCTGGAGGGTCACATTACAACCAGGACTGGGCCAGTTTTCACAACGCCAGCCTGCCTCTCCCCAGCGCAGCTCACCGAGGTATGTGACCAGTAGGAGTAATCAAAGCTGAAGCTCTTGGGTGTCTCCTTGGGCTGTTTGGGGTTGACAATAGCTGCAAGGGACACAGATAATGAGGATGGTTAATTTTATACTATGGAATCCCAAGCACCCAGACTGTTTCCTAAAGTAGAAACCTAATACTCAAAGAGTCCCAGGCAAGCCAATGGACCCCCAAACTAGATGGGACAAGAGACCCTTGGAGACACACAGGACTCTCTCCCTTCTCTCTAGGGAGGACTCACAGATACCAGAGAACATCACCAGACCAGGCCTGTTGTGTTGTGACTACTTCCTGAAGACAGGCACACTGCAGGCTCCAGCTCTTCCATTAGGGTTCTACAGCCTACTGGTCTACCTGCCCTGCCTAGCACACTTGTGCCTCCAAAGTAGCTGTCGTCTAGGACACCCTGTCACATTCCCAGTCCTACTTCTTGCAAACACTCTCATACCTGCACGACTCATCTGGCTGTTTGTGGGTGGCATGCTCACTGTCTTACAGGGGAGGTGCTCATTGCCAGGAATACCACAATCCCATCCCTCATGTTGTCATCGAATGCCTTGTAGCCTGTTGTTATGACCCAAGCTCATGAGCCTACCCCCTAACTTGTTCCTCTTCAGCTATCACAGTGTCTGCCTCCTCCCCGTTCCTCACAGAGGCCCCATTCTAGCCTCAGGGACCTAGATGGCTGAAGCAATGTCTTAGTTCTACAACCAGGGACAAATTCTGAGTGATCACAGCTGTGTCACCTACAACCAGGCTTGAAGTTTTCCAGGAGAGATCCCCAGTAGTCCAGGAGTCCTGCAATGTTCTACCACAGTCCATGATTTCCATCCCAAACAGGTCTGACCCACAGCACCCATGCTCAGTAGCCATAGAGAGGAGGCTTGGCTCCCACACCCTAAGACTGTGTTCCCTAGACTGCCAGAGACAAAATACCTGTGTGTGATGTAGGCTTGAGGACCCTGCCTGGTGTTCTGACATCCATAATGGGCATAGGCCAATCACAGTCATCATCAATTCTGGAGAGCTAAGGTCCCCACCCCCAGGATTCTGTCAACTTGGGACTAGTCTTCCTTAGTTGGAATCCCAACATAGCCCTTAGAATCCCTGGTACATCCACCAGCCTGCATCCAAGATGACTTCCTGCTATGGTATGGGGAGGAACCAGACACCTCTTCTCAGTCAAGACTGCACTATTTTCCAAAACCTGCACCTACTTCAAAATGAACCCCCTGGAATGGCAAGATGACTTAGGAGATGGGGGTCACTGCAAATGGAGTCTATTAAAGTGATGTCCTCAAAGGGGACCCTCATCTAGTATGATGTATAGATATCCTTACAAATCAGAAGAATTTGGAGATACACACTACAGAGAGGACACTGTATCCTGTTAAGGTAAAGAT
This sequence comes from Cricetiscus sungorus, assembly GCA_030556225.1. NCBI lineage: Eukaryota > Metazoa > Chordata > Mammalia > Rodentia > Cricetidae > Cricetiscus > Cricetiscus sungorus. The sequence continues at coordinate 15,662,097 of JANBXA010000328.1, read as the reverse complement.
GAAAAGCAGGGTGCAAACTCCACCACACCAAATCAATCAGCACTCCAGGGGCCCTGCAGGGGCCTGGGGAAGCTCCTCCCTCCGGCCTCAGAAGGCTTCAACCCAGACTATACATCTGCAGAGTAGCTGGTTGTGTAGTACATTCTGGAAGCTAAACTATTCTTCCATGATTTGTCATGGCTGCTCTGGGAAGCTGAACACCCTATGGTCGAGCAGGCCTCTGTCAGTGTAGCATGCTCAATGGTCCCCAAGCCTCTGGTCAAACATCTCTTTCCTCAGACCCTACCTAGGCCCCTAGACTGGAGCTCTCCCCAGCCCAGCCTTCGGAGGGCCAGTGACTGACCTACCACAGTTGCCTCAAGGAGACAGTAGTGCAAGCTGACCTAGTTTCATGTCCTTCTGGAATCCAGGGACAGTGGCCTCAATGCAACTAACTCCAAACACGGGTGCTGAGGAAGAACTGTAGTGCCTTCTTTGATGCAGCCTGAACAGGGCTGCCAAACCCCAGTGAGGAGGCCGTGACCCCTTGCTTTCTCCACCATCACCCCATCTCTGTCCGCTCTGCTCCCTTACCCCTTGCAATGTGGTCAGGGCCCCCACATAGCCCCAAATTCCAGTCCGAGACATGCCTGAGCTCAGGACCCCATGCCCCAACCTCCCCATCCTCTCTGACTCTGATGGGTCCTGGTATTAGAGACATCATTGTACCCCATATAGACCCTAAGCTCCCTAGAGTGGGGGCCTCCCAGGGCATAAGAAGAAGGCAAACTCATTGTGGGTGGGGCAGCAGACAATGCAGAGGGAGGAGGGGTCTTCATTGCAAGCTGTAAGTGTTCCATGGGGAGAGTCTACTGTGGGGCCCACCCGGCACAGAACCCTAGGCTCGGCCCCACTTTCTCTTGCCCCCCCCCAATCTGTCTTTTGGATCCTGCAGTATGTTACTGGAAATACCTTCAGTCATTCTACACGGGGCTTAAGCTCCAGAGAGTGAAGAGATTCAGTGCAGTTCACATAACACAGAAGGCCTAGATCCCAGAGTGCACCAGGACTGGCCGTCCAAACACAGCTCCCAGCCCAATCCGAAGAGGCCCTGTTTGGGGCCAACAGCCCCTCCCCCAGCATTCCACTTTTCATAAAAGCAGAGCCCATTAGGCCAGAAAGCAACTAACTGGCTGTTCTGTGGCAGCAGGAGGGCGAAATGGGGCCTCTTGGGCCTGGAAGCTGGTCCACGGGACCAGCTCATTAAACGCTCCATCCCTTCTACCTTTTACCCTCCCCCCATACCCGATCCCCCACATGCCAGGCTCTTCCAAGTCAAGATGCACAATGCAGGGCCTGTGGGGCCTCACAGAGGCGGCCACCCGGTGGGAAGGACAAAAGTAGGCATGGGGGCAGTGTGCAGAGTGCCCAGGGAAAGAGATTAATTGAGCAGTTTTCTCAGGACCAGAATGTCCCCTGCGGCCAGGAGCACAGCAGAGCAAGGGGGTGAGTGTGCTGAGCAGGGGCAGAGGCAGTTGCCCCCTGACCCCAGGCGTTTCTTGGAGTGGCTATCAGATTCAGAAGTGACCTGGAATTGGGACTGTGAGGAGGACCCAGCATCACTTCTTTGCACGAGTGGGGAAACTGAGGCCTGGGTTGGTCCCAAGTAAGCCAGAGCACAGGGGACTCCCTCCCTCCCAGGCTTTTATCCATGGCTCTCCAGGAATTCACCTCAGGGGCACACCCTGGGCCGAGTCTTCAGTGTGAGGAGACCTGTCATGAGCTCACCCTGAGGCCTGCACAGGGCCGTGGCTGACCCAGAGGCAACAGCTGGGAATAGAATGAGTTGAGGAGAACGGATCTGCCCCATTGTGTAGTGAGGGTACAGGCCCTGAACAGAGCACACAAAACATTGTTTACCCTGGTGACAATACAGAATAGCAGAACCTAAGGGTGCCTGGAGCACCCACAGTGATTCCAAATCCTCCTCAGTAGGCCTAGAGACAGCCCAAGGAGGCAACACGGACACGTCTGAGACCCTCAACTCCAGCAGCCACCTGTGAGCTAGGGAATGACCGGCCAGGGGTTTGCACAGGTGCGGAACTCTGTGAGTTCTCCTGAGGAAGGACCAGACAGTGTTGGTGCCAACCATTGGGTATAGTTTGGACCAGCAAGAACTTGTGAAAGACAGTAAACAGAACTCACACGACACCCAGATGACCCTTGGGTTCTAACCCTAAGACGTAAGCTTTTTAGGGTGGACTGCCATCAGTCCACTCAAACACTGGGCCGTTCACAGAGGACCCCAAGGGAGCCCACCCAACCTAGGGAGTCAGAAGCTAAGCTGACAGCTCCCCTAGTGGAGGAATTGGGGCACTGCAGCGACAGCTGGCCCTGCTGAGTACTATTCCAGATCTGGGTGTGGTTGTCAGTCCCTGAAAAATCCAGTGACCCTCCCACTGCGATCTGCCCACCTCTCTGCTGGTCTATCACATCTCATTAAGAAATCGTCCCAATAAAACAATGAGCAGACAAGGGCCTCAGATCCTGGGCCTGTCCCCTGCCCTAGCCGTCAAATCCTGCTGTTGATGGGACTCTTGAGGCAGGTCTATGTCCCTGGCCTTATGGAAGGGCTGCCCCCTGGCTTACTACTGCTTCCTACTCCCCAAGGCTAGACCACGCCTCCCACTCCTCGTCAGAGTCTGACATGACCAAAATGAGAAACACAGCTAAGAACAGGCAAAGTGGGAGCTGGGAACCCAGGCCGTAACCCCTGAATTAAATAGTGTTGGCTTTCACCTCCAAATTTATTTTCCTGGAATCCCAGGGTGTGGTCTTATCTGGAAACAGGGTTTTTGTCGTTGGTTTGGTTTGACTTTTTAAGTTTGTGTTTGTTTTCCTTTAACAGGACCTCACTATGGTACCCAAGCTGGGTCCTCCTGGGTGGTACTCCGCCTCAGCCTCCTGAGTACTGAGACTATAGGCTTGAAAACAGGATGCTAAAGATGTGATTAGCTGTTAAAGTAGAGTAGTGGTACACACCTTTAGTCCCAGCACTCAGAAGGCAGAGGCAGGGGGGTCTCTGTAAGTTCAAGGCCAGCCTGGTTCATAGATAGAATGCTGGACAGGCTCCAAAGCTACAGAGAAACCCTGTCTCAAAAACAAGACAAAACAAGAAAAAAGAAAAAAGTGGAGTCATGCTGAATTAAGTTATGCCTTAAATCCTTCTTAAAAAGGCCACCTGAGACAGAACAGAGATGCATCCAGGCACGGTGGCAAATGCCTGTGTCTCAGGCCACCCTGGAATTACAACATATGGGGTTGAGGCATGAGTTCAAGAACAGCCTGAGTTTCAGTGTGAATATTAATCCAGCTTAAGATACAACCGGAGACTATAAAAAACAAAACAAAACAAAAACAAACAAACAAACAAACAACAGCCAGAACACAGCGGCACAGATAGCCCAAAGTCCAAGTGACAATGGGGACAGAAGTGACAGCAGTGTGGCCACAAGCCAAGACAGACAGCAACCACCAGACACTTGGGGAGGCAGAAAGGATGGTCTCCTGCCTGGAGGGGAAGCACCTGCCGTCTTTGATTTTGAATGTCTGGCTTCCAGAACCCGAGAACAAATTTCTGTTTCCACAAGCCATGGTCTGTGCTCATCTGTTATCTGGGAGCCCCACACACCAGGTGAATGAGGCAGGCTCTGGGCTCTTGGACATGGGCTAGGTTGAGTCTGGCTAGTAGGCATGGTCCCGTGGTGCCACGTGACCAGCAGTTAACTGTAGCCTTTGCGGCCGGTACTCACTGGTGGTGCTTCCGGACATCTGGATGATGCACTTGGAGTCTCGGCTCATTTCCCGGGAATTGAAGGGGCGGACTCGGACCGCCACCTTCACAGAGGCCCCGGCCATGTCTGTGAAGTTTGTTGGTAATTCAGCAGCTGCAGTTCCCCAGAGAGGGCAGAGTCACCTGCGGGCCCGGGGAGGACACACAAATTAGGAACATTGTTCAAAGAGGCAGTGCAAAGGTGCGTGGCTTCTCCACTCCCCTCAAATTTAGCTGCACATATGCTCAATTCCACTCCATTCAGCCCAGTGACACAGTGTGGTGACCAACCACAGGCGAGGAAAGGCGCTGATTTCAACAGCACAAAGGCAAGCTGTGTGTAAGGAGCCCAACAACGCCAGAACGAGGTGGCCCTCCAGCTAAGAACAACGTTTACCCTCTCCCAGCAGCTGTCACGTACAAATGGCTTCGTGGTGGGACTTTGTGTCACTTCCTTTTCTCACTGCTGGGATTTTATCTGGATTGAACCTGTGCAGATTTTGAGCAGGAATTAACAGTGGGTATATCAACCACACCCCAGGGCAGGTGGGTGGGTAGAGATGGAGAAAGAGCTGGGAGGAACTGCAGAAGGAGAGAGAATACGGCCCAGCATATTGTATGCAAAAAATCCTTTAACTGAATTAAAAAGAAGAAAGTGGTGACCCTGACACCTACAGGGCTCCTTGAGCAAGGGTTAGAAATGGACAGGTGTCAGTCCGGCCCTGGTCCTGCCTATCTCTTTGGCTATGTGACCCACCCCTGGGCATTGGTTTACGGGTGTGCTGAAGGGCAGGGTTGAGGCCAATGACCCCACACACAGGCTGAAACTGGGGCTTGATGGTCTCTCAGTAATCAGCTTGAAAGAGCAGAGGTTGCAGGAGAGGGACAGACCTCCCCAGCACTGAGGGTGGACAAATCCACACTGGAACAGAAGCTGGCGGGAGCTGGCCTCACACCTTCATGGCAGCCCCTGCAGTACCAAGGCTCAGTGCCAGCCACTCTGAGCGCATGTGCCACCTTGGGAGTGACCACCCAAGGAGGGCAGGTGAACCATGTTTCCTTGTGGTGACATCCTAGCTAGGGATGAGGGCGGGGCTCAGGCAAGCCCATGAAGTCCCTGGGACAAGAGTAATAGGCGACCCATACGCTGCAGAACACCTTGTGATGGAAATAGGAAATCACGGGCGAGCAAGAAAATGTTTACGAGATAGATGACGTGGTAATAAAGATCTCAGTCCCCTCAAATTTAGCTGCACATATGCTCAATTCCTGTAACCCAGATATCCCAGCAGGATTTTCAGTGAAATCTGGCAAGGTAAGATTTCTGGAAAACGAGGACAAAGAATGGCCACGCCCCTCCCAGCCCTCAGATACACTGTATAGCTGTGCTTATTTAAAGGCTGGCAATGGAGTCTTCTGGTGTTATTTCTGTTGCTGTGATAATACAGACCAAAACCAACGGGGAAGAAAAGATTTACTTGGCTGAGACTTCCAGGGCACAATTAACCCTTGAGGGAAGTCAGGGCAGCAATCTAAAGCAGAAACCAGGGAGGAACGCTGCTTGCCGGCTCATTTTCAGGTTCATAGCCAGCTGGCTTTCTGTGACAACCCATGGCCACCTGCCTAGGGATGGTGCTACCCACAGGGGGCTAGGCCCTCCTGCATCAATTAATATTCAAGGCAGCCCCCCTCCCAGACGAGCCCACAGGCCAGTCTTGATTTAGGCAATTCCCCAATCCAGGCTTTCTTCTCAGATGGCTCAAGGCTGTGTCAGCTTGACAATTCAAGCTGACTAGAATAGCACCAACACAGGCAGGCTCTGTGGAGAGCATGTCCTTAGACTCTGTCTCCCCTCCCTCTCCCTCCCTCTCTCTCAACGGAAATGTAGTGTTTTGCAAGCTCAGTGTTGGGGAATTGAAGGTGGCTCAGCAGTTGAGACTACTGGCTGTTCTTCCAGAGAACCCAGGTTTGATTCCCAAAACTGACACTGCAGCTCACAACCGTCTGTTGTTCTGATGTCCTCTTCTGGGCTTCAAAGGCACCGCATGCACGCTCACAGTACACAGACAAACATGCAGGCAAAGCACTAACACACGGACAATGAAAAATGAATCGAGGTCAGTCTTGGACAACTATCCGTTTTGAACCATAAGCCGGAACTTTGTTTTTCGGAGAACAAACACAAAGGACTATTCCTACTCTGGGGCAAAGCACCCTGCCTGCAAGCGGCCAACTGGTGCAGATAAAATGTTCAAACCCGTGCAGAGGACTCAGAGTCACTGAAGCAGTGAGGGTAGCAGGCCAAGATTCTAGGGCAGGGGGCGGGAGGGGCGCAGGGACAGAGAACACTGAACAGTGCTGGCTCCCAGCCCATTTGCATTCTGGACACGGGGTGAGTGGCTGAGACTGGAGTCTTCCCAGGCAGAGAACTGTTGCTGAGTGACAGAAGACCTGCAGAACTGTGGTGGAAAACGAACAGGAGGCCAAGATAAGGAAGTGGAGTGCTGAGGCGGACGCACACTCCCCTGAGTCTGGCAAGTTCTGAGTCCTAGGTAGAGAATTTAAGAGCCCAAGCCAAGAGTCAAAGGAAATTTCCGCAGTGGTAGGCCAGCACTAAAGACCACAGGGCTCATGAGGTCAGTCTTGGAAAGCCAGGGATGCACAGCAGAGCCCAGTCAGCAACCCCATCAGTGAGGCCTGGCCTCCACTGGCTGTGACTGAAGCGTCTAGGAGGAGTGAGCCATCTGCAATGTCAGGGCGGGCCTGGATGGCATCTCAGTCGGCAATGTAAGTCCTTCTATCAAAAGTCTCCAGGCTCAGGCCTGGAGAAATGGCTCAGCCGTTAAAAAAGAGCTGGTTGCTCGTGCAGAGGACCTGGATGTAGTTCCCAACACCCATGTGGCAGCTCACAGCCAGCTGTAAGGCCAGCTCCAGAGGTTCCAGTGTCCTCCAATGCTCCAGCCATGCATAGGGTGCACATATGTACAGTTGTGAGGACAAAACACTTACAGGCATAAAATAAAAATAAATATATTTTAGTGTGGGAAATGCCAATAGGACAAAGGGCTGCAGGGTTCCAAGGGATGAGAAGGGGGTGGGGTGGGGAACTACACACTAGACGGACCTAGGAATTAGCAGCATGGACTTTAAGAACATCATGACCAGCAAGTTGAAAACACGGAGCAAAGAGGAGAGGACGTCAGCCAAGGGGAGAATTTTACCAGGAGATTCGCTTTTTGTTGAAGTTCAAAAAAAAAAAAAATGTATTTATGCACATGAGTGTTTTGCCCGGTGCCCAGAGGGCCAGACGAGGGCATCAGATCCCCTGAACCTGAAGTTATATAGAGATAAAGATGGCTATGCATATACAGAGGGGGTGGATATATGGGTGCTGTGAACAGCACCCAAGTGCTTCATAAGAGCCACAGTGCTCTAACTCCCGATCCATTTCTCCAGCCCCAGGACTGAAAACTAAATGAATCAAAAGGAGAGTCTCAAACCCGAGGGGGCGGGGTGGGAAATGACTAAATGAAGAGGTGGAAACGCTGTAGAACTGAATGAACAGGACAGGCTGCAATGCAGGGGAGATGGTGGAAATCCAACCGACAGGAAAGAGCTCGGGTGGGGTGGGAGGAATCTGAATGTCCCCTCAGATCCGTATGCTGAGGTCCTCACCTCCAAAGCTAAGCAACTGAGCCAAGAGGGAAGACCCCCATGGTGGCCCAGCTCACCTATGAAGGAGGCTCAAGAGCACCAGGTTTGCACCGTTCAAACCCTAAAAGAAAATAAATGTAAACCAATAAATAAATAAAAGTGGTAAAGACAGAGCCTAGACAAGCTCCCAGTGGGTTCCCCCCCCCCACCGTTGAATGTAATAAAGTTGCAAGGTCTTTATCCTGTTGTTACATTCATTATGTATCTAATTTGTTGGTGGTTTTTTTTTTTTCATAAAAGGATAGTGAATTTTATCAACTCCCTTGTTCTGTCTGTTGAGACCACATTTTGTCCCTCATTATATAGAGGTGCCTACTTTGTCAACTTACATATATTGAACCACCCTTGCATCTCTGCAAACAATGTCACGTGACATTTTTTTTTCAATGTTGTTGGGTTTGGCTCAATAGGTATTTTGATGAAGATTTTTGCTTCTATGTTCATCAAGGATATTTTCATTATTTCTTTTTGCTGTTGTTTATTTTTAAGGATTTTTTTTCTTTGTGGTGTGAACTGATTTGGTTGTTCTTTTGTACTGTGTTCTTGCCTGCTCGTTATCCTCATGGAAAACCTAGCTCTCTTCTCTCCTTCTAGCTTACTGTCTTTTCCAGTGGAGTTTTAGAGAGCATGAACAAATGGATCTCAAAAACAAGACATTGAAATAAACAAAACACAAAGGCTAAATACATACCTTAACTGCCTCTCCTTACAATGCTTAAAATAGTGAGACCTGATAGGGTAAGTCCATTATTTTGCTATAGAAAGAGAGCTTAAAAAAGAACACATGGGTGAAATAAATTGGGATGGAAGGAAAAACTGGTGATATTTCTAACTGAATTTGGTACATCATTTAATTTTTCTGTGTGCATACTGACTTAAAAATAATTATCTCAATGCTATCTTTAAGTAGTTCAGATAATTAAGAGCTCAGCTAGGTGTGGTCACACACACACACACTTACACACATACATACACACATGCTCTCTCTCTCTCACACACACACAGACACACACACACACACACACACACACACACACACACACACACCAGTAAGCCCAGCACTTAGGAAGTTGACATAGGAGATTTGGAGTGCTGGCCAGCCTGGGCCATATATCTTCAAACAAACAAGAAGAAAAAAAAAAGATTCATTTTGGTCTGCAAATATTTCGTGTGTGTGTGTGTGTGTGTGTGTGTGTGTGTGTGTGTGTGTGTGTGTACACAAGAGGAATGAGTTTTATATTAAAATGGACACCTCTCAGTAGGAAGAGGAGGGGTGGAAACAGCCACCTCTGGCCTACATTACAGAGCACCTGGAAATCCAGGAAAGATAACACACATCGGAAACAATCGAGAAAACTACTCAGGAAACAGAAATGAGTGGGAAGTGCATAAATAGCAGCACTGAAATGTGGGTGCTGATGCAGAGGCATCCGAGAACTTGGACCGTGTGGCAGCAGGTAGACCCGTCATGACCTCAGTATCATCTCAAGACGGCAGACCCCTTGAAGCTACACCCTTGGTGACTGCAAGGCTGGGGCTGGGGAGATTGGGACACCATTAAAGGGACACAGGGGACTGTCCCAATGGCACAAGGAGTGACAAAACAAGAGTTTCTAAGAATCTAAGCTCACGGCCTGTCCTCATGGAGTTTCCGTTGCAAACGGAGAATACCTACGTGACCCACAGCACCCAAGCTGGTCTCAGCATCAGATCCGAATCCTCGGTGAGAACAGCCACAGGCCTTCCAGCAAATTATCACCATCTGAGCTCCCCAGTTCCAATCTCCCCAGTGCAGATGGTCATCCACGTGTAAGCTCAAAGCCATAGATTGCCAAGCAAATGGCAAAGCAATTCCTTCACTAGAGTCAAGGGGTGGGGGAGGGAGAGAGGAAGTAGGCAGGAATGATGCCCTGAAAGGGTTTTCTGTCTTGTTTTTGTTTTAGATTTATTTATTATGTACACAGTGTTCTTCCGGCAGACCAGAAGAGGGCACCGGATCTCATTACAAATGGTTGTGAGCCACCATGTGGTTTCTGAAAATTGAACTCAGAACCTCTAGAAGAGCAGCCAGTGCTCTAAACCGCTGAACCATCTCTCCAGCCGGGGCTTCTGGGTTTTAAATGCCCAGATAGAGAAAGCAGTAATTAAAAACAATAGGATAAAACATGAACTTTTAGAAATCTAAACCCAGCAGGCCACAAAGTAACTCCCATAACTTCCATATTGTATCAATTGGATTGCTCCACTTGAAAACAAACTATCAACAACAACAACAACAACAACAACAAACCCTAGCCCACATATTTAGAAATTTTAAAAATAAACTTTTAAATAATGGATATACCAAAGAGGTCATGATGGAGCTTCAGAAATGCTTAGTGAATAATAACAAAAATGCTATTAGCAACCATAATGGGGCTTCCACTTCCAACCAGGATGGAGTCACAGAGACCACACCACAGTTAACTCTCAGGGTTTGTGTAGGGGAAAGTCAGATAGTTCTGGAAAGGAAGAAACTGCTCACAACTCCAGATATTTGCCAGTGATGCTGCCGCTGAGCTTTGCAGAATGTCAGTCCGTGGCCATGTGACCCAGAGACAAAAGGACAGAACAGCTAAAAGCTAAACAATCCCTGAAGCTGTACTGAGTAGAGAGGTATCTGTGGGCAGAGTACCTCTGATGACATGTTTTGCTCAAGCCCATGGGACGCCTGCCCCTTTCTGGATGGAGACAGAGGAGGAGTGGAAGGGGAGGGGTAAATGGAAAGGTGGGCAGGACTTGGAGGAGAGAATGGAGGAGAAACTGTGGCCCATGTGTAAAATACATTTTTTAATGTTATTTTTTAAAAAAGGTATTTGTGATCCAATCAGCCAGGATACAGGGTCTTCTCCATCCCAGGAATTCCATAGACACCAAGAAATCCTCTTGTAGTTGGATGACTCTACACCTCCCTGCAGGAAATCTACTCTAGATCGACCCTGGAAAAGTTTACTGGCTTTTGACTGACAAAGTCATCCCTCCAGAGAGCTGCCAGCCTGCCAGAGTGATAGCCAATGTGCACCAGAGGTAACCTATAACTGAGACCAGAGTGTGAGACCACACCCAGTATCCAGTGAATTAGCACTAGAAACAGGCATTCTTCTACATTATTAGATAAAGCTGAGTCAACGGCTTAAAAATCTACCCACAAGCCAGGCACCATGGTGTGTTCTGCACTCCCAACGCTAAAGAGACTGAGGTGGAAGTCACTGGAACACAGGAGTTTGAGACTAACCTCGACAACCAAGCAAGACTCCACCTCAAGAGAAGAGCTAAGTTAAATAATGTAAAAATAAAAATGTGCCGACAAACCAGACAAAAAACTAGAAGTATTTTCTAAGTGAGGTCCACCATACATTTTAAAAATAATAATTCAAATTTTATACAGACCTTGAAAGAAACTGGGGCAAGAGAAAAGGCTGCAGGGAGAAAGCATATTGTTACAATTTATTCACCAAAACTAGCAAAACGTTGGTGACAAATTAGTCTAGGGAAATGGATATCATAGATCGATTTCACTAACGAGCAGAGATTCAGGAGTCCAGAAGAGCTAGCACCAAAGCTGACAAGATGGCTCAGGGGTTGAGGCACTGGCCACTAAGCCTGGTGTGTGACTTCAGGCACAGGTAACACGTGGTATGAGGAAAAACTAGCTAACTCGGGTTGGCCTCTGGCCTCCACAGACATGGTTATGGCTCTCAAGCTTGTAAACACACAGACAATAAAAAGTAAATAAATGTAACTTTAAAAATTTTAGTTAGCAAGACAACATAGAACTCCTGAAATAGAGCATAAAGTATGGCAGGGACATCTGTCACTGCGGTTCATGACGCACCTGGGAAACGGAATATACGACATCCTCAGTAGACATTAAAAAACAAAACAACAATGAAAATATCAGTAGTCTTCCAGACCCATATATGATAAATCTCTGAGCGATGTTTGAAAAAAAAATATTTTTAAGTCCCAGAAGCTAGCCACTGAAACCCACCTGAACATTACACTTGTTGGTGACTTGGGGGGGGAATGTTCCATTTATAAAAAAATTTAGCACCAGTCAAGGATGACTGCCACCACTTCTGCTTAACTGTTATGGAGGCTCCAGCCACTCAGTAGGACAAGAAAAATAAGAGAGAGAGAGAGAGAGAGAGAGAGAGAGAGAGGGAGGAGATAGCACAGATAATCACCACGAACTGTTGGCTCATTTGCATAGAAGCCAATATTTCCCACAAATCATGAATAAGTGCACAGCTTTGGCAAGATTGTTGGAAATCCACACCCCAGGTCAGAGACTTAGAAACATTTTACAGTACCATTTAAAATAATAACCGAACTATGAAGTACCTAAGGATCATTACTAAAGAGTCCATGAAATTTTCATGAAGAGAAATTTAAAACTTTACCAAGATCAAAATAAAGAGCTATGACCTTTTTCGTGTGTGTGTGTGTGTGTGTGTGTGTGTGTGTGTGTGTGTGTGTGTGTGTGTGCCATGTCTGTGTGCATGGTGCCTGCAGGTGCACCGGGAGGTCAGAGGTCGACATTTGGTGCTTCCTTCTACCTTAACTTTTGAAACAGGGTCTCTCACTGAACCTGGAGCTCATCTGTTCAGCTAGGAGCCAGGAGCCTTCTTCCAGCCCCTCCCTCCCCAGCACTGGATTACAAGCAAGAACTGCCTATCCCCAATAGCACCAGGGATTGGATTCGAATTCAGGACTTCACGTTTGCCTGGCACCAGCTTTACCAGCTGAGCTACCTCTCCAGCCTGAGCTGTGACCTTTTGTGAAAAACAAAAATCTCAAAAATGTTGATTTTTATGTAAATCTATCTAAAACTCTAGTGTAATTTCAAGTGATCTTAATCTCTTTTACTAAACTTGGCAACTTGCTTCTAAAAATGTGTGTAGGAGAATAAGATACTAGGAATGCCAATACCAAGTCTGAAGGGAAACAGACCACGGATTCACTGTCCCAGGACTACAATTTGGATCTGGACTTCCCACACTCAGCCCATGTGATGCCAGCTTACTCTACTGGGAGGTTATATGACCTTTAGGAAAGGACCTAATGGAGGAAGGGTCTTCCAGTCACTGGAGAAATGCTCTACAACAATGCAGGGACCCCAGGCTCTTTCTTCATCTCTCCTAAACATGAGATTTTAAAAACGGTGTCATTCACAGTGAACTCCTGTGGTGATGTCTCAACACAAGCCAAAGCAATGAGGCCATGCAGCCTTGGACCCAAACTCTGAGCCTTACTAAACCTTCCCCTTTGTAAGATGATCTTCTTGGACGCTTGTTGTAAGAACAGCTAACACATTTGGATTCAGCTGCCTGGGGTCAACCTTGTCCTAAAAATATTAAATGGAGATTTGCAAAACTAAGCAGTTTCTAAGTTGTCGATTTTGTTAAGGTTTATTATTATAACAGTTCAATTTTATTATGAACTACTATTGACATCTTGCTGTGCCCACCCCATAAACAAAACTTTATCAGATACACATGTACAGGAAAAATCAGTCTCTCTAGGGGGTCATATCCTACCATAGTTTCAAGGCATACATATGGAGTCTTGGAATGTGTCCCCTGCAGATCAGGAGGTACAGTACAGTACTGGGACTGAGTGGGAAGCTGGCTGTAGTGGACCCACCCCTGTAATCCCAGCCTTTAGGAGGTAGAGACAGGAGGATCAGGAGTTCAGGATTATCTTCTACTCTTACCAAATTCAGGACCAGTTTGAGCTACATGTGATCCTGGATGGATGGATGGATGGATGGATGGATGGATGGATGGATGGATGGATGGACAGACAAACAGATACAAACAGACTAACTGATATGGAGAGGGATAGAAACCCACCCATGTAAAGAGAAAGGATCAGAAGCAGATCTATGAAGTATAGTTCTTTGCATATGGTGTGTAGCCACAGCCAGGGAGCTGTCTCAGTGGATAATAGGGCTTGCTAACCAAGTGTAAAAACTTGAGTCCATATTTCCAACATCTCTAAACCAGGAACAACTGTAGTTCAAACAGGGGTTGAGGAGCCAGGTTGCAGAAACAAAAGTATCACAGAGGCTTCCTGGCCAACCAACCTAGCTGAGCAAATACATGGTGAGCTAGAGTCGGTGTGAAACTCTTGTCTCAAAAGAGTAAGATGGAGAACAGTAGAGCAGGACACTCCAAGTCTCCCCCTCCCCCCACCTCTGCATCCTCTCTGCATGTGCAAACATGGTCACAAACATGCATGCATGTGCACGCACGCGCGCGCGCACGCACACACACACACACACACACACACACAAATTTAAATATGTTTAATTTTTAAAAAGGTAGCTAGGATAACATCATCATCCCACCAAACTCTGGAAGGTGTGGGGGGGATGAATTCTCTCAGAGGCAAAGAGACTGGGTCATTGTGTACAGCAGAGGGGATCATGGTAATGGCAGAGTCAAAAGGAGCTGAGCTGTCTTGGGGGCTCCTGACCCAGAGAAGGGGACCCATATTGGGACATTAGAGGCATTGCTACCAGTGTCTGAGAGTGACATGGACCAGTATGCATCTGTGTATTTCAGGCTTCTGCGTCAACATGGGATAGGACTGTGTACAGGGAGAGCAAGGAAGTGGCAAATCCCTGTGCACAGTGGGTAGGAGACAATCATGATGCAATGGCTGAGAATGCAGCCGTGCATCTAACCCAATCCCCAGAGTCATGTGTTAACAACATCTTTAGGATGAAGAAATGGACCATTTGTGGACTCGTGATTTAATGACTCATCACAGAAGCAACTTTCATATAAAATCAAGCTCTCTGGTATACTTGTTCTGTCTTGATTGGGATAGTTTTGGCTGTTAGATGCAGTATAAGTCCTTCAGCATAGCTAAGCAAAGGCAGGCACCATGCTCTTTGACCATGGGGCAAATAAGAACCTGTGTTTTGTGAGTTGTGTGGTCCCAGGTATTTCACGATAACTACAGAACTTGGGTCAAGACACATGCAGAAGACAGACAAATATGTGCGGTGGGCATGAACAACAGGTGCTCTTGGCCACTAGGGAAGGTGACACTCTGCAGGGAACACATGAGGGCCTCCCTGGCAACCTAGCAGCCTTTACCTGGGGATCTGCCTAGCTTTAAGACAGATGGTTCATCTGTGTCCACACAACCATTCCAGGGACATTGAAGAACATGGCACCAGTAGGTTCCTCTTCCTGAATAGGAGAGGGAAAACATCTGGGATGGGGTTTCTTTTTATCACAATGGATGCAAAGATTCAAAGCCAGTTCACACCCAAAGAGTGGGGAGGGTACCTTCAACGGACTAACAATCATGCCCGCCAGTCACACTGAGACCTCGTGCAATGAGACACAAAACACAGCAGAGTCACGGCAGTGGTGAGAATAAAGAGCTGATGGTCACGGTGGTCAGTGAAGCAGAGGGTGTGGCTGGTGAGGTACTCTTCCCAAAGAGCCCCGAGGAAGGCAGGTGCGGGACATAGGGCTAAACAGGAAACTGCCCCACGGCTACCATCCACCTAGTAATGGGTACCATCACTGGAACCATCCACAGGCAGCTGAACGCCCTTTTCCATGAAGATTAAAGAGCCTTCAGGGAGAGGCTGAGACCAAAACTCTGGTGCTGAGTGGGTAACTTGGCAGCAGCCATTTCATCACCTGGGCCTGGGCCTATAAAGGGTCCCCAGTCAGAGCCCCACTCAGAGGAAGCAGATGCATCACAAGACTCCTGACACTGGGCCTCCCAAGTGGTGTGTGCACCAACAAGGACTCCAGCGTCTACATACCGCAAAGCACAAAGCAAAGCTGCAGGAAATGGGCCGCATGGGAAGGGGAAGCCACAGAGAGCGCAAGCAAGCAGAACCTCCACGTACAGACTCCAGGGCTCCAGAGAGAGCCACCTTCAGAGATGGAAGCAGGGTGCTCTGACATGGACGCTGTTAAAGCAGGCAACGTGTTAGGGGCAGAACACAGAAAAGGCAGCTTGCAGGATTTCAGACCGAGAACTGGACAATGAAGTCTGAAAGACGTACACGGAACAGAAAAGACAAGGAGATAGACATGGGGGAGAAAAGCAGCCACATGGGAATTGGAGGAAGAAAATAGGAAAAAAAGATGGGAAGACCATAAACCAGAGACCGGAGCCTCCATTCAAATGGCCCACAAGCATCATTAAAAACAAAAACCCACTGAGAGCTGTCCAAATGCATGGTAGACTGCCATGGAGAACGATGATTTGTGGGGGAGGAGTTACAGGCGAAGGTACTCATAAGCCTGGGATGCCCAGGCCGGTGAAGCCAGAGCCTCCCATGTTCTGAGGAAATGAGTCAGCAAGGGGTGAGGATGGAGCAGAGCCCCCTCACACACTCACAGATTCGTGCGTCATTTTCAGTAAGTGTCACAAGGATGCGTCCCAGCAAAGCAAGATAGAAAAGCATAAATAGACAGCCAAGGGAGGCAGGACTCACAGACTCCAAGTGGTGGGAGGCAGGAGCCAACTGACAGAAGATGGTGAGAATTGCACTAATAGCAATTGGCCAGGCAGGGAGGTGGCTCCCAGGCGTGGGGCGTCAGCAAAGGGGGGACTCTGCAGAGTTGCAGGACCCTAGAGACAAAAGAAACCCATGCAATTAAAAAGAAAAGTGATATCCGAGGTCTAGAGAAAAGAAAACTCTGACCAAGAAAGTCTTGCCAGGGGCTGCAGAGATGCCTCAGTGGTTAAGAGCACTGGCTGCTCTTCCAGAGGATGTGGGTTCAATTCCCAGCACCCATTGGTGGCTCATTATCGTCTACTACTCCAGTTCCAGGGGCACCCTCTTCTGGATTCCTCAGGTGCACAGACATATGTACAAACAAAACACATACACACACATAAAATTAACGTTAAATATGTAGATTTAAAGAAAAGAAAATCCTGCCGAAGCACAGAAGTAATACACAAGCTCCTCCATGCCCTGCAGTCACCTGTGGTTGCTACAGCCCCGTCCCCTGTTGGGGACCTGGGGCCACAGCGACCCTAGACCAAGAAGCAGGCAGAAAGCGAGAGCCAGTCACAGGAAACAACAAAGCCCCCACCACCACCGTGGAAGCAGGCTCAGAATGGTGCCCCCTGGCCCTGTATCTTACGGCTCACTTTGAACAGGTGACAGATGGGACAGGCAACTGAGGCCCACTTGAAGGTGAGTGGATGTGGGGACCCTGCCACCCCTCTAGCACATTTCCGGGCATCACCACCCCCGAGGCCAGCTCAAGGGCAGGGGCTCATAGGGACAGTTGGGGGCCGCTGTGGCTCCTAGAGCTTTACCCAAAGGGAAGGATATCCTGCCCAGCAGCCTCAAAAATTTCCAGACTTAAGACTGAGCTGTGGAGATCAAAGGGGATACTCACTGAGTCTTACTGGAGAATAGGAGGTGACACTATGCTGCCCCTCTGGAATGGGGCAAGGAATGGGGACATAAGAGAAAAAGGAAAGACAGATGGGAGGGATGGAAGGCCAACCGGAAGCGCTAAAAGAGCGATTGTTTGGAGCCCGGAAAAGGCAAGCATGACTTTTCAGGAGCCTCGGTGTCTGCATCTGAGCAATGGGCACACTACCACTGGCATTTGAGAGCATCAGATAATGGAATGCACACAATGACCCAGTGCAGTTTATGTCATATAAATGTCCCCTGCTTTCTTCCCAGCCCCGAGCCTATGCAGGATGGGGGGAGTCTGCATCCTGTGTGCTGGTGACTTACAGCAAGCTTTTTGAAGGAGGCGGTACCCAAGAGGCCTTTCTGGAAGATCTAGGGCTGGGAAGAGAGGTCCAGAAAAGAGTTGGACAGGAGAAAAAAGCAGGCACCCAGACATACCCAATGCATGTGTGTCTACACATGTGCGTCTCTGTGCTTGAGTGTGACCTGTGCAGATGTGTACCACGGTGTGTTTACATCTGATGTGTGTGGCCCCACCCCCAAGGTAAATGGCGGAGATGAAACCCTTAGGTCTGGATGTCCCAGTGCGCGGTTAGCGGTACTCAGGGAGTCCTAGACGGATGCCTCTGCCTCTGCCTCTGCCTCTGCCTCTGCCTGCCAGCCACCCTCAGACGGGTCACAGTTGCCTTCCACACCCATCTCCAGCTCAGGCCAGAAGGAGATGCCAGTGGGAAGCAACATTGAAGGACATCGCCAGCCTGAGCAAGGGGATACTCAGCTACTTAGTGTCCCAGGCCCTCGTCCCCTACCTGCCTCTAGGACCAGGGCTGCCTCTCTAGCGGGTCCCTGGAGTTGGGCAGGGGTAATAAGGATATCCAGGTACGTGGACCGGAGTTCTGAAATCTGAGCAAGAGATGGCACACAGGGCGCGCCTTCAGACCATCTGAATGTCTCAGCCTGCCCACACCACACCTAGGGTAGATTAAAAGTAGTGTATAAAGACCTTGCTGAGGACATCTCAGGAATTACATACCAGCAGGAGGGACTGGAGTAGGCACTCAGAGGAGCCAAGACAGTCATTGTTAGTGACCTTGACTGAATCTTCCAGCCCTGCCGTGTCCCCACCTGCTTCACGGCAGGCCTGGCTCAGCCAGCCTTGAGTCACCAAGACCCTCGGGGAGGAGCAGTCAGCCAGGCCAAGTGTGGATCCAGGACCCTGGTTGGGCTCAGGGGTGAAGGAGCAGCATGCCCTGGATGGCAGTGAGAAACTCTGTCCTTTGCCCCTAAGAGCCCTGGCTTTGCCCATCCCTAGGAAACATGTGGACCTCTGCACACTGCAGATCACATTTTCATCTGCCAGCTCAGTGGCCCAGGCCTGTCACTCTCCACGGGTGACCGCTGAGTCCCTTCTTGTTTTGGGAGAGATGAGCTCTGCCCAAAGGCTTGTCCAGGGTACGGGTTTAGTGAGGGATGACCCTCCTTGAACAATCTTGTCCTTCTGGGCTTTTGCTGGAACGGCTCAGACTCACCTGCTAACCTGTTTTTGCTGCCCCCCCCAACCCTGTACAAAGCCCACAGGAGGATTTCCCTGTTACATTTGCAGAGCATACAATCAGCATAAGTAAAAGAGAAATGGGCACACAGTGGGCTGGATCCTGACCCCCCCCCACCACCTCTGCCCACTGGCCTGGACCCGAATCCTACTCAGCCACTTATCAGTCTGGCTTTGTGCAGAGCACCGGCCTGCACTGTCTGAGGCCGGTGCAGTCTGCAGATTCCACGATCCATCTGAGTAGGGCAGGGCGTTAGGACAGAGGTATCCAGCCCAAGCAGTGCCCAGTGGGGGAACCCAGTGGTAACATCGCAAGCTCCCACACAGGGACCTCCAAAGGCAGCCTCCCCGACCTGTAGCCAACAAACCAAGAAGGACAACCTGTCCTTCAGATCCATCCTCACTACAAGAGGAAGCTGTCAGTAGGGAGGGGCCCCTGCCTTGAAAACAGGGTCCTACCCAGGCTTCACACCCAGGGGACACTGAGCTTCCCAGGCCCTCTGCCTGAGAAGACGCGGATGTTGACTCCACCCACCAAAAGCAAGGAACCTCCAGGGGACCATGCTTGTGCAGACCCGAGGCCTGCCTTGGACGCGGCAGCACCCCTCACCCTGCTACCCCACACCTGTCCTGCCCACCCCCTCCCCACAGCCTGCTTAGGGCAGGTGACAGCCACACCTGCAAAATGGCCGCCGCAGGTGCGTCCCCAGCCCCCGATCCCCACAGCTTCCCGCAGCCTGCGCTGCCTCCTTAGGCAGAGGCGCTGGGCACGTTGCCCTGGCAGCCGCCTTCGGCCAGCTCGGTGTGACCGTGTCTTCTGCAGCAGCCTGCGCTGAGTCTGTGGGTCCCCGGATTGCACTAGCATCAGCCCAGCCTGAGCGCAGCAGGAACTCTCCGCACCTCCTCCTCCCGCAGCCGCGTGATCCAATCCGCTAGCCCTAGCAAGCCTTTAATCCCAGCAATGCGGCCCCCTCTTAGGCAGGCTAGCCGCTGGGGGACGGGTCCTCTGGCCTCTGGGGAAAAGTCCCCATTCCTGGGGACGTGGGCGCGCATCGGGTCCGCGCCCGGGCGACGTCGCGCCGGCGCCCAGCAGGCCCCATGACTTGGCAATCCCTCTCTCCCCTCCCCCTCCCTCGCCTGCGGCCCCCATCACCCCGCACCTCACCGCACCGCAGACCCTCCCTCGCCCTCTCAGCCCCAAAGCGCTCCGGCCTCCTCGAGAGCAGAGGCGGTGGCCCTCCCCCTAGGAAGCAGTTGGGGCGAGGAGTGGCTTAATGAGGGGGTGCGAGGGTCTTCGCAGGCAATGTTCCTAGAGTCAACCGACGCCAGACGCCTGGGGACCTCTGCTAGCTCAGACGCCGCGTCCCTCAGCCCCCTCCCTGCAGGCGGGGGCCACACCTGTTACTGGGGCGCTGGCTAAGTAGCCGCCAGGCGTGTCAGCGGGTGGTTCCTCCCGCGCTGTGTCTTTCTGGACGGGAAATGGGGTCTCTGGAGGGAGGGGCATCGGGAGCAATAGGAGTGATGGGCAGTCACCAAGTGCGCATTAAGCCGGTGGCCAGGCCGTGGAGCCGCATCCCCCGCCCCGCCCGCATGTTTTGCTGTCGGCTCCAGCATCTGCCCTCCCCCACCCACCCGGGACCAGAGCTGCTGCCCCGCGCACCCTCCCCTAGGGCCCGGATCAGCAGCCGCGCCCCGTCCCGACGCCCCGCAGCCTTGTCCTGGTTCCCACTCCGCATCTCTGTCTCCCTTCCCCCGCGGATCCGTCGCATCCCTCTGGGCAGCTCCTCTGCAGTGGAAGGATACAGGGGAAAAGGAGGCTATGGCCAAACCTGCTGGTCCCTCTCGCTGGCGACCTCCGCCCACACGGGCCAAGGGTCGCGTGGCAGCAAAGGCGTCTTTTCTGAGGGCCCTGAAAGGCTTCGCGGGGAGCACTGGCACCCCAGAATTCGCCCCTTTGTTCTTCGAAGAGGCGGAGGAAGGTAGGGGGAAGGGAAGCCGCAGCTCCAAGCCCGCGCTTCGGGCTGCGACAAGGACATTGGCGTTGGCCGGGAACCCCCCCCACCAATGCACACTTAGTGCGGGTGCCGGATGCCACGGACAGGTGCCGGATGATGAACGCGGGTGGCGACGGGCCGGGCGGGCGGTAACCTTACCTCTCCAGCGTCACTGGCGGCGGCCCCGCATGGGCACTGGCACCGGAGAGGGTCCCTGAGCCTGGAACCGATGCTGCTTGCTGACTGCTCCTGGTGCTGTGACGGTGGCGCCGCGTGACGAGCTCCGTGGCCCCGGCCCGGCCCTCCCCGAGCCCCTCCCGACGCGCTGGTTGGCTGCGCGCTGCGTCCGAGCCTCAGCTGCCAGCTGGTTTG
This sequence comes from Cricetiscus sungorus, assembly GCA_030556225.1. Lineage (NCBI taxonomy): Eukaryota > Metazoa > Chordata > Mammalia > Rodentia > Cricetidae > Cricetiscus > Cricetiscus sungorus. The sequence continues at coordinate 15,641,194 of JANBXA010000328.1, read as the reverse complement.
TCGCACGGGGAGAGGGACGGGCGTAGCGGCTGCAGAAAAGATGGGGTTGGAGCGGGAGGGGCCTGGGGCTGGGCTGTGACATCACCAGTGAGGGGTGGGGGGCAGACTCCCGGAATCGGATGCTGCATCCCCTCGCTCAGCACTGCCTTTCAATCCCAGAGAGGCACTCGGTAGCGCCCAGCTGAACCTGCCTGCAGAATGGGAACCAAGTCCTCACTGCTTTCAACTGAAATCCTAACAACTGCAAAACATCCACCTGCTGGACCCGGGAACATCGACACAGGAGCATCAAAGGGAGACGTAAATAAATAAATAAATAAATAAATAAATAAATAAAAATAAATAAATGCTAGGTGTGGGGTTGGGGCGGGCTCTTTTCCTGGAAGGTAAGGAGGGAGGGGCGTGTTAGGGATCTGGACTTCAGGGAGTTAACAGGTGGCTCTTAAAATCGCTTCTGGTGTCTGGGCCGGGTCACCAGAGGAAAGCCAAGACATTGCAGGCAGTGCTGCTAACAGGATGACGCCACAGCTGGCGGGCTGACCCACACCTCCTTCCCTCAGGTGGAGACCTCCATCCTTGTCCCCCTAGTCCATGGGTCAGAGGCTGTCATCACACACTATCACTCCAGTCTAGAATGGCAAATCCAGCCTTCATGGACTCTCCTCCCGTTTCCTTTCTCAGTAGGGGTTGGCCCCAGCTCGATGCACCATGGGGCCAACCACAGCCCAGGACTGAACAACTCGGACAGCGCCTGTAGTCCCCTCACCCACCAGGCTCCCCGCACTGCGGTGGCGGGTGTGATGACGTCATGTGACCATGAAAGTAGGGCTCCAGTCTTCCTCTCCAAAGAGCCCCTGCCCGCTGCATCCCCTGCTCCCTGCAGTTGCTGGGCACTTTAAATTGTTAGTCACTTAATCCACAGAAGCCTGAGGGAGGCGGTGCTCCATCTCAGTTGCCACTGAAAAGCAAGATCCCTGTAAGCAGCGGGCCCAGACCCTTCTGGCAGATACTACCCCCACTCCCATCCGGCCCCTCCAAAGCCCAGAAAAGGCTCCTCCCACTTTTGTTCCCCAGAATCACCCGAATAAGGTAACTGGACAACTATAGACAGTATAGCTAATCTTCCAGCATGACAGGAGCAAAAAGTCATGATGATTATGACTCCATTTTCCCTCGGGCAAAGCCTATGACTCTCCAGGCAACTGAACTTTTTCTAAGCGTTGATTTCGCTTGAGTTTTTAAATTGCTAGCATATGGAGGTATGTTCCTTATGTTGGTGGCTGCTATGACAAAGGCAGCTAACAGAAGGAAAGGGCTTATTGTGGCCCGTGCTTTAAGAAGGTATGCTGTCCATTGGAATGAGAAGAAGTGTTCCTGGGAGCATAAATTAGCAGAGGGCAGCTGGTCACATCATGCCCACAGTCTGGAATCAGAGGGGGATGAATGCTGGGCTGGGATTACTTTGTGTTTTATTCAGTTCAGGACCAGAGCTCATGAGGTGGTGCTGCCCACATTCAGGGGTTTTCTCCCCTCAGTTACAAACACCTCATAGACAAAGTGGGTGGTGTCTCCTAGTGATGTTAAATCCAGCCAGGTTAACAATGAAGACTGAACCATGCTGTTCTTACACCTATCGTTTCTGTACTTTTTCCTATTATATCTATTTCTTCCACTTTGTGCTGTGTGTGTGTGTGTGTGTGTGTGTGTGTGTGTGTGTGTGATTTGCATTTATGAGTGAGACCACATGTCTCTTCGTCTTCCCACCATATGTACTGAGGCAACGTCTCAAAGGAAAACCCAGAGCTTGCTGATTTGGCAAATCTATCTATCCAGCTCTACCCAGAGGTGCCTGACTCTGTCTCCCAAGCAATGGGATTAGGTGGGCTGTAGTAAGTTAAAGCCTACCAGGCCAAGAGATGAGCCAACCTGGAGTTGGATGGTCGCTGTCAGTGGTCCTGATCCTGCCTAGCCAATGAGGGGCAACTACGCCATGTCAACAAATCAGAATGCCTGGGTGCTGGGAGGGTATAGAAGTTTCTTCCTACTGCTAATGAATGAGTCTGCTGCTTTCCCAGGGTCTGAGTCATTGATTTCTAGTCTTCTCACCTCCTCCCGCTAGGGAACCATTAGGACCCAGCAACAGTGGGCCACCACACCTACCCAGCAGACCCTGGAGATCTGACTCTAGTCCCTCATACCTTCAAGGCAAACACCCATCGAGACAATTTCCCAGCCCCGTTTCTTCTTTTCAACGTGTTTTTAAATATTGCCAGAAGTCCAATTTAGTTTTGTGAATCGTCTCGATTTCCCCTTTATTTTACTCCTCTGTCATTCCCCTCATCAATCTTTGGGTTCTGTTTGTGGCTGTCTTTACAGCTTTCAGGATTCTAAAATTTCACTGTCTATCTAAACTCCTTCTACAGTCCTGCCTTGTACTGGTCTAACAATTTTGTTCCTATGTTTTCACTATCACTCTGATCTAAATGTTTGTGTCCCTAATGACCTCTTGAATAATCTTACTTTCCAGGAGTATTTGTTGGTAATCTTTTCTCTCTTTTTTTCCTTTTAACCACATTCTAACTAAACCTTATTACATTACAAAGTATGTTCAGTCAAGATCCACATACACATAAATGTGTGTATGTGCACCCGTGCATTCAGGATCCTAAAGAGACAAGAAGGGGGCATTGGATCCCCTAGAACTGGAGTTACAGGGGGCTGCAAGCTCCCATGTGGGTGCTGGGAATTGAAACCGGGTCCTCTGTACCCTGCCAGTTCTTAACAGCTGGGCCACATCAGACCCTGATCATTTGTTGTTGTTTATTGGTTTTTGGTTTTTGAAACAGGATTTCTCCATGAAGCCTTGGCTATCCTGGAACTCGTTCTGTAGACCAGGCTAACCTCAAACTCACAGAGCTACAACTGTGTCTGCCTCCCAAGTGCTGGGATTAAGTCATGTGGCACCACTGCCCGGTCAATTCTTGAAACTTTAAAGTAAGTCTGCTTTGTTTCAACCTTTAACTCTCACTTAACCCACTATAATAATAGTTATATCCAGACCCAGTTTTAACACTACATTTCAAATGTCCATTAATCCAGTGGTGTCCTCCTTATTTCTCAGGGAAGGACCAGAGTTTTCTTCCGCTGAATTATTCTTACTTTTATTCTACGGCAGTTGCTCTGAACTCAAGACTCATTTTGATTTATCCCATATTCCAGTTTAAATTTTTATTTAAAAATTTTATGTGCATGTACATATTTGTGCAGATGACTTAAGAGGTCAGAGGAAGACATCAGATTCCCTGGAGATAGAGTTACAGGGCATTTTGAGTCACCCAATGTGGCCATTGGGAACTGAATTCTCCAAGAGTAACAAGTGTTAAAACTGTTTAGCCATCTTTCCAGACCCAATAAGCCTGCTTTTTTTCTCTTTGTTTGTTATTGTAATAAAATATTTGCTGGGCAGTGGTAGTACATGCCTTTAATCCCAGAACTGGGAGGCAGAGGCAGAAGAATCTCTGTGAATTTGAGGCCAGCCTGGTCTACAGAGTTAGTTCTAGGGCAGGCTCCAGAGCTACACAGAGAAACTGTGTCTCGAAAAACTAAAAAACAAAAATAAAATATTTAAAACAATGAACTTACAGAAAGAAAAGACTCATGTTAGCAGAACACTCAGGAGGTTCCAGGAACAACTGGGGAGGAGGCACCTGTGCCTTGGCCCTCGAGTTAGGGCTGCAGATCATGGCTGGAGTGTGTTGGAGCAAAGTGTTAATTCCCAATGCCTTAAGGGTTTTCCACTAGGCTCCACCTTCTAAAGATCCGTGCCTTATCCCCGCAACACTCATCGTGCAGAGCAAAGGCCTCACACACCTATGCAGGATGCATATTCTCAATGTCCACTTTCTAGGCATTAGGTCCTTTCTTCCCCATGGCAGGCACCACTGAGTCTGTCTAGATTTAGTTATGACAGAAACACATCTTCCCAGTCCCTTGCTTTAAACTAGTGGATGCACATTCCGAAATACTTGTCTTGTTCTCCGGGTTTGCTTTGAGCCTGGGTCTCACTCAGCCCCAGCTGGTCTAGGTCTACTGTGTGGCTCGGAATGACCTTGAGCCTCTGATCTTCTCGGTGTGGTGCACATCACTTTGCAGATCCTTTATATCTGGATGATTTATGAAATGTAAAGCATTCTAACAGATCCTGGCAGGAAATTATTCTGAAGCCTCATAAAGCAGGAAGATTGCAATATGTCCAGGCCAGCCTAAGCTATACTGTGAGTCCCAGGCTAATTCGGCCTACATAGTGAGACTTTACCATATATGCACACATACACTTTACAAAGAAGGAGGAGGCAGGGCAGAAACACTGCTGACTGGCGAACTCAAAGAAAATGTGGAAGAACATAGAAACAAAGTAGAACAAAAGAGAAAACAGGTTTTGTGTTAGAGAAACACTGGACACAAATAACTTAAGAGTATGTAAGAAGTGAATGGTTTTGTGAATAAATTAGCCAAAACTCAAATAGATGAGCATCATGGGGGAAATGGATGCTTTCACAGAGAAGCACCCCATAGACTCAGCCAGGAGAATTTCACATTCTTTCAAACATACAAATAGTGGAGAATCTTCTGGTGTTGGCTAAAGTGATTTGCAGCTATGAAAAGGAGAATGCCCATGAAACCCTTTTGCGAAGTCAGACCCCACTGGCTTTCTGGTAAGGCTAACACTATAATAACGCCACGACTGGGCAGAATCCAGTACATCACATGCTACATCACTGCTAAATCTTTGGATTGAAGTGATCAACACTAGGGGATGTAGCTAAGCAGCCAGATGTTTGTCTACCTTGGCTAAAGCTCTAGCTTTGTTGTTCATCACAAAAATAAATAAATAAATAAATAATGAATGAATGAATGAATGAATGAGCATCTCCATTGGGGAAGGCTGACCTCCTTCTTCCAGAGAAATGGGAAGCTTTGCAGGATCTCACTGGACAATTTCAGCTTTGGGGTAACCAGGGATAGAGTCAACCCAACCATCCATCAATTGTGCGGCCTCCACAGGTACTTAGCCCCTGTGCTAGTTCTGCTGGTGGGAGAGGACCACCCTCAGGCAGCTGCTTAAGAGGTGAAAATGAATCAACACATATGAATGCTGAGCCTGGGCTTAGGCACACAGCAAAACCCACATAAGCAAGACTTTCAATAGCGAGACAGCAAAATACCTTCCATTATCACAAGGATGAGCACTCTCGCTTTAACTCAAACATCGATCAGCCTATCCAATTAGAAAAGAGAAGAAAATGTGACACGAGAGGATAAATATTCATATCCATCTCTGCCCACCAAAGTTTCTAAAATTCTTATCATTCATTGAGTATAGGACTATCTTTTGTTCCTCGTTTTTCTCGCAGCCTTGGGTTCTCTTCTTGGACCTTCCAGGACAGTGGACTGTCTTTTGCAATATTTGGTGGGCTCCTGGACAGTTCCAGGCTCAGGATTCGTTATGGAAAGCTTAAGCCATACTGGGGTCTGGGAACGTTCAACCTCTTCCCCTTATCCTCGGGGATAAAGAGGCCAGAGGTGAGTACATAGTGGCTCACACCTACCAGATAAAGAGGATGGATTGGATGCCCCTCAACCCAGTTTATACCGATTTCAGGCATTCTGTTATGTCATCCAGTTGGGCTTAAGAGGTAGTATTAACAGGTGGAGACTGGCCAGATGGTAGCGCACACCTTTAATCCTAGCACTTGAGAGGCAGAGGCAGGTGGATCTCTGTGTGAGTTTGAAGCCAGCCTGCTCTACAAAGCGAGTTCCAGGACAGCCTAAATAGCCAGGGAAACCCTGTCTTGAAAAAAAAAAAAAAAAAAAAAACAAAGCAAAGCAAAACAAACAAACAACAACAAAAATCCAAACAAACAAACAAACAAAAAAGAAAGGTGGCATCTTAGGGAATTAGGTCGGAGGAGCAGAGCCCTCACAAATGAGATTCTTACTTGGTATTATTTAACATGAAATGTCCTCACAGGCTTGTATGTTTCAATGTTTGGTTCCCAAGCTGGGTCAGGAGGTTATGGAACCTTTGGAAGGAGGGGCCTAGCTAAAGGAAGTGGGCCACTGGGGTGTGCCTTGACCTTTGCAACATGCTTCTTGTCTGCTTCCAGGTTCTTATCCCACTGAGACCTGGCTACAGACTCGTCACCCAGGAGTCACCCATCGGCATGCCTTCCCTGACATGTATTCCTTCAAACATTGGGCCAAACTAACAACACTTCATTCTTCCAAGCTTATGGGGAGTTCTAGTGAGAGGTCACAGCCTATATGTTCTGGGCTGAAGAAGAGTCCTCCTTATCAGGGAGGCTCATCCTACTCAACGGAGCACAAAACTTCTAGGGGGACATGCAGAGTATGGAGGGAGGCCTCCTAGTCAGCCAGGTCACCTGAATTAAGTAAGCATCATGAACAATGGCATGACAGAGGTCACAGCTAGATGGGTCTTAGCCACATCTTTCTTTCTTTCTTCTTTCTCCCTTTATTTCTTCCTCTTTCCTCTCTCTCTCTCCCTCCCTCCCTCTCTCTCTCTCTCCCTCTCTCTCTCTCCTTCTCTCTCTCCCTCTCTCCCTCTTCCCCTCTCTCTCTCTCCTTCCCTCTCTCCCTCTCTCTCTCCCCCTCTCCCTCTCTCTCTCTCCTCCTCCCTTTCTCCCTCTCTCCCTCTCTCTCTCTCCCTCTCTCCCTCTCTCTCTCTCCCTCTCTCTCTTTCTCCCTCTCTCCCTCTCTCTCCCCCTTCCCTCTCTCTCTCTCTCTCTCTCTCTCTCTCTCTCTCTCTCTCTCTCTCTCTCTCTCTCTCTCCATGTCTCTCTTGCTTTAGTTGACTATTTGGCCACAGAGATGAGATCTGAAGCCAATATGGTGTATGTGAAAAAGATGGAGGAAGCACCTTCTACTGTGTGAGGAAGTCTCCACACATGAGGGCCAGGTCCTCATCTGACACAATGAGTCTTTTAAAACTCCTATCTCAGACTTCCAGTCTCCAAAACAAAGAAAAAATGTTTATAAACTACCTGCTTAAGATATGCTGTTACAGCATCCCAAACAGCCCAAGACGGAAAGCCTCCAGAAAAGTCCCTAAGATACAGGACTGGGAAGCAGGCAGGTTGGTAAACACATCCATGAGCTAGAAGGGATGGGACACCCTCGAGTCGATGGGAGCAGAAGCTCCTGAACCCAGGACTGCTCTAGGCTCACCTATGACCTCTTTACCTGGCTTTTTACCATGTCCCACTGACCTTTATGGAGCTCTGAATTCTGGGAGCTGTCAGAGAAAATTACCAAAGCTCTAGAGAGGCTGGGAGCCCCAGGTTTACAGCCAGTTCTGAAGCAGAGCTCCATCTCACAAAACTTAGCTCTGCCCTGCAGGGGTTCGCTCTGGTTTAGGTAATCCATGGCACTTGGCTGGTGGCACGAGAGCTGAAACGCTGTGTGATGTGGGGTGATCTCACTTCAAATCCAGCGCCAGAGATGTTGACTACGAAGAAAAACACAGGGTTTCCCCTATTTAAACATAAGATAAAAATACCAGGAAGGGGGAAACAAAATTATTGTTAGATGACATGATGATCTATCTAGAAAATTTGAGTGACAGGTGGAGAGCTACAAGTTTGGTACAGTTATTTGTGACTATAGGAAAGAATCAAAATCCAGTAAAGTTTAGTGAAGGGGGCGATGGTGTGAAAAGGCGGAACTCCCCTAAATTCAAAATAAACATGTTTAATATATTCCCAATTAAAACCAAGCAGAAGCTTGCATGGGAAAAATAATAAGGAAATCTGAGGAGAATTTGCCACTAGGGTATCTAATCACAGGCCAGGTGTGATGACACGTGTTGTCATCCTAGCCTTAGGGAAACAGAGGCAGGAGGATTGCTGCAAGTTCTAGTCCAGCCTGGTTTACACAACAAGCTCTAGGATAGCTAGGGCTGCAACGTGACAGCTTATCTCAAAACACACACACAAGTTATGAAATTCTGGTAGTCACAAAGATGCCAGAATGCAGAACATTGCATTTGTGGGCTGACGGTATCATTTGAAACAATTTGGTGGGAGGAGGAGGGGGACCCTGAATGAGGCAATAAAGCCAGATTCCACCTGATACTTGATCGTAAGATCAATCCACGATGAGAATATTTAGAGTGGAGATGCAGGATACAGCATGTAACCTGAACTCTCTAAAGAAGATAGATGGGCTGAAGAAAAAAAAAAAAGCATGGACATCTATTCAACCTGGCCAAGAACAGAATCCAAGAACAGAATCCACACCAGAAAGACCATTTCAACACATGTGAAGGTGATGAGAATTCCCTAACTGTAAGATTGCTGGGATCAACAACAAGCAAAACAAAAATGTAAACCCCAGCCATGTGGGCAAGGACTGAGACGTGTCAATCACATAAAGAAATCAGATGAGTAACAGGCATAAAGAGCATCACAGAGAAATTCGGCCCAGTGGGATCTGTGTTGAGCTGTATGACCCTCTGGAGATGAGCTTGTCTGGTGACGTTCAGCAGAGCTAGCTGTCTGTCACTGTCGCTCCAGGAAAAGCAGCGCCATCCCCTAGAGGAAGTTTGCCTGCCTTTAAACTGTTCCCACACTCGATCCCGTTCTGCGCCTCTTTTCTATGCTTGCAGAGATTTGCTGGAGTAGACGAGAATATTCCCACTGTTGATGGGAGAACTGGAGTTGATGGAGTGTTCACCCTTGTGCTGGCTTGTCAGTTGGGGTGACAGCCCCAACACTGCTGAGGACAGGAATTTATGGTGGAGGAAGATGGCCAGATGTTCTAGTTTTCTCTATTGCTGCTGGGACAAAATGACCAAAAGCAATAAGGAGAGAAAGGGGTTTATTTCAGTTTACATTTGTAGTACGTCATGGAGGGAAGTCAGAGCAAGAGTCCAAGCCAGGAGCCTGGACGTAGGGACTGAAGCAGAGGCTATGGAGGGATGCTCACGGCTCGCTCATCTCAAACAACCTGGAACTGTAGGCCCGGGGGTGACACAGCCAACAGTCCCCATGGCAATTATTCACCAAGAAAATGCCCCACAGATGTGCCCACCAGCCAGCCTGATTGAGACATTTCCTCAGTTGAGGTTCCTCTTCCCAGATGACTGCAGTTTGCATTAAGTTGACAAAAGCTAACTAGCTCACTGGGAAGTTTTGATGAATTATTTAGAGACAGGTCTGGATGGGTAGCTCTGCTTCTGGCTTTTCGAGGTTGATGAGACTGCAGATCCGGCTGGAGTAAGGCATAGCATTCTCTGTTTCTCTTTAAATAAATAGTCTTCCTCTGTCTGTAGTTTGAGTTTTTAGGTTTTGTTCAGCTACAACACTTTCTTACCAGCAGACTTAAGAATAATGAATGCAAATTTTCACTTTCTCTAATTATTTAGTAATGTTCTGAGTTTACACTGCTTAAAAAAATCTTCCAATAAAACAAGAAAAAGTTTTAAAACTCTTACTAGAGACTCAGACATCTAGATAAAATCAAACCATGGCAAATAGTAGGTTGAGTCATACGGAATTCCTGGTGTCTAGGGCCCTAGGACCATATCCCAAGAGGTTCAACCACTCTCAGGGCTCCTTAGTTGCCTGTAGCTTTTTGTGTAGGCACGACGGCTGTCCCCCATCCACTGTGATGTCTCTGTCCTTGTTCAGCCAAGGGGCTGTCATGTTGGTGAGGCTATGGTAGCAGCATCTGATACCCTTAGGAGACTCAGTCTCAGGGCAAACTCCCTAGTCCTCTGGCTCTTAGATCTTTCTGACTCCTCTTCTGCAATTATCCTGGAACCTTACGTGCAGGCATTGTATTGCAGATGTGTCCGTTGGGACTGGGCTCCACAACTCTACATTTTGATTGGTTGCGGGTTTCTGTGACGCTCTCCATTTGTTGCAAAGAGAAGTTTCCTTAATGAGAGGTAGTATAAAGACAAATATTTAGAACGTAGTTAGGGATTATGCTTTGTTAACATAATGGCTGTATGTTCTCTTCCAATATTCATTACTCCACTACCCTGGGTAGTTGTCTAGGTGTTCTAATACCCGGCATAATTTCCCTTTCATTGAGCTGGTCTTATGACTCCCTAAACATGAGCTGGGTGATAAGGGGAAACATACAGGAATAAGGTGGACATGGGGAGGTGGGGTGGGGGTGTCAACAAAATGACTGTTTTACCCACGTTAGCCATGCGGGAAGACCTGCTGGGAATCCTTCTAGGCAGATCAAGAGGCAGGCTTGCGCCCCGAAGAGAAGGGAAGTGCTAAGAAAGATCCCTGGAGTTTGAGAATTTAGACACTGAAACAGTATTTGAAGTTGTCTTGGCTTTGTATGCACACAATAAATAATTAAAAGCCCAAACCTAGAGATCAAGGAGAAAACAACCATAGTGAAGACAGGTCATCTGTGAGGTCCCAGCCTTGGATTTAGCCCAAGTCTTTCTGCAGCTTGAGAGGATGCTGTGATACCACCTCTAGACTCCACCTCGAGCCACGCCCCACAAGGAGCGTGGTTGCCGTGGTAACCTCTTTGGTAGTCGCTACACTCTCTGCCCCGCCCTTCCTTAGAGCAGTGTCGCCCATAGTGACTTCAATAAGGCAGGCCCGCCTGGAGCTAGACGCGAGTCTGCAAGGCTCTGTCAATGTAGCCAGGGCCTGGTCCTGCCTGCACTGGGTTCCTGGCTGCTGGAGATGGAGAGCCTACGACAGATTTCTGAAGTGCCAGCGAGCCTGAGGAGCTCTGAGGATTCGCAATTGCTCACGGTGGAGTTGGAGTGCAGCCTCACAGACTGAACAATGGAAGCCTTTAGTGATTCAGAGGTTCATGGTTACAATATAGGAAAGCAGAAATCTCCTGGTCTCAGCTTGCTTGCTCCGCTCCAGGGGTATACCCCACTGCGGGTCTATTAAGGCCGGCCAGCCCTGTGGCTAACCGTAGTTTCCCTTCAGCTGTGTCTAAGCCGAGTTCCCTGTGTTTTTACAGGTTTTGTTGTTGCTGTTGTTTCGTTTGTTTGGTGTGTGTGTGTGTGTGTGTGTGTTCTTTGAGCTATTTTATATTTGGCATATTTAAATTGTCTGTTTTGTTGTTGTTTGCTTGACCAATTTGACCTTATAGCTATAACCTCATTAAAAAAAAGTGGCTAGCTCCAGCTGGGCAGGAGTGGCATATGCCTTTAATCCCAGAACTCAGGAAGCAGAAACAGGTGGACCTATGTGAGTTTGAGGCCAGCCTAGTCTACAGACGGAGTTCCGGGACTGCCAGGGCTACACAAAGAAACCATGTTTTGAAAAACCAAAATATAAGAAAGAAAGAGTCCAACTGATTGGACCCAGTTATTATTATTATTATGATTGTTATGATTATTCCCATTGGAAAAAGTTTGTCTAAGAGTTTGGATTTAAAATATAAGCAACCCCCAAATAGAGTTTCCTTTGGAAGTTTTAAAATAAGGTTTGGCCATTTAAAGAGTAGATTTCTTTTGTCCAAATTATACTGAGAAATGAAATTCTCTTGTAAGTGAAAAAAAAAACCTGAAGGATTTTTAAACATGAAAACTAGATTTGAGTACAGTGGTGGTCCTAGGTAAACAAATAGTCCTTACAAAACCTTGATTAATGAGATAATATTTGTCTTAGTTAAGGGTTTCTATTGCTGCAACAACGCACCATGACCAAAATGGCAAGTTGGGCAGGGAAGGGTTTACTTAATACCTCTAGATCATAGCATATCACTGGAGGAAGTCAGAACAGGCACTCAAGCAGGGCTGGAACCCGGAGCTAATGTAGGAGGCATGGAAGGGAGCAGCTTACTGGCTGGCTTCCCCAGGCTCGCTCAGCCTGCTTCCTTATGGAACCCAGGCCCAGCAGCCCAGGAATGGCCCCACCCACCATGGGCTGGGCCTTCCCCCATCCATCACTAATTGGGAAAATGCCTTACAGCTGATCTCATGGAGGCATTTCCTCAGCTGAGGCTCCTTCCTCTCTGATGACTCTAGCTTATGTCAAGTTGACACAAAACCAGCCAGTACAGAATCCTCATCTATAACTTTGTCAAAACCGAGATTAGCATTATGTTATCATTTAGAAATACACAAAGTGAAACAACTCTGTCATTTCCCTCTGGTCTAGGATTGCTTTGGCTGATGGGCTCTTCCGAGGCATCTGTGTGGACTCTAGGATGGCTTCTCTGTTTTTGTGAAGAATGTTGTGAGGACTTGGCTTGGGATCACACTGAGTCTGTAAACCGCATTTGGTAGGATGGTCATTTTCGCAATGTTGGGTTTAACAGTCCACAGGCACTGGGAAGTCTCCCATTCTCTGGTGTCTGTCGCCATTTATTTCTTTAGAGATTCGTGGAAGTCTTTCACCTCCTTGGTTACATTTATTTCTGGATAATTTTTCTGGGATGATGTGGATTCTCATTCTCATTTCCATGACCTGTTTCTCTGAATGGTTGTTATTGGTATCTAAAGAGGCTTTTGTGAGTTGATTTTTATATCCTGTCACGTTACTGAAAATATTGATTTCTAGAAGTTTCGTGGCAGGATTTGTGGGCTCTCATGTATAATACCGTCTGCAGACTGGGATGGTCTGACTTCTTTGTTTCCTATTTGTATCCATTTATTTACTTTCTCATCTATTTTTCTGCTGGTGAGTCATGGACTCTACAGGAGAGCTTACTACTGTTGCATTCCTAAATTAATATAGCTCCCACTGCATTCTAAACACCTGTCATTACAGCCACAGGTGAGTGGAGCTCTCACGCCACATCCTAGAAGATTATTTTTGTTCCACATCCTAGAAGATTATTTCTACAGCAGACCGAGACCATCACAGAAATCCATAACCAGTCAAAATGTTGAGAGGAACTAACCCTGGGGGGTCCCAGCCCCAGGGGATATATCTACCGCACAACTTCTGCACCTAAGGTTGGGGGGACATCACAGGAGATGAGGCAGAAAGATGGGAGGAACCAGAGGAAACAAGTCTGTGGTGAGATTGTGTCTCCTAGAAACAACAGGGAAGGTACACCTATGATACTTCAATAACATAACTACACAGGACCCAAACAATGACAACACCAATAGACATGCTAAGGGGGAAGGGGGAAAATCTCACAGGGCCCCACCCCTAAACAAAGAACTGTATGTAACTAAGAACTTCGGAGAGAGGGAGAATTAGTCTTCGCCAGGGATGAGCCCCCTCATTGGTCAGACAATACCTAATGGTCATCTCTGACATAACAGACATACAAGCAACCCTAAACATACTCATCCAGCTGTATTTACATAGTTGTACATATTTGTAACAATAATCATGGAACAGAGGCAGTGAGCTTGAGATGAAGGGGGAGTCGAGGCACAGGAGAAAAAAAAGGGGGTAAATGATGGCACCTTAGTTAGGGTTAGTTACTGCAGTGAGGAAACACCATGACCAACAAAAGCGAGTTGGGGAGGAAAGGGTTTATGTGACTTATATTTTCACATCACTGTTCATCACCAAAGGGAGTCTGGATGGGGACTCAAGCAGGGCAAGAATCTGGAGGCAGGAGCTGGTGCAGAGGCCATGGAGGGATGCGGCTCACTGGCTTGCTTCTCAACGATACTTCAATACCATAACTGGGTCCGTCTCCATTGATCACTAACTAAAAAGTGCCCTACAGGCTTGTCTACAGCCCCATCTGATGGAGGCATTTCCTCAATTGAGGCTCTCTCTCTCTCTCTCTCTCTTTCTCTCTCTCTCTCTCTCTCTCTCTCTCTCTCTCTCTCTCTCTGATGACTCTAGCTTGTGTCCAGTACAGATGGAATTATTATTTAACTAACACATTTTAATTTTGCTTATTGAGGACCATTTGAAAAAGAAAACTCAAAGAAGAGGAAGAGAGGAGAAAAAGAGTATGAAAGAGAAACAGTATAGATTCCTGTATTGGGCATCAGCTAGCTGTCCAAAGGCAAATCTGTGATACGATTCCCTTCCTGTATCCCAGCCCCAACACTGGCCAGTCTCTTACCTGAGTCAGACCTCACTGATCTGACACCACTATAGTCATTCACCTGGCATTTTGTCATCCCTAACAGGTGGCTTTTTCTTCCTGTAGGTATCTCCAGAGGTTCCCTCTTCCTAAATGACTCTAAACTGTTTGAAGGTGACATAAAACTAGCCATTACAGGAGGGTAATATATAGCTAATAAGGGGACTAAAGATAGCCTAACATAATTTACTTCTGGACTTGCAATATCTCAATCTCTCCAGGTCATTGTCATTCTGATCAATCATTATATCTAATCAATCATCGGCCTGTGTGGTCACAGCCTCTTTCCATGAACTCTAACCCACATTTAGAAAGCACATGCGGGCATACATTAATATGTGCGGGTGAAATTGCAGAATGACAAGCCTGTGAGAACAACTGTGGGTGTTGGGGGTCTGGCTAAGTAGTGCTGCTCCCCCAACAAATGTCAACAGAGGCAGGGCATTGGTTTCTGAGCTCATAGTATAAGTATACGCCCGAGAGAAAAGTCCAAAATCTTGCAAGTTAAAAAACTTACTGAGTTTAGGAAACAAAGAGAAACATTCAGAAATGAGGGAACGTGAGATTCTCCTTAACATTCTAGAGGGACACAGCCCCTCCAGCAAGGGGAAGGCACACAGTAAGTCCTCAGGGAAGTGAGGGGAGCTGAGAAAGGTGGACTCATTCAGATCTAGACAGTAATCAACAATCAAGCTTGACACAGAGAGAGGGAGGGAGGGAGGGATGGAGGGAGGGAGGGAGGGAGGGGAGGGAAAGGGAGGGAGGGAGGGGAAGGGAGGTGGAATTCATGAAGCTCAGTTGGTAGAGTGTCTGCCTGGCACACACACAGCAAACCCTGAGCTCAAATCCCAGCATAGCATAAAGCAGGCAGGGTAGCCAGGGGTTCAAAGTTACCCTATACAATCTTAAAAAAAGAGAATGAAATGCTTTTTGTTCAATGAAACAGTCAGACACTGAAAGCCAAGAGCTGCATGTTCACCTTCATTAGTGCAGCTTAAGCTGATGTGTGGTAGAAATAGCAGAGCAGAGGCCACGGGAACCTGGGCAGGCACGGAGATGTAGGAGAGAGACGGGGTGACCATCGAAACACAGATGGGAAGGATAAGGTCCACTGTTCTGCTGTACAGCAGAGTGTGGAACTATAGGCTACAATGATTTATTGTATATTTTTAAAAAGAACTAGAAGACAAGAGTCCCAGTGTTCCCAACACAGAGGAGCTGGGGGTGCTGCTCAGTGGCAGAATACTGGCCTTTCATGCCCAAGACACTGGGTTCAACTGCCAGCACTGTGTGTGTGTGTGTGTGTGTGTAAAAATACATTTTTCATGAATAAATACTTAAGGAAAACCCTAATTGCCCTGATGTGACTGCTACACCTTGAACATGTCAGATCATCATTCTGAATGTCATAAGTACATGCAGTTACTACGTGCCAATTTCTAAAAAGGAGGTCCCTTGTAATAGTGTGAGGCAATAAATCGTGGCAAAGATGGACGGATGGAACTAAAATGACAGTGGGTTTCCAATAAACTAAGCTGTTGCTCTGGCCGCTCTCACAGTGTTTGTTCTCGGGTGAGACAAGAGGGCACCAGCCCTGAATACCAAGAGGAAGGAAACGGGAAAGGCCGAGAGGGGAGACACGCTAGTAAAGGACGGAATGCTGCACCAGCCAGGAAGGACACCAGCAGCAACCTGCAAATGCAATGGCAGGGGTGCAAACGACAGGAAAACCCAAAAGGCGCTCAGCCAAAATCAGAATTAGGGGCTGGAGAGGCGGCTCAGCCGGGAGATGCCCAGAACTCCTTCAAGTAGTCCTCTGACCTCCACACACACTGTGCATGTGCACACACGCTCTAACAATAAACAAATACAGTATAAGAATTTTAAGCAAACTGAAAAACTATGAGATGGTGTCTCATAGACCATGCCCGGTGGCAAGCTGCTGGCCATCACTGAGTCCCACACACATAAGGACCAAGGTGTGAAGATGTGCTGCGCAAAGACCAGTGATCCTGCCTCAGCGGGAGAGCCCAGTGTGCTCAAGGATGCTCCTTGCTGTATTATTGAACACCCCCAAATAAAGAAGCAGCAGAGTCCCTCAGCAGAAGACTGAGCAAAGGAAGTGCGCATGTTCATGTACTTAGCACCAAGATGCATGCACTGCACACATGCATTCCCCATGCAAAGCTGCATAGTGAGTCAAACGGCCAGCCCCGCACTTGACATGTTTCACCACAGACAATGCAGCCAGGTGCTTATGCATCTATGGCAACGGGCAATGTAGTCTTGAAGATTCGAGTAAAGATGGTCTCCAGGTTTGAGGTCTTGATCTATGACCTATTTCTGGCTTTTGTTTTTTGTTTGTTTGTTTTTTGAGACACAAGTTATGTGCATAGAAAGCTTAGATGCGTGGAATTTAACAAACAAATTCACAGCAAGAGGAGGCCTCTTTGCAGCCGCAGTCCGAGGGTTCCCAGCCGGGAGGTGACCACTGGCCAGGCTCTCGCTCGGAATCTCACTTGGAGTCATGCTGCTGGCACTCCTGTGCGCTCCTGGATGGATTCCACGTCCGTCTAAGGTCCATCCGGGCTGCTGCTGCACCTGCAGTTTGTGTCTTCTCCTCCTGCGTATAATCAGTTCTCAGCTTCCCAGTGTGCGGATCCCTTCTTCCGATGGGTTTGCAGGCCACTTCAGTCTCCAGCGGCTATGAATATTGCTGGGCAGTAGACACAGACGTAACAGTCAAGGTTGACTTGAGGGAGCCGCAGTGGGCTATCCAAATATTCACAGCGTTTCCTGCTGAAATGTCCCAGTTGCTCTATGTTCATGCTGGTTTTCTTTTTCAGTGTGGATTCTTTTCACCATTCTAGGAGGAATGTTTCCTAACAAGGCTGAGACATTTTTGTGGCCAACAATACCGAGAGCCTTTTCATATACATCTTCTTATTTGTGCATGAATATTCTTTGTGTGAAAGGCTTCCTCAAGATTTTGCCTATTACAAACATAAGGTTGAACACCTGTCTTCTTCTTCTTCTTCTTCTTCTTCTTCTTCTTCTTCTTCTTCTTCTTCTTCTTCTTCTTCTTCTTCTTCTTCTTCTTCTTCTTCTTCTTCTTCTTCTTCTTCTTCTTCTTCTTCTTCTTCTTCTTCTTCTTCTTCTTCTTCTTCTTCTTCTTCTTCTTCTTCTTCTTCTTCTTCTTCTTCTTCTTCTTCTTCTTCTTCTTCTTCTTCTCTTCTCCTCCTCCTTCTCCTCTCCTCCTCCTCCTCCTCCTCCTCCTCCTCCTCCTTCTTCTTTTTTGAGTCAGGGTCTCACAGAAATTCGCCAGACCAGCACTGCTTCCTGAGTGCTAGGATTAAAGACATGTGCCACCTTGCCTGGACATTTATCTTTTCATGTCTGAATTGCAAGATTCAAATTCTAGATATAATGCATTCACTAATTACTTGGGCTATCTATTTCTAATTCCTACCAGTTTGTGGTTTCTAACTAACTTTTATTACATTTTTACACATATGTGTATGTCTCTCTGTGTGTGCACACGTGCACATACAGCACACATGTGACGGTCAGAGAACAACTCCCAGGAGTCAGTTTTTTGCTTCCACCTTGTAGGTCCTGAGGATGGAGTGCAGGCCACCAAGCTTGGTGACAGGTACCTTTGCTGCCAAGGATCTTGCCAGCCCAGTTTGTGGCTTTTCTATTCTGTTGATGATGCTTTCGGTGAACAAGTTTTTAGTTTACTGTAGCCCACCTTTCTTCTTTTACCAGTGCTTTGGTGTGTGTCTGAAAAAAAAAAAAAACCCACAAACTGTTGGTCTTCAACTATACAAAGATGTCCTTCAATGTCATCTTCTGGCAACCCATCTCTCAGCTTCAGTGTCGGAACCATGGACACACACGGCATGATGACGCTCGACCCCCTCACTGAAGCGTCCTTTCTCCCTCTCATAGCGTCACTCCCAAAGGGCCTGCCCATTTTGCTGCGTCGTCTGTTTGTGAAACTGCTCCATCGATCCGTTTGCCTTTCCTCTTGCCAATGCCACACTAGCTGGTGACTGCAGCAACTGACAACCATTTCCTTTATTGCACAACACACACACACACACAACACACACACACACACCACACACACACACACACACCACACACACATACACACACACACACACAACATACATACACACACAACACATACACAACATACACACACACCACACAACACATACACACACACACACACACATACACACACACACACCACACCACACACACACACACACACATACACACAACATACACACACACAACACATACACAACATACACACACACACACCACACAACACATACACACAACATACACACCACATACACACAACATACACACACACACACACACCACATACACACACACCACACAACACATACACACAACATACACACACACACCACATACACACAACATATACACACACACACACACACACCACACACACACACACACACACACACACACACACACACAAACAAAGTGGTGAGGGGGGATCTGATGCAAAAATGAGGAAATCCTTAATATTTACTAGAATGGTGATGGATAAATGGTTTTGAAACCTTCAAAACTTTTTGACACGTGAACATGTGGAAGGCAGATTATACACAGCGGCAATGGAATTCATAAGTTACAGAATAAATCTAACATAAATGTCAGGCATACACATGTTGCATCAGCTTATGGCAGAAAGAGGAAGATGCTGGGGGGAGGGGCAAGCTGGGTGCATTCGCTCCCCACAGGCTTGGCCTCATCTGTAGACAAGAATCAGACGCCATCAGACGTCCTCGGAGGCTCAGCTGTCATGGAATTCATTGTGCTCAGGGGTCTCTTGTGGTCACTGGTCAGAATGGCCTCCAGCCCCAGCCCCGTGGAAGGTTATGTTGGCAATTTGGGGTCCATCTGGGCTGAGCTGCTTGCCCCCCTCCTTTAAGACCCTTCTATGGAGCCAGGCAGTGATTCTCCTCAGAGCCCACATGGAAAACCCCCAGGAAGGGCCTACCTGAGCCCCGCCCCCTCCCAGATATTTCCAGGCATTGGGACAAGCTCTGTCTGTCCCACCTTGGTCTCTCTGTGTAAACCAGGGGCTCTGTCAAAGAGCCTGGGGGCCACTTCCACCCACACGCGGCACACAAGGGTTCCACCCACCCTCACAGGTCAGACGGTGACATTGCAGAACCAAACCACCAGCAGAAGCCTCTGGAACCAAGACTTTTCTTAGATCTTGGCAGAAGAAAGGCTGACCTTGGAGGAAGGAGTTTAGGCTTCGATTTCTGTTTGCTTTGTTTCCCAGGAGGATGTCTGAGGGCGACCGGCCCACGGCGGATGGTACTGTGGTTCAGGAAACATTCTCCAGGTGTCACTGATCACTGCTTTCCAGGGCCAGTGCTGACTCCCTCCCTTTCCTCCCTCTCCTCCCTCCTAGGTACAATGGCAAAATGTGAAGGGGAGAAAGAGGAGGCAAGGAGGGACAGAGCCCCGAACGCAACAGGAATACTGGAAACTGAGGCACGGCCAGGGAATGATGGAAGAGAACTGGAAAGACTCTGGGGCCGGGATCCAGTGACGACATGGTCTGAGTCCACCAAGCAGGAAGCTCCAAGCAGCTTCCTGTGTCACACCTGGGTAAAAGAGGTGAATGCTAGTGTATGGGACATGTTAGCAAAGAGAGCCAGGCGTACAGACAGTGCATCCTCTGGGGTAATGCCTGCTGGGCCTGCCACCCACTGTCCGAATGTCCATTGGGGAGGGGGTATCACAGCCAGTGACTCATCTCCTGAGGATGGGAAGCCCCAATTCGTTGCCAGAACCATGTCAGGGCATGCACAAGACCCCGAGTCTCAGGTGGAGAGCTCCAATCTGCATTCCAGTGCTTTCCAGGTTACCCTAGCTGACCTCTACCCCATTCTCAGGATGCCCTTGGGAAGGCCACCACCCTGCCCTGGACCTCCGTGTCTTCACCTGTATGGAGGACAGGAGTTCATCATCAGGGAGCTACGAGGTGTGGCTGAGCAGGACCTGCAGAACTTGGAGACAGGGCACTCAGGGATTGGTCTAGAACAAGCCGAAACTCGGCTTCCCATGGGAGTTTTGTGTACATTCCTTTCTAAATGGACTGACCAAGGTCTCTCTCGGGGGTCCTGGGGCCCTGCTTTGTGGCAGCCAGCATACCTCTTCTGAGATGCTAGCAGACGAGCAGGAACACCTCCCAGATAAAGGTTAGCTGGGTCCTGTGACCTCAGACTGCGGCTGGTGGATTTGGAGCTCAACCTCTGCATGGTGCTGAGTCTCTGGCCTTCCAGCTCTGAGACTGGAGGGGTGGGCTCTGGTGGTGAGAGAGGCCTTGACAGAGGAGACTAGCTGTGGAGGCCAGGGCCAAGGGCAGCAGGATGGAGGACAGGAACACTATCCCAGCCTTACCCACACACCTTCCCCCTTCCTGGAGCTGGCTCTTGACCAGGCATTGTGGCAAAATTCTTCTTGGCAGGGCTGATTCCTCCTCTGGGCCAGAGGACTTAATAAACCTCAGGCTTTGACTCAAGTAGACACCTCATGTCTGGATGTCTCTCCCTAGTGGGGAAACTTAAGCAGAAAGAGAGATTATGAAAACGTGGGCTCAGCTTGGTCTCCTCTCCTGTTTACACTTGGTATACTTGCCCCCTACCCCAGGGGGACATTATTCTTGGGTCCATTTTCCAACTTGTCTTAGGCCTCTCCACCTTCAGGAAATCTTACCCACCCTGCATAAGAGCTGGTTGTGACTGCAAAGTAGAGGTGACAGGAATCCCCACCCACTTGTCACCAGTGGGGCGGATGACATGCAGCAGGAAGACAGCCTTCCTCAGACAGGAGATGGATAAAACCGAAACAAACAAGTATCTGAGCTAAGGGAGGCAGCAGACATAAGTCAAGTTTTGGTGAGCACAGGAATACGGCGAGGGTGGATGTAAGACCAAATTGGGGGCCAGTGATGGCCCTTTGATCAGTTTTCTCAAGAGGCCCGTGATGAGGAGATGAGCTGTCTTCCCGATGAAATCCTCTGTGTCTTAGGGCTTCTATTGCTGTGAAGAGGCACCATGACCACAGCAGCTCTTATAAAGGAGAACATTAATTGGGGCTGGCCTATAGACCATTGTCATCATGGTGGGAAACACATGCAGACGGACACAGTGCTGGAGAAGGAACTGAGAACTCCACATCCTCAGGCAGCAGGAAGTGAACCGAGACACACAGCTTCCTGCAACACCTACTCCAAAGCTATGCCTACTCCAGCAAGGCCACACCCCCTAACAGTGCCCCTCCTTACGGGCCTATGGGGGCCAATTACTTTCAGCCACCACACCCTGACAAAAGCAATTTTCGAGAAGGTTCATTTAACTCACAGTTCTGGGTTAAGTCTATCATGGGAGGAAAGGCAGGGATGGTGTCAGGCCAGCTTGAGGCAGCTGGTCACATGACATTCACAGGCAAGAAGTCAAGAGAGGAATTCCGGAGTTCAGGTCTCTCTCCTTTACATACAGTCTAGGGTCCCAGCTCAGGGAGTGGCACCGCCCACACTGGGCGGGTCTTCCCAAGCCACTGCGCCTCTGGTTGGGGTTGGAAGACAAGCCCCCTGTTTATAGCACCTTCTCCTGAATGAACCTAGGCAGTGTGGGGGCAGGGCGGAGCTGAACAGCAGTGAGGCTGACATTGCCCTCTGCTCCCTGACCGTGGATGGGATCTGACCCTGCCTCAAGCTCCCGTTGCTGCGATTTTCCCACAATGGAGGCTACTCAGCTGAAAGAAACCCTTTCCCCGTTAAGTGGCTCTTGTCAGAGTGTTTTCTAACAGCAATAGGAAATACACAGAGGGAAGGCAAGGATTCCAGTATGAGCCCTGTGAACCAGAGCTCGACACCCCAGGACAACTGAAAGTGCAGAGGTCAATCCTACCCTGAGCTCTGTTCCACTTGCTGACCTGAACTCCAGTTAAAATCAGAGAAGCTTCCTGGTGTTAGACAGCAGAAGAAGCCCAAGTTCAGTGACACCGCCCAACCTCATTTGAATCCTGATTCTACCAGCCCAGGTTTCAAAATATACTTTGTAGGCAGTTGAGGAAATCTGTCTCTGGACGGACAGACGCTTAGAGGGCCTGAAGTAATTGCTTTCAGGTTTGTGAAGCTGGTGATGACCTCATCAAGGATCTGTAAGAATCCTTGTTTTTTTTAATGTATTCTGAAATAGTGTCTAGGGTTTGTTATAAAACTCCCCAGCAAAGTTAAATAAAACCCAAAGGAGGTGTCACGAGCAGAGAAAGGACACCAGAAGACAGTGAGGGCTTGTGGAGGCTGCTGACGGGGTGGTGGCACTCCAATTCTGTGGTGTTTGTAACAATGAATGGTTGGAGTCTCAGGTCAGAGATTGACAAGGGTCTCATAGGAGATACTGAGAGGCATGTGCATGCACTGGGCCAGGCGGACTGCTCCCAGGAAGGTCCCACCTAATGTCTCTCTTCTCCGAGACTTGGCTCACTTAGCACAGGGCCAAGCCAAGTCCTGATATGGGGAGAGAGCTATCCCTTTCCCCACTGTGGAATAAGAGGATCCCCAAGCAGAGCTCACATGCTCTAATGGAATCCATTGCTACAGGAAAACAAGCCGAGGCTGGCCAAGGGACATGGATTAGCAAGTGACAGGGTTAGTGTCCCAGTCAGGGACAGGGGAATGCTTAGGAGACAGAAGCAGCCATGCTTGTGTGGTGCCCAGGGTCTGGTTAGATTGCCAATGAAGAGCTGGGCTTCGGTCAGGTGCAGGACACCAAAAGGGTCTATCTGGGTAGCACCTGTAGAGTCTGTAAGTTGTGTGAGCACTAGGCCTCTGGCCAGGTGGGTCTGGGGATGACTCCCACATTAGAGAGTCCCTTCTAGCTTCTGTGAGGATGGCGGTAGAGCACTGAATGAGGGGACTCTGGGAGACCTGCAGCGTAGGCGTGTCAGTGAGGGGTAGGAAGCATCTGAACGCCGCAGCCGTGCCCGCCAGCACCTCCCCCAGGGCTCTGAACCCACCCAAGCCATCTGGACCCCTCTGAGTGGCGTCTGGAGGCACGAGCCCCTACAGGCGCTTTCCCCTCTGCCCCTTGTTCCTGACAGTCATGGGCCTGCTGCTGCCCATGTCCCAGCCGCCTTTGCTCCTCTCTCTAGCAGCTGCCCCAGCCCCAGCCCCAGCCCCAGCAGTGAAGGCCACATGACTACCTCTCTGGCCAGCTTACTCTGCTGCAGATGTTTCTATTTGCCAAACCCAGCTGGGTCAGTGTGAGGTGAGGCTCCTCGCTCTGCCCAGCAGGAGCCAAGTCAGCTATCACCATCTGTCCGCTCACAGACTGCGCCTGCCAGAGGCCGCTGCCACTGCCACTGCCACTGGCTCGGAATTCCTTACGCAGAAGGTCGGTGTCCAGCTCCCCAGGTTGCCCTCTCTCAGATCGATTGCAGGACCTGCAGCTGCATGCCGCAGCCAAGGCATTGAGTGCAGGGCTGGCATAGGTGCAGGAGCTCTTTGGACCTTTCTGCGTCCTTGCATGTCATGGTTGGAAGTGCCCTCATGTCACAAATGCCCACAGGTTGAAGACTCCCTTCACTACTAGACCCAGTCATTGAGTGGAATTTGAATGGTGAGCTCTGACACCATTGGTGGATGATGGAAACCTTTGGAGGTCAACAGGGCCATGTTCCTAGTGGACTTTGTCTCTCCCTGGGTCCCTTTTGGTCTGTCCCCCAGCTCCTTCAGCCACCATGCAGTGTGAGCAGGTTCTTCTGTTCCAGGGTGGTGATTCGGATGTTCCTACCTCACAGGGGCTTAGAAATACCTGAGCCAGCTGATTGTGGGCCGAGACCTCTGAACCCAGGAGAAAACAAACCCTTCAAACTGTTCCTTTCCTATATTTGTCACAGTGGTTTTTAAAAGGTCTGTGGAAAATACTTTACACCTCATGCATTTGCCTGAACTCTCCCTTGCCTTTAAAAGGAACAAGAAGGCTGTTAGCCTGTGGGGAAGGGGGCACGTGGCACGCAGTTCCCCAGAGTGGCCACTGAGTGTCGCTGTTCCCGAGGGTAGCACACAGTCTCGTCTACAGTTCTGGCTGGTAGCTCCTTGGGTAGGGTGAGTTCAAGCACAGGCTTCTGAGTTCATGCTCCCCCCGGGCATCACTTTGAGCCCCTTCTCCTCGCTCCCCCGTCTTGTGCTGCTGCACTAGGCTCTCTGGCCATCTTAGGACCCTTGCTGACGTGGGTGCCAGGCAAGAGCCTGCTGTGTTGAGGCCATAGCCTCCTGGCATGGAATCATAATATTCCTCAGGAACTTACCTGGCTGTGAGAATAGGATGCACACATCTCTTATTTGGCGAGGACAATTCGCTCATAGCTGTGACTTATTACAAGGGAGGGGCACAAAGTTCAAGCTGCAGAGGAAGGCGGTACTAGGACCAGGGGAGCCTAGGAGCCAAAAGAGGGCCAGGGGCTCCCAAGGGAAGCCCAAGAGAGCCTGGGGTCAGTCATGGGGTCCCAGGGAGGATCAGGAAGGGTCAAGAGAATCTCAGGGGAGCCTAGGGAAGGCCAGGGGATCCAAGCGAGTCCAGAGGCAAGCAGAAAGTAAGGACTAGAGGGAGACCAGGGGAGCCTGGAAAGGGACCAGGGAACCAAAGAACCAAAGAGATGGGGGGGGGGCGGATCCTGAGACAGTAAAGAGAGTCCAAGAAATCCCATAGAAGATCAGATGAGCCTAGGAGGTTTGTGGAGTCCAGGGAAGGTCACAAGGGTTCAGGGAAGGTTAAAGGACCCAAAGGAGGCTCAAGGGATCCTAGGAGAGGTTAGGAAACTCAGACGGCAATGCGTCCCCAGTATTTTCCTTCAAGTTGCATCTATCAATCTTTCAAAATCCCTCAGATACTGGTGGACAGCACTCAGCTCCCAAGGTACCGCCCACCGACACACACTTACCATGTAGATCCCAGGGCAGGCAAAGACAGTGGGCCTGGAGCTGGGCATTGGTGGCACACGGCTATAGTCCCAGCACTTGGGAGGCAGAGGCAGGCGGATCTCTGTGAGTTCGAGGCCAGCCTGATCTACAGAGTGAGTTCCAGGACAGGTTCCAAAGCAATACAGAGAAACCTTGTCTCAAAAAAAAAAAAAAAAAAAAAAAAAACCAGAACAAAAAAGACAGTGGCCCTGCCTCTCTGGCTCTTGGACAGCACTTCAAATGGTCAAGCACAGAAAGACTGGAGGCCAGGACAGTCGTTCTCAGGGTTAGAAGCCTTCACAGCCGCACACGGAAGTTTTAAGACTTTCCACAGAAACCGGGGGAGGAGGAGTTGCTCCTGAGGCAAGGCTGGGCGTGGCAGAGCACCCGCCTGGTTACTCAGCTGGCACTCACCTGGCAGGCAGCCAAAAGGCATTGTGCATTCTTGCTGTGGTTTGATATTGACGTAGTACTCAGTTGTGAGAAATGTGAGCGTTTGAATGAGGAATTGTTCCCACTCCCGTGTGTCTGCTGTCTGCAAGTTTCAAAAGTCGTTGGGGATTTATCAAGAAGGATAAAGAGTGAGAGACTGTGAAAGCAACAGTGATGTCTCAGAGGAGCTAAACGTGAGCTGTGAGTCAACACGAAGCAGGGGAACTCTAGAGGCAGCCGCAGCCGAGGCCTGAGGACCCGGGCAGGGTGCAGGCGGGATGGACTGTTAGGCGGCCATCCGCAGTGCCCACAGGTGTTGATGACAAAACCCTAGGCAGACCAGACGTTAGCAATAGCTAATGTGCCCTGTGGCTCCGGTGACAAATGCCAAGCTGTCCAAGATCAAGGCGACTGCAGGGCCATCTCTGGAGCCTCTAGGCTAGTACCTTCCCTGCGTTATCTACTGTCTGTGTCTGTAACTGTCCTAGCTGTGGCTGCCTCGTCTGGTTTCTGAGTTGTCACTGCACGATGCAGTCTCTCTCTCTCTCTCTCTCTCTCTCTCTCTCTCTCTCTCTCTCTCTCTCTCTCTCTCTCTCTCTCTCTCTCTTTCTCCCCACCCCGTCTCTGTCTCTGTCTCATGTGCGTGTGTGCCCGTACACATGTGTAAATTGCCTTTTATTACATGGTTATCAGTCATAGGATTAGGCCCACCCTAAGGCAGAAGGACCCATCTTACCACAAAGTCACCATCAGAAGCATCAGGGGTCAGAACTACAGCACATATTTGGGGGACACAACAACCATAACCACCAAGCCGGTGTGGACTTTGCCCATTTCCTGGGCAGTACTGGGATGCTGGCTCCCATGTATGTGTGGGCAGGCTCTCAACGTGACTCACTGGCTGAGCCACAAGCCCACCTGCTTGGGAAGGTACCCTGGGAAATCCCCCTTCCAGTTTATATCTCTGTCACCTGCCAGAAAAGAATGAGTGACAGACAGGGTGTCCTGTGGGGTCAAGATGGCGATCTCCGGGGTTTGTGGGGCTCAAGCCTCTGAGATCATAGTCAGAGAGCCAGCAAAAACCATCATCTGTCATCTCTTTGGCCACCAAAGCCTTCTTCTGCTTTCAGGCTAATGACACTGAGTCCAGATCTCAGACTGAAGGACTGAAGTGACCCTTCATGGCCCTCCCCACACCACTCTCCAGGAGGTCAGCCTCACACTCTCCCAGTCCACAGAAGCCTCCTTGAGAGGATCTTAGGATAGGGTTGGCGATTCCCTGTTCTAGGAACCCAGAATACCCGAGTAGGCTGGGCCACACCCCTGGAAACATGCCTCGACCAGTAAGGACAGGGAGAGGAACTCTGGTGGCCTCCTAGAAAACCCCTAATACCCCACCTCCAGAGCTTTCAGAGTTTAGGGGTTGTACCAAGATTCCTAAGGAGGGCCTTACTCCTTGCCCAGGGATGGATGCTCCAAACTCCATCAAGCTGGCAAGGGTGGTGAGGGGAATCAGCATCATTGCAGGGTGCTGTGGCCCAGGAGGGAGACTGGGTTCCTGCTTTGAACCTGCGTTTGCCTTCTGACCCAAGACACCCCTTTGAAGACTGAGCCTCAATCCAGATGTGGATAGGAAGGTGGTCTGGGGCCCAGATGTGCACAGCTTGTATAAGGCAGGATAGTGGGGGTAAGGCAGCACGGATGGGAACACCACCCTGAACAAACAGTGCAGCCACAGGGCCTGAGGGAGGCAGGTCACGATAAACCGCAGGCCTCTTTCAAAGGGCGAAGTTGTCGTTTAATAGCTTTTATTACCTTTTCTAGAACGTTACATATGAATGCTGTGTTCACATCATTTCCCCTCCCCTCGTCTCCCTCCAACTCACCCCCATGTCCCACACCCTTGGACCCCTGACATCTACCTTGGGACCCTCAGTCAGGATGTGATACCACAGTTCAGAAAAGATCTGTGTTTCCTTTTCCACCTGGACTGCAGTCTGTCCACTGTCCTCTCTCCCATGCAGAGTCTGGCGTGTGTGCCCACACTTCATGCCCGAGTGTCCTGTGTCCTGAGCACCGAGTACAGGGGGGGGGGGGGGAACTGCGTCACACCCCAGAGGTGGCCACCCACTGGCGGATCTGGTCAGGGGCTGCCTGGTGGGACTGAATCTGAGGACACCCAGCTGGCAGAGACCAGTCTGCCACACAGATCCTGTCCTGACGGGGGCACTTTGGGTTGGACCCTCGCCCTCTGCAGAGCTGCTCGGCCCTCAGCTGGACAGTAGACACAGCACGTTCTCCCCTCCCGCTAAGACTGTGGGTTTGGAGGAGGTAGAAGGGAGGGACCAGAGGAGGAGAGAAGAGGACGGATTTGATCAAAGCACAAATCCAGAGTGTATAAAATTCTCAGCGAATAAAAGTCGCTCCTTTAGATTAGAAAAATCAACCAATAAATCTTTAAAAGATTCTAAAGACAAAATATTGTACATTTTTGGTTTTTTATAGGTTGCTTACTAAATAATGTTAATTGCAGGCATACGTTTATACTGGCTGTCAGCGAGATAAACTCTTTGGTTTCAATGGTCACTCCAGTCTGGATGTCACAGAACAGGGCCTCTTGGAGATATTGGCAGGAGTGGGCAGCTTGGAAGGGAAATAAGGGACCCTACTCCAGGAGCAGATGACACTGTAGCTTAAGTGACACACTCTGGGTGTCACACTCTAGGGTCACGGAGCATACCACTTTAGTATACAAGTTCTGGACCCACAGGCCAGAGCAGCTGTCTTCACTGTTTCAGATCATGGGAGTGACAAGGGCTGCACCCACAGGGGACTCTGTTTAGAGAACTAGGACCCTACTGGGACCCCTCTGACACCCAGGTCCTAATGTGGATCTGACACACCCGTCCTTGAACACATGGCATGGGTCAAGGCATCTGTGACACACTACCTTTGGCTCCCATTTGACACATCAGGTGCTCCTTCCAGCCTGACGTGGAAGTTGGAGCCGCCAGGTCCAAGTGGCCCTTATCTCCAGGGAAACGGAGGTCGTTACCTGCCCTGATGTTTGCTGTTGTCAGTGCTCTAGCTCCCAATCAGCGTGAGGCCTGTGACAACACCCTCCCAGGGTTGCAACAGCTCCTTTGGCTCCTGGCTCTGCCGGCACAGGTGAGCCTGCTTCAGCCCTGAGCAAAGTGCATAACCTCCTGGCTCAAGAGGGGCTGTGCCCACACCGCTTCACGGTGGCCCTTCATTTTCTGTACATCCCATGAGCCATGCTGAACACACAGAGTTGCAGTGTGTGTGACGGGGGTCCTGGTAGGAAGGGACAGGTGGTAAATGCATGGTATCACATTTACAAATGTGGCCTGAAGGAGGTGCCCTTGGCCTGAAGAAGGGCATCCAAAAGCGTGGAAAAGTTCCAGGGAAGGACAGTTTCCAGAATTCCAAGAGGGAGCAGGACCAAGAAAGGGGCGCACATCCCAGGAAGAAGGACACTCAGTGTGTGAAAGGAGAATGGATGTTCCTGTGGGATTGACAGAGGAGAATGTGAGGGAATGAAAGGGACAAAGTTACCCAAAGAGCTAGCAAAAGACAATGGTCCAGAAAAGTCTCTGGGATGAGGGCTTGATGGGGCAGGGGAAGAACACTGGCAGAAAGAGGAGGTGCAGAGACAAGAAGGCTACAGCAGCTGAGCTGAGTGAGGGTGCTGTCCCTTAGCAAGCAGGGGATGCTCCAAAGGCAGAAAGTCCTGAGCTATAACACCAAGTCTAGGAGATGGTGATGGCGGCTTGAGTACACTTGGAATGAAGGAAGGTGACGACCTGAGGCTTGGAAGCTTGGACAGAGGCTTGGGCAGGCTGACCATGGGATGACCCTGACGCCTGAAGAGTCAGCCTTGTACCCTGTGCTCTGTCCAGCTCAGGAGCAGGTGCCTGGGGCACCACTCTTTCCCAGACACTGTGTGTTTGGATGCATGTGACCTCAGCTATGAGAGCCCAGAGTTGCCCCATCAGAGGGGCCTCGGGTCCTATGAAGCTACAGTCTGGTCCCTGAGCACCATGAAGAGATAACCACTGCTGTCAGCAAACCTGGTCCACATCCTGCCTCCCCTCATGCTGGGATACAGGGGCAGGGCCTCACCAAAGCAGGAAGAGGGATTAAGTAGCCTCTATACTTCCCAGGACCCTCAGTTCAGGCTGGCTCCTTCTCTTTAGGAACCCGAGTTTCCTTTTTCTTTTCTTCTTTCCTTTCTTTCTTTTTCTTTTTCTCCCCCCCTTTTTTTTGTTGATACAGTTATTCTTGTTTTTGTTTAGACAGGGTTCCTCTTTGTAGCTTTGGAAGCTGTCCTAGAACTCACTCTGTAGACCAGGCTGGCCTTGAACTCACAGAGATCCACCTGCCTCTGTTTCCTGAGTGCTGGAATTAAAGGCGTGTGCCACCACTGCCTGTCCCTCAGTTTTCATTTATTCTTCCTGAATGTTGATCTGCCAAGCAGAGAGAGCTATGTGAGCTGGTTGGTTATGAGTGTGAACTTGACTCAAGAGATTTCTGACAGGGGAAATGTGGGAAGCCCAGTCCCTACGTCCAAAAGATCAGAAATCAGCTTGTCCACAGCTGGTGAGCCATCGGGTATGTGAGAGGAAGAATGTGTTTGAATTGGTGTGTGTGTGTGTGTGTAAGAGCTGGTGTGAATACAGAAGTTAATGTGCTTGTGTGTGAAACAGAGCCAATGTGTGGTTGTGCAAGTGCATGAGTGTGAGAGTCAGTGTATGTGAGTGAGCACATATGTAAGAGTGTGAGAATTTGTATGTGAGTATGTGGAACATATATGAGTCTGTGTGTGAGCATGAGTGTGAGGATTAATGTGTGGACTTGAGTATGACCTGTGAGAGTGTATAGACATGTGGGTAACTGTATGAAGGGGACATTGAGAGGCACCGGTCTCCATGCAGTGTCTGCGAGGGTGAGTGCATGCGCAGAGGTCTCTGCCTCCAGGCAGTGTCTGCGAGGGTGAGTGCATGCAGAGAGGTCTCTGCCTCCATGCAGTGTCTGCGAGGGTGAGTGCATGCAGAGAGGTCTCTGTCTCCATGCAGTGTCTCAGTGTGAGAGTGAGTATAAGGTGGAATCTACATACTCACACACACACACACACACACACACACACACACACACACACACACACACGCACGCACACACGCGCACACACACAGAGACACACATTCTTGACAAAGATATTTCTTCACTGGAAGGCAAAATATGAACAAAGCATTGTAGTTAGGACATTGTAAAAATTCTGTAAATAGTTGCTTTATTTTCCCTTCCTCTCTAACCTCTGAGATTCAATGGACAGATTTGACATTTTACCCACCATATAAATATATGTCTGCAATGAGCCACTTTCAGCTGTCAACATATAAAACAAAGACATATGGTGCTTTGTCTTTGAAGTCTTCTTAAAAGATTTATTGATTGATTTTTCTGCCCTAAGAAATGATTCTATCGCTTGAGAATTTCCTACATATGTGTAATGTGTTTTGACCAAACCCACCCCTTCCTCTCTAATTCAATTTCTCCCTTACCTCTCTCTCTCTCTCTCTCTCTCTCTCTCTCTCTCTCTCTCTCTCTCTCTCTCTCTCTCTCTCTCTCTCTCTCTCTCTCATGCCAGCCAAGATTCCTGCATGAATGGAATGGGAGCTCAGGAATCCCACCCCATCTGAAGAGCAATTGCTGATTGACAATGCGAGGGAGAGAAAGTCAGTCTCTCCATGCCCCTGAGAGGAGGGAGAGAAAGTCAGTCTCTCCATGCCCCTGAGAGGAGGGAGAGAAAGTCAGTCTCTCCATGCCCCTGAGAGGAGGGAGAGAAAGTCAGTCTCTCCATGCCCCTGAGAGGAGGGAGAGAAAGTCAGTCTCTCCATGCCCCTGAGAGGAGGGAGAGAAAGTCAGTCTCTCCATGCCCCTGAGAGGAGGGAGAGAAAGTCAGTCTCTCCATGCCCCTGAGAGGAGGGAGAGAAAGTCAGTCTCTCCATGCCCCTGAGAGGCTAAGCCATGCTGCAGAGTGTAGCCCCACACCGTGCACACACAGGCAGCTGCAAATGAATGAAGCTGTATTGGAATGCAGCCACATCCACCCTGGCTGCCATGGGACCCACTGCTCAGGCGGGTGGTTGCAATATTTTGGTCCTACAGGCACTTGCTCTCTGACTCTTGAAGAAACTTTCAGGTCCCTGGCTGGGCTGCATGGGGACCCAGGGAGCGGGGTGTGATGTCACACTGCTATCCTTTGACAGGACACCAGAGGTTCCCTGCCCCCACTGTCCTGTCCATCCTGAAGGACAAACATCGATCAGGGTTCAGTTGACAATAAAAGGACAGGAGCAGCAGAGACTCATCAACCAAGCCTCGCCTCTGAGTTCAGCGCAGAGCTAGCTGGGAAATGTTCCGGATGTTGACAAAGACCAGTGTGACTCTGGACACCAGAGTAGCAGGTTGGGTGCGGACCATGGGCTCCCACCGGCTGCTGGTGCCACCTCCAGAGGCCCTGAGCAAGCCCCTGTCAGTTCCTAAGCGGCTCCTATTGGGTCCAGGACCCTCCAACCTGGCTCCGCGAGTGCTGGCCGCCGGAGGGCTGAGGATGATAGGCCACATGCAGAAAGAGATGCTTCAGGTAGGCCTTGGCAGCAACAGCCTCTGTTTAGGGGTGGTGACCAGTTGGTGACAGGCAAAGAAAGGAAAGGGTCTCACCTGTGTGCCCACTGTCTAGATCATGGATGAGATCAAGCAAGGCATCCAGTATGTGTTCCAGACCAAGAACCCTCTGACACTGGTTGTCAGCGGCTCGGGACACTGCGCCATGGAGACTGCCCTGTTCAACCTCCTAGAGCCTGGGGACTCCTTTCTAGTTGGAGCCAACGGCATCTGGGGAATGCGGGCTGCAGATATTGCTGAGCGCATTGGTAAGGGAGAGAGTGGTCTATGGTACCATATTATTCCCCCGCCTTCCCCCCCACACGATATCCCTCAGCTGCCTCCTGGGGGAATCCAGAAGCTATCGCCAACACATCAGGCCTGTGCCATCCTGCTGGGTACTCCTTCCTGTACCCAGTGCTAAACCCCGGGTGATACTTCCTCCTGCCCCAGCCCATGACAGCAAGCTGGCCTTCCAGAGTTAGAATATGATTGTTTCTGGAATCGTGAAAGAGCTGCAGGGAGACCCCCGCCCCGTGCCCCCGTCTGAGCCCCAGCAGCTTTCTGGGGGCCTCAGGAAGACTGGAATTTCAGAGACTGACTCCCTCCCCAAATCTCAGAGCCTTGTTCATCTGTAAAACATGGATCTAGGGACAGTTCTCTTTCCATAGTCTGAGATGGAAGGGGGCAGGCATGCTCCCAGACTTCCTGGTAGACCCCAGCCTTTGAAAATGGCTTGCATGGTTCACAAGTGCATGGTCTGTGTTGATGGATAGCCAGACAGCCGGGATGGAGGGCAGGGGGCAGGGGGCAGGGGAGGAGCTCCCACCAATTGCTGTTAGGCCACCGTCTCCCTCCTTCCTTCCTTCCTTCCCTTTCCTTCTTCTCTTTTTTAAAATGTGCATTTGTGTTTTGACCTCATGTACATCTATGTAAGGGTATCCTATCCCCTGGAACTGGAGTTACAGACCGTTGTGAGCTGCCATATAGGTGCTGGGAATTGAACCTGTGTCCTCTAGAAGAGCAGCCCCGTGCTCTTAACCATTGAGTCATCGCTCCAGCCCCTAGGCCATCCTTTTCTAAAGTAACCAGAGCAGGACAGGGCTAGGATCCTGAGGGACCCCAGTCGTCCAGGCTCCTCTGTGACCTTCACTGAGGATTGGGTGTCCCAGGCCCCTCCCCTGCTAGGACCCTGGTGATGAGCAGGTGTGTGTGGCATGGGACTCAGAAACAAGAAGCAGGGCAGCTGTGTGGTTCCTGGTGTCACCAGACCCACAAGGCCAAGCCCTGCTCCACCCTGTCCCCTGCCTTCAGTCTTCTGTCACAGTGTGAGCATTCTGTGAACTACACTCAGGTTAGATGGGGTCCCGTACCACCTGTGGCGCTCAAAGTGACCTCTATAGGCATTGTCTATGCTGCCAAGAGCCTCAGGTACTGTAGCCTGAGGAGGGACTTCCCAAAGCCCTGGAGGCCAGGACAGTGCTGTATCTGTGAGGAAAGCAGCCCCCTCATGATCCAGCCTCCTCTGTGGTACGGCCACCCGGGAGCCAATATGAATGGGGGTCTCTGCCCTGTTTCTCATTCACTACCCATTCTGCCCCTGTCCTCAGGAGCCCGTGTGCACCAGATGGTCAAGGAGCCTGGAGAACACTACACATTGCAGGAGGTGGAGGAGGTACTAGGAACTGAGTCATCACAGGAAGGGGTGGGCCCGCATGCTGAGGCCTGTGGCCTACTCAACTTCTGTCTTAGTGACTAGAACTGGCCACAGGAGGGGGCCAGTGCCTGAGAGCAGGTGGGGCGCCTACCTCTGTCTGAAAACGAAATGGAATCTGGGATGCAGTGCTCTGGGCAGGACCTGTAGGTCTGCAGGCTGTGTGGAGCCTGGGAGGCACAACTTGTTACTAAACGCCAGGGTGCCGGCCCCTCCCTGTGGGGAGTTTCAGCCTACAGAGCAGACAGGATGCTGGCCACTCTTTCTTCTTAGCAAACCTTCCACCCCGTTCCCTCCACCAGCACGCACTGACAGAAAGGGGGTGAGGCACATCACATTCTTGCTTTCTAAGCGGACCTATTCCATTTTGGAGGGAGCTGAGTGTATGTGGACGGTCCTGACCCTGGCCTCACACGCCGATGTCCCTCTGTAAGGGGCTGGCTGAACCAGGCAGAGGTCCCCATCAATTCTGCTCACAACTGTCACCTCCATCCCTCAGGGCCTGGCTCGGCACAAACCAGTCCTGCTGTTCCTGACCCACGGGGAGTCATCCACGGGTGTGATGCAACCCCTTGATGGCTTTGGGGAACTCTGTCACAGGTGAGTCTGAGCTGGGGTGGCAGCACCAGGACAGAGCAAAGCCTGCAACCTGGCTGGACAATACTGGCAGGGAGCAGTGGGGCCGACAATGGCAAGGCATCCCAAATGTCCTTCCACCTTCCTGCTACTGTCCCACAGCGAGGGAGGGTTTGCTCCAGGCTGAATGTGTGTGACCAGCTTTCATTTGGTGAGGATGCAGGGCCTAGAGTAGGACCGAGTGTCCTCTAGCCAGCTGCTACCACAGTGGTGCTGAACTTGGGGGTCCCAGGGCTAGCACAGGCCGGGGCTGCCCACTCTGTGCACCTCAAGCCTGCTCTCACTTCACCCAGGGTCCCCAGGCACAAAAGCTGCCCCTTGCCTGCACTTCTTCCTGACCCCGTACACGGCAGCCCCTCTGGAAGCCAGCAGTGCTGTCTGTAGAGTTGGCCAAGGGACAGGAGGACCTCTCCACAACCACAGAGGGTTCCCATGGCAAGGCCACCACGGTCCTCAGGGATGTGGCACTCATATGGGCAGGACCCCCGCTGAAAGAACCCCTCACAGAGTCCTGCCTATGCCTGAAACCTAACTAGACTATGGGGCTGGAGCCTGGCCCATGGCTGTGCCTACATGCTTCTACGAGGAAACCTGGGTAGAAGGGGACTAACACACTCACCGTTACCCCAGCTGGACTCTGGCCTCTAGAGACTGTGTTTGTGGCACGTGGCCAGGTGTGTAGCTATTGGTAGAGGGAGGCCCAGGCCTTTGTGCTGCCAGGTTACCGGGGCCACGCTGCCTGTTGGCACTCACAATCCTTGTGGCTTACTTAGGTTGGCCCTTCTCTCTCTCTCTGAGATGTCCCGCTGCAGAGCCATCTGGGTCATGGCCCACCCACCCAGGCCTCAGTAAAGATACCTGCCCAACCCTACAGCTGCCTCGTGGAGGGAACCCTGTGTAGGAAGTGAGAGGGACCCCTCCTGCTTCCTAGCTGCCCTTCCAAAGACTTTCAAGTCCCACCCCACCCCTACCAGACTCCCAGGCCAGGCTGAAATCTGAACTCCCAGGATCCCTCCTGCTTCTCTGCGTTGCCTCAATGCCCATGACTCCTCTAGGTACCAGTGCCTACTCCTGGTGGACTCTGTGGCATCACTGGGCGGGGTCCCCATCTACATGGACCAGCAAGGTAAAAGCATGCCATAACCCCCTCCCCCCACATTCCAGGTCACACATACTAACAAACCCTGAGGCTGTAGGAGGTTCAGGACGGCCATTCCTGGCCCAACACCGATCTGTAACTGGGTTTACCACCATCTCCACAGGCCCAGACAAAAGAAGTTATGTAGCTTCAAGTTAGCTAGGCACAAAGTCCAAACAGCATGGCAGGGTCTGTGGGTGCATCCACCGCATGGAAGACAGCAGAGCAGTAAACAAGGGAAGCAATCACAGGGTAGGGTGAGTAGCCAGCGGCCAGGAAGGAAGACATGCTCTTTTACAACAGCCCCTTCCTGAGAACTAGGCAGGGTGGATTCCCTAGGACAGCCAGTGACCCCATCACTCCCCAGCAGGCCCAGCCTCTTAGAGGCCCCAACCCCCCCATTCCACACCAAGGACCAACTTTTTAACACATAAGCTCTTAGGGGTACAGCACACTACACCACAGCCCGGGGGCCACACAGACTCCACAGTGAATGACAGCCCGCGTTTCTGCCAGGCCGTCAGACAGGGTGTTGGGGAGCAGGAGGCAGCTGCTACTCTGGGGGTAGCTGGGGGGCACTCCAGCTGCAGCAGGGGCAGATGGGAGGAGGAAAGGCAGGGCCCTGTGCATGAGATGCAGAGACTCCAGCGCTGCAGGTGTCAGGGCCGTCCCTCAGACAGCACGCCTGTTCAGTTAGAGAAGCCAATAGGAGGCTCCGGCCTGAGGTCACAAGTGTGATGACACAGTACTGATATCTGAGACCAGGGCTCTCTCCTGGTCTTCCCATATCAGGGAAATCTTGGTCCCTCCAGTCACAGGACATGGTCTAGACTGAACAAACACACCTATTTGATAAATTCCTCTGTGGGATCTCAGCCACGCCCTTTTCCATCCCCATTATAGACATCGACGTCTTGTACTCTGGCTCCCAGAAGGTCCTGAATGCCCCACCAGGGATCTCCCTCATCTCCTTCAGTGACAAGGCCAAGTGAGTGGTCCACACCTCGCCTTGGGGAGTGGATACAGAAGTGGTGCTAATCCTTGGAGGGAGGGAGAGAGGGAGGGAGGGAGGGAGGGGGAGAGGGAGGGAGGGAGGGAGGGAAAGGCTCCATATTGAAACCTCTCCCTGCTCACCCTGCTGGGATATCTTAAAAGCCAAGATGTGTTCCAACGCTGGCTCAGTGGATAGTGGCAGTGGGGCGGGGGCGGGGGGCAAACACATGCCAGGGCCCAAGCTGTGGGCAGGACCACGGGTTGGCATTCCGGAGGCTCCCACAGTCGTGCTAAGGGGTGATCTATCCAATGTATCTGGAGGCTCAGAGCCCAGCACCCACCCTTCAACCCCAGCTCAGCTTCCAGGAGTTGGCACAGAGCCTGCCAGAGACAGGCATAAGCCACCCCTCAGGCTCCTGGTGTCAGGCCAGGGGGCGCTGGAGGGAGAGACAAGGCCGTAGAGAGAGGCCTCAGTGGGCACTCTTGGGACCCTTGGGCCCCAAACGAGTTGATTTTGGTATGGCCAGGAATTCTTCCTGGCTGTCACATCAGACACAGCGGTTCCACAGGGAAAGCGAGGGCTAAGAGCTACATAGGATGAAAGGAAGTTCATCAGGAGAGAGGCGAAGGGTTGGGGAATCCCCCTGGGAAAGCCTGGGCCTCAGTTTCCCTAGAAACCAGGCAGGACGAAGCTGTGCGCAGAATGGGAGAAATGAAGAGACTAAGTGTGGTTGGGCTGAGGGACCCATGCGACAGTCAGATCTCAGAGGGCGGGGCAGCCTGGACTCACTCACCAGGTCCTGTGAGCACACGCTCCACAATAGGTTTCTACCCCTGCACCCCTGTCTGTGGCACAGGGCAGCCCCAAAGCCGGGGACAAGTACTCAGACGCGTTCCTCTTGCCCAGACACAAGGTCTACTCTCGGAAGACAAAGCCGGTCTCCTTCTACACAGACATCACCTATTTGGCCAAGCTGTGGGGCTGTGAGGGCAAGACCAGAGTGTGAGTGTCGGGCCGGGTCAGGGATGAGGGTGGTAGGGTGTCTGCTCCCTGCGCCCCGCCCCCAGCATCCAACCTCTCATCAGCCCTGCACATAGAGTTCTGTGTCTCACGCCTCTGTGCGGTTGAGCCTCCATGCTCTAATGGGACTCACTTGTCATCAGGCCCAGAGGCTCAGGTCCAATACCATTTCCATAATCCTCGTTCTCCATCAACTTTCTGCACCTGGCTCCACTATACCTTCCCATTCCAGGCCTCAGTTTACCTCTCTTGGAAGGTTAACCAAAGATTCCATAGGCCATCTTGGTCACAATCCCAAGGGGGCTTGTATTAATCACAAGGCAGGGAACCAGAATGGCCTCTAGAATAGTGGGCACCAAGTGTCCAGTTCGGGCCTCTAGGAGCATGGTGTCTTGGTAGGAGGGGGATCAGCTCTGTACTTTCCCCTTCACCTTCACATTGCCAGGTCCTATGTGGGCCTTCCCGCCCTGGTATCCCTGGCTGTGTGACTCTGAAGCAGGAAAGTGTCCCTGGGAAACTGTCGGCTCCTGCCATAGAGCCTGAGCTGCTGTGGCGGGACAGTCATCTCCTGGACCAGTCCCCTCCATGACACTGGACCAGGCTCTGTTTTTGTTCTCCAGAATTCACCATACCACGCCTGTCATCAGCTTATACTGCCTGAGGGAGAGCCTGGCGCTCATTTCAGAGCAGGTAATAGAGGGACTTCAGCCCTGGGAGATGGGGAGGAGGAGGAGAAGGGGAGGAGGAGGAGAAGGGGAGGAGGAGGGAGGCACCTCGGACCTGACTGGGTACCTGAGGGGTTCACCCTTTCCCATGACGCCCTCAGACTGCTCTGGTGGACGCAGACCAGAGGGTTCAGGGTCCGCAGCGAAGCTGCCAGCATGTCCGGGCTTCCCGTAGGATGAGCTGGGTGTGTCTGGGAAGATGGTGCTCCTCCCCGTGAGGACCAGGGAAGGAACAGCTTCTTCAGGAGGAGGGTGGAGCACTAACTGTGGACAGACTGAGGACGGAGCCCAGGACAGACAGAGGCACTCTCAACTGAGCCTTCAGTTACTGAGCAGAGCACAGGGCAGGCTGAAAGGGAAGCTCCCCCAAACAGAGTGGGGTTCTCTGAGAGAAGTAGGCATGGTGAGCGGGGTGTTAGGGTGGGGCATCTGCAGCCACTGGTTGGTAAATCAATGACTGTCTTAGTCTGTGTCATTCTAACAGAAAGCCACAGGTACAGTAATTTACAGTTGAATTTATTTGGCTGATAGTTTTTGGAAGCTAGAAGATCCAAGTTTAAGGTCAGAGCCTACACTTACTCCATCATAACACATCTTAGGCATCACATGGGCCAGAGAGCCAGACGGAACAAGAAAAGGACACTCTGACCTTTTTTTATTTTTTAAGTAAAGTCTCATGTAGCCCAGGTTAGCCTCAAATTTGCTATGTTTCAGAGTTCCAGGCTAGCCTTGAATTTCCGATTCTCCTGCATCTACCTGCCAAATTCTGGGATTACTAGCATACACCACCATGCCCAGGTACCTTAGGGTTCATTAGAAACCTACTCTCAGACACAGCCAACACCACCTGTGGCTCCTGTATTGCTAGCCAAGATAGCTTCCACCCAAGCCTCGGGGACACACTTGGCCACTGTGGCACTCAGCAGAGTCAAGAAGGAGTTGGCACCCTGCAGGCGTGTGCAGGCTCCAGGCCAGCTGGGTGTGACTAGGTCAGTGCTTGTGGTCAGTACGAAGTCCAGCCTCAGGAAACGGAGGCAAAGTGTGGCTGTGGGCCCATGTAGACAGAAAAAGCCACCAAAGTCTGGCCCTCTGGGTTCCGATGTCCCTCATAGACCACTGCCAGCCACAGAGGCCAGGATGAGGCCCTGGGCTGTGGCTATCATGTTTGCATTCCTAGGACCACTCATAAATTCACTGTGTGAGGAATGGGTTAGAGATGTGGTGTCCCATGACCTAGGTGGTCACCTACACCCTGGCTAGGGATCTGGATGGGGGTGCATTCCCCAGTTCCTAGCATGGGCTAGGATAGAGAGAGGAAAGACGTCATGGGGAGCCAAGCCTGGTGGCACCTACCTGTAATCCCAGCATTCCAGATGTTGATGCAGAATCAAGAGTTTGTGGCTAGCCTGGGCTACACACTGAGCCCCTAAAATGGAAGAAGGAAGAGTATCGGGAAAGAGGAAGCTCAGTGGGCTCTGGCAGCATTGCCCGCGGGTCAGTTTGCTATGAAGATGGGCAGCGCTAGAGGCCAGCGGAGAGCAATTGCTGATCGGCAAGAAATGGTCTGGAAGCCACTGTGGGACCAGAGTAGGGAGGACTAGTTACTAGAGGTCATGCCTCGCATTTCCTTGAGGTCCAGGATCAGAATGAATAGGACCTGATTGATAACACCACACCCATGTAGCCAGCAATGCCAACCTCCTCCAGTGACAACCTACACTTAGAAATTTGTCCTGCCTGTCTCTCTCCGGGGTCCACTGGGTACCCACTGGAGGTTGGTACCCACTTCTCTCCCTCCCAGACCCAAAAATTATCCTCTGTTCTCAAGTTGGCCCAGCATAGACCCTCTGGTCCCCTCAGGGTCTGGGTTCCAAAAGTTGCCCTAGTGTGCCTAGACCACGGAGCCTTGTGAGCCCTACCACCTCAAGGAAGGCCTCATACCCTGTCTGCTGGTCACAGTCACCTTTCCCCCCACAGGGCCTGGAGAATTCCTGGCAGAGGCACAAGGAGGCTATGGCATATCTGCACAAACGCCTGCAGGAATTGGGCCTGAAGCTCTTTGTAAAGGACCCGGTGAGGAGCCAAAGGAAGGGTGTCGGCTGATTGGCCCCGGCACTATTCCAACGGGGGAGGGGAGGCCATACCCGATTGGCGAGATAAAGTGCCATGTTACAGTGGGACTTGAGCTTCCTGAAGCCGGTAGCAACCTCTGTAGGCCTTTGGCAATCTACAGATGGCTCTTATCCCCTGCCAAGGGAACCCTGCAGTGGCCACCAGCCGAGTGGCAAGTTTCTGGCCCTGTTTCAGACTCTCAAGACCAGCACAGGTCAAGCAACCTGAGCATCATCATAGAGGGTGTGGATGGCCCTGGAGGATATGAAGGGTCCCAGTCTATGTGGCTGAGCCTGTCGCTTCTTGCAGGCACTCCGACTACCCACGGTCACCACGGTGACTGTGCCTGCTGGCTACAACTGGAGGAACATTGTCAGCTATGTGCTGGACAACTTCAACATTGAAATCTCTGGTGGCCTTGGGCCCTCTGAGGAGAAGGTGAGGAGGTTCCTGGGACGTCAGGGCTTTGAGGTCAGAGGCGCTAGACATCTGTGCTGGGTCACTGCGAGGCCCAGAGCAGCACCATCAGCTCCGGTAGAATGTCCTCACACTGCACACACTAGGTAGGTCACACATCAGCTTTACCGGGTCCACGCTGAGTGCCGAGTGACCATCCCTGGCTATGTCCCTCCGCTTTCTCTGTGTTTTGGGTACAGAAGGGAAAGCTGTGCAGAATGCATGAGGCCCCTTCCCTCCTGCGTGCCAGATGGATGGTGATCTCGAGTGGTAAACGTACCCTACCCTGACCAGCTCCTATCAGGAAAGGGGCTGTCAACAGGGGGTAACGTCTGCCTGTCCCGTGTCTACCAGGTACTGCGGATCGGCCTGCTGGGCTACAATGCTACCACGGAGAATGTAGACCGCGTGGCCAAGGCCCTGAGAGAGGCCCTGCAACATTGTCCTAAGAACAAATTGTGAGCATCCTTCTACCAGATATGCCCTCCTGAAGGGGCTGTGAATACAGCAGGAACCAAAAGATACCGCAAGGCCACTATGCCCGGGGACAGCAAAGCTGCTGGTGCAGCCTGACGAGGCGTGAAGGAACAGGGTGAAGTTACCTGTCTTCCCACAGGTGGGACCTTGTGGACACAGGTCGATAGTCACCTTCCGAAAGCACTGCGGTCTAAGACCACTGGCCTTTAGGAATACTCAATAAAGTGCTGGTCAGGCATCACCTCTGACTGTGTCATGCTGGGTGCGGGAGAGGGAAGTGGGGTCCCCCAGCTGCCTGCATGGCCTCAGTGTGGTGGCCCTGTGAGGAGAGCCCCTTGCTCTAGAGCCTGCACACACATCCTTTCCCAGGGCTGGGGATACTGTCTTCAATCTCCAGATGTCAGGCACTCACCAAACACACTCACATAACGCTGCCTTCAAAGGAATCTTCAAGAGACCCACTCATAAAGACACGACCCACAAATACACGACCAGAACCTGAGTTCATGACCATGAAGGCCCACATCCTCAGCCCTCCACCCTGATGTGTCATATTCATCCAAGAGGCTCCCTGAGCCCCAGCTCCCTGCTCTGCTTGTCCCCCAAACCTCACTTCTGGCCCAGCTGTCCAACACACTCAGACCTAGAGCACCCTGGGCAGCTATACTCAGAGCCTCCCTTTCACCAAGGCCGGGGAGCCCCCTCTTACCAAGGCCGGGGAGCCCCCTCTTACCAGGGCTGGGGAGCCCCCTCTTACCAGGGCTGGGGAGCCCCCTCTTACCAGGGCTGGGGAGCCTAAGAGCTGCGGCCACTCCATGTCCTTGCCCAGGTGGCTGGAGTCCCCTTGTTCTAGCAGGTGTCAAAGTAACTGCACTAGAACGTCCCCTCCCTCGGTGAATGACAATGTCCATTATCTTCTCACTTGCAACCCTTCTTTAGAGAAGTGTTGACTCAAATATTTTGCTCGGTATATGAATTTTTCCTCTTTGGGTTGCCGGTTTGTAATAGTCCTTGAGTGCCCCCCGCCCGGTGTGTGTGTGTGTGTGTGTGTGTGTGTGTGTGTGTGTGTGTGTGTGATATGCATGTATGTGTGTGTGATATGCATGTGCGTGGTGGGGTACACTTGCCTATGCAGTGCATATGAAGGCTGAGGCCAGAGGTAATGTCTTCCACCAGAGTTTTCCACCTTAATTGTTGGGACAGGATCTCACTGGACCTAGAACTCATATCTTAGCTAGGTTGGTGTTCAGCAAACCTGTTTCTGCCCCTTTCCTTCACCTGGTGTCAGGATTGCTTGTGTGCACAGCTGTACCCAGCTTTTATGTAGGTGCTGGGGATCCACACTTAGGTCCTCATTCTTGCTTAGGGATAGCATTTAACCCACCAAGCCATCCCCCCAGATCCCTAGTAAATATTTTTTTAGAAAATGTATTCTCAACCCAACCTGATGTTTGTGTCCCAAGGCTTTCTTGCTCTGTGGCTCATTTATTCACTTTCCTACAGATGGCTCCAAAGAGCCGGTCTGTTTAATTTTGGCAAAGTCCTGTGGGTTTTCTTGCTGTGGTCTGAGATGCTTGTACCTTGCTGCAGAAGTCTTTCCTACTTTGAGGCTGTTAAGGTTACTCCTGTCTTTTCTTTTGAAGTTATAACGGAGGTCTATTATTTGTTTCGTGGTGTGGACACGGGGCAAAGTGCATTTTATCCTCCATAGCAGTACCCAGTTGTCCCAACGGTAAGCTAGTTAAACAAACCTTGCTTTCTCCATTCAATTGACCTGCCAACTTGTCAAAGATCATCGACTACGTATTTCGTGGATTGGTTTCTGGCGTCGGTTCCACTCTGGCTGCTTATTCGGTCCTAAGTCATCAATATACCTTATTTCAAAATTTGTAACTACCAGTAAGTTTGAATGTGAAGCGCGCGCGAGAGAGAAAGAGAGAGAGAGAGAGAGAGAGAGAGAGAGAGAGAGAGAGAGAGAGAGAGAGAGAGAGAGATTTTCCTTATTCTAAATCTTTGAATTTCCACATAAATCTTGAGCTTACTTTGTCTGTTTCTACAGAGCAGCTTCCTAGGGATTT
Source organism: Cricetiscus sungorus (assembly GCA_030556225.1). Lineage (NCBI taxonomy): Eukaryota > Metazoa > Chordata > Mammalia > Rodentia > Cricetidae > Cricetiscus > Cricetiscus sungorus. Next base: position 15,597,611 of record JANBXA010000328.1, on the reverse strand, counting down.
TGATTGGAATTTACCTGGTTAAGGACAGTATGAATCTTAGAAATACCACAAACTTGAATTCACTGGAATTAATTTAGATGACTTGAAATTTCTCTAAGCAGTGTTTCAGATTTTCACTGTAGAGGTCTTGCATATACCTTTTATTGGATTTATTCAAAGGGGTTGCTATTTTGCTGATATTATAAATGGTACTTAGTTTTTCATTTCCAATTGTTTCATTTTTTAAAATATTAGTCTTGCATTTACCGGCCATAATAAGCTCATAGTTCTAATGAGTTCTTTGTAGATTTGTTTGGATTCTAAGTAGATAATCAAGTTGCCTATGAATTATGACATTTAGACACTGGCTTTCTATCTCACCTTGCTGAGGATAATAAGCCCAGTGCAAATAAATGAATAAATAAAAATAAAAGTAAAAGGTTAGAAGAACTTCAGTCTTAGAGGAAGTGTTTAATGTTTGAATTTTAAGATTTGTAGTGTGTGTGTGTGTGTGTGTGTGTGTGTGTGTGTGTGTGTGTGTGTGTGTTCAGTTTATTAATGGTGTCAATGGCAGGTTTTCTGTAGTTCCTGTCTACCTCAGTTTACTGAGTGTGCTGTTGGCATGGTGCTGACATCCACCCTTTACTACCATATAGTACTCTTAGGTACTAAGGTTATGATTTGAACATCACTTTCTTCTCCTTTATTTTCTGATAAAGCTTATCTAAAACTAGAGATTCTTTCTTTCCCTTATGTGTTTGGTAGAATTCAACAACGCAGGACTTAGGGATGTAAACTTTCCTTGTGGGAAAATTAAAAAATATTTTTTTCAACATGTATGAGTCCTTCTGTCCCTTCTTCCCCTCCCTCCCTTTTTCCCTCCCTCCGTTTCTTCTCTCCTTCCTTTCTCCTTCCATTTGAGACAGGGTCTCCTATGTCACTCAAGTTGGCCTCAACTTCACAATCTTCTAGCCTCAGCTTCCTGAGCGCTGACTAGACATGGGTTTCTTTAGATGTTGTCTTCTTCTTGCATCAGTTTTGATAATTGTGCTATCCACGGCATGTTTGCTTTTCACCTCGACCATTAAATGTGCTAGTGCAAAGTAAGTCACAGTGTCCCTTTACTGATTACTGTGTCTGTGGGATTTGTAGTGACTTCTCTTTCATCATCCTCTCTCTTGGTGACTTATATTTTCTCCTTTTTTCCTGTTCATCAGTCTCGCTGGAAAGTATTGCCTCTATCAGTCTTTCCAATATACCAGTGTGTGTTGTGTTGCTTTTTCTCTGTTGTCGGTCTATTCCTACTCTGTTATGCTTCTAATTTGACCTCTTTTTTTTTAATGTACTAATTTTAATTTTTTACATTTTTATTTCTCTCTCCCCCTCCCTGTGTGTGTGTGTGTGTGTGTGTGTGTGTCTATGAGCATGCGCACATGCATACATATGCCACAATATGTAAAGGAGTGTAGGGCCCTGCATGGACCCCCGGGGCACCTTAAGCAAGCCTGACGCTGTTGGCTGGAACATCTTGCACCAGAGTAGTTCTTGGTGCTCTTCTTGATTTGCTAACACACATCTGCTGGGGAGGAACTAAGCCTGAGAGCTTTCACTCTTGACCCTTGATTGTTTTCCACTGTGCTGTGAGTCAGTATATAAGCCCGCTCCCTCCTCTCAATAAACGGTTTCGGCATTCCAGAATTCCTGTTGCATGAATGACCCGCTGTCTTGTCTTTTACTTCAATTTCTAGGCCTTTGCCCGATTAGTGGAACAGATTGTAGAGCAGGCGCTACAAGTGGAGGTCCCACCGAGATCGGGAAGAAAGGATCACCTAAGAGATCGCCCTCAGAGGCCGGCTGGCAAAAGTAAGTGATGAGGGTGTATTGAAGGATGGGTGCTAGGAACTCTAAGGATATTCTCAGTGGGCAAATAGTGGCCCTTTTGAAAAGACAGGGCGCCAGGATTAAAACTAAGACAGCTAAAGAACTCATTGCCATATTAGAGAAACATAGTTCCTGGTTTATACACTCTGGAGGTTTCAACATCCCGATCAGGAACAGGTAAAAGGAGAGCTCCAAAAGGCTTATAAAGAAGAGGGGCCTGATAATCTCCCCATTGCCACCCTTTCCCTTCGGTGTCTAGTTAAAGGTGCGCTCCTGAGCAACAATGTCAAAGTAAAAGGCTTTTGAGAAGTGCAAGATTTAGAATCTGTGAAATCTGTCAGGGAACAAGAGGGATCTCAACTAGGAGACAATAGTCCTACTGTAACTGATGAAGAGGGTACTTTAAAAGCAGAATTAAAGAATTGCTGAAGCTGATGAGCACAAATGCCGTCCAATGCGGCACAACCCATTTTCTTGTGATCCCTTGAGTAGGGCCTCTGCGCCTGCCTCGAGGGATAGAGGAGGAGGTCAAAGATTTAATAACCAAGGTAGAAGCGTTAGGAAAGGAAGCAAGCTTCTCCTGTGACTGAGACACCGGATCCTCAGGATAACAGGGTTAGGGAGCACAATCCATTGATTTCAGGGATATAAAAACAACTTAGGGAGGCTGTCACTGCTTATGGGCTCCATGTTCCTTTCATTCAGGCAATTTTTGAGTCTTTCACAGCGTTTTGCACACCTAGTGATTGGATGCAGTTCTGCAGAGCCACACTGAGTGGGGGCCAGGTGCTAGCCATTTTCTCAGAAGGTTCTCAGATGCTCACAGGTGTGGCCCTTTTTCCTGACCACTAATTATAGTTCGAGTAAAGCATCTATAAAATTATGCTTTGGTCCAAAGGATAAGAATTTCACCTTCATTTCAGGCACTTGTGTTCTGGCTTCCTTCTTTTTCGTTTTAACTAATGCTATTAATTTTGGAGGAAGTCTCAATTGTTCTCAGCAGGTCTGCTGGTTGGTTTTAGCTGCTGGACATATGAAATAACAGCTGTCATGGTCCGAGTTCCCCAGGGTGGTACCTATGCCAGAGACTTCCTCTTCAGATGACCAACTTGTGTAGCACAGAGGAAAGGAGATTTTGGGATCACGGCTGTGATTGTTATTGCCATTGCTGCCTCCACCACTGCAGTGACAGTTTCAAGGATAGCCCTCTCCCAATCTGTAAATACTGCAAGCACGGTGGATAAACTATCAAGTGAATTGGCTGAAGCCTTAGCCATCCAAAACACACTCGACTGATTATCTAGTACAAATTGGCATTTTAAAACTAAATCTACAAACCAGCCTTCTATAGGAACAATTGGATGTATTGAGGGAGACCCATATGGCTTGTTGTTCTCTCTTTCACACACATTTGTGTTATACCTGCCAAAGCTAAGAATGCATCAGTTGTAGTTACTTTTCTCCAGGGATCCTGGAGTGATCAGTTTTTAATTATACACATGCTTTAGCCATGCAGATCATTAACATCAATGAAACCCGAGTACCACCTGCCAGTGCAGAAGACCTTTTACAAGGACTTCCACTTACTGTCAGATCAATTAGAGAATGGGCAAGCTCTCTCTCACTGGGGCTCATCACCCTTGCCCTTGGTGCTATCTGCCTGATCTGCCAACACCACCATAGCATTAGACAGACCCAGGTCAACTTTCAAACAAGACAGATTCTACTGTCTTTAGCTCAAGAAAAGGCCTCTGCCCAAGTATGGCTGAACTTACAGACAAACTAATCACCAGAGTTGTGTAAGGCAGAAGGGGGCAAATATCCAACCTAAGACAGGAAGATTACAGGCCTGAGTGATCTCTCCAATGATGGGTAAGGAATTATGCTGATGTCCTCTGCCACCTAAGACAGGTGTTAGTTTATATTAAAAGAAAGGGGGACCTATAGGGCCCTGCATGGACCCCTGGGGCACCTTGAGCAAGCCTGAAGCTGTTGGCTGGAACATCTTGCACCAGAGTAATTCTTGGTACTGTTCTTGATTTGCTAACACACATCTGCTGGGGAGAAACTAAGCCTGAGAATTTGCACGCTTGACCCTTGATTGATTTCCACTGTGCTGTGAGTCAGTATATAAGCCAACTCCATCCCCTCAAATGGCATTCAGCATTCCAGCTGCACGAATGACCTGCTTTATTTCAATCTCTAGGCCTTCACTCGATTACTGGAACAGATTGTAGCACAGGCTACAAAGGAGGACAACTGACAGAAGTTGGTTTTCTCCTTCTACTATGAGGGTGCTGGGAATCGAACTCAGGGCATCATAGTTGGCAGTAGACACTCCTGCCTATTGAGCCGTCTCACTGGCCCTCCTTTAAAATTTTTGGTAAATTCTTGATTGACAAGTACTTCTTACCCATATCTTTAGAGGCTACTCTTGGTTTCTTGTTCCCTACTTTGGAAGCTTAAGAAGTTGACTTCTCTTCTGGGTGTTTCAGACTAAAGATTTCTCTCTGAGCACTGTGTCAACTTCTTCTCCAAGGTTTGATGGGCAGCATTCTTATTATCACCCAAGTCAAAATATTTTATGATTTTTTTGACTGGGGCTTATTCTTGGAACCATAGATTATTTTGATTTATGTTGTATAATTTCCAAATATTTGGAGGAAATTCTAAATTTCCACTTTCTTTTTATTTTTAATGTGTGTCTGTTAAGGTCCGAAAGCATATTGTCTATGGGTTTCAGCTCTGTGTAAACGCACTAGACCCTGCTCTTGTTAAGCAGGGCGGGCTTCTCCAGACAGCACTCAGGCTGGCTGGTGGCAGACTTCTTCTAGTCCTCTGCATATGTGTTGATTTTTTTTCCCCATCAGCTACTGAGAGTGGGGCGTTCATATCTCCAAGTCTCTACATGTCCCCACAGGTCCTCATGGATTGTGGAGACTGTTTAACTTCAGAACTTCTGGGCTCAAAAATCGCTTCGTATGTCATTTGCAGCCTCCTTTACCTCTGTAATTTTCCATCTTACATCTGTGTGTTTCCCATGAACTCTTGTTTCCCCCAATTAAGGAATGATTCTAATTTTTGAAGTTCTACTTCTGGGAGGACCACTCCTCCCCACTGCCTTCCAGGACTCTAAAACCCCAGGGAAGTCCCCGAGGCCAGCATGAGCTGAGGCCTGGTCCCCAGGTGTGATGACAGGAAGGTCCAAGCCACAGTTCTCATAACGTATCTGTCCCTCACCCTGTTTGACTGGTCCCAGATATACTGAATCCATCGTTAACTCCCACCCCTGCCAACACACATGGGAGCCTGTGGCAGTGCAGATGGGTCACATGGTAGCACGGGTCTCATACATTGTGCATGACACTGCCTTGCTCCGGGGCCTCAAGTCCTACACTGGGGTTTGCAGGGATTCACATAATATCATTGACACTACGGTCATACCGTGACACAAACTTGCTCTAGCAGCCACTTTTGTGCTGGTCCCACTCAGAAGTGAAAATTACCTCAGTCACTTAGTTGATGGACACTCCTAGGTGAGGCACATACAGTCTACAGGACCCAGAGAGGTCACCAAGTTCCAAGGCAGGCAGGACTAAGTCCCAGCCTATGTTGCACCTCTGAGCTCCAGGGCTCAGGGGAGAATGACCTTAAGATGGTGCAAATATTCCCAGTTTGAATTATAGAATAAGTGAATTTTATAAACCTGCAGGCATGTCCAACCTGTGGCCCACAGATCACATGGGTGCCAAAATAGCTGTGAATGTAGCCTGGTTCATTTGTAGGCCACAATAATGTCACGTTGAAATGTCAAAGGTTGAACGACTGTTGAGGCCCGGAAGCCAGCGAGCCCCCCTGGCCCTGGTCTGCATGGCATCACAGGCACAGCCCTTATCTCCCATGGTAGCCCGTCTCACGCCCAGGGCAGGAGGGTTAGCTTTGGCCACACCCAGAACTCACACTGTCCTCTTCCAAGTAGACACTGCTTCTAGACCTTCCATCTAATGAGACCTGAGAGGATGTGCCTCCCTCGTTAGAGCCTACAGAGCAAGTTCCAGAGGCCCTGTTATCCTGTTCCACCACAGATCACATGTCTAGTACAGCATCTTGATGACAAATCACTATTTGCCAAAGTTTCTGTAACCCACCACTCGCCACTGTCCGCCTGGTTCTTACTGGGGTCGTGGTGTCCTTTAAAGGAGCCCTACGTTCTGCTCCTGCACCCTCATGTGGTGTGTTTGGGTAGACTATTTAAAGAGCAATGGACTAGAGATGGCTTCAAAATGTTCCCTTGAGATGGCTGAGTGGGTAAAGTCCTGAGTTCAGGCCCTGGAGACCCATATAGTAGAAGAAAAGAACCAATTCCTACAAGGTTCTCTCTGACCTCCACACATGAGCCATGGCACTCATACACACACACACACACACACACACACACACACACACACACACACACACACGCACGCACGCACGCACGCACGCCCGCCCGCGCACACGCACGCACACACGCACACACGCACACACACACACTGATGCAAGCAAAATATAATTCTAAAAAATTTAGCTGGATGTGGTGGTGCACACCTTTACTCCCTGCGCTCAGGAGACAACAGACATCTCTAAGAGTCTGAGGAGGGCCTGGTCTATTTAGAGAGTTTCAGGCGAGCCACAGCTGCACTCTAAGACCCTGTCTAAAGCAAAGTTCAGTGTCCTCTTGGCCTTTCCTGCACTCACAGCTCTCACTTCTGTTAAATGCAGCCACTGTGATTTATATTTATCACTGAGGAGGTGACCAGGGTGACATTTGTCCAAGGAGACAGTCTCTACCTGAGAGCGGAGAAGGTTTGAAATGAAACCATCTTTGCGCACGACCCTTTCATAGTCTTGGGAGTCTATATTTGCACTGAGAGATACAGAAAGGGGGGCCCTCTCCACAGAGTATACTGGGACATTAATGTGCTCAACGCTGAACACAGTGTTTCAACCCTCAGGAGTGGTGTGGAGCAAAGGCAGAGTAAACACCCACACTGTCTTATGCCTATACCTGTTCTGTCAAATGGATGCATCAACGGGTCCCTGGGAAGTATATGACCATCCACCTCAGTCCCAGGCTGGATTATGGCAGCTGCCTCCAGACCACAATGCCGGCTACTTGGGCTCTCATAGCTGTCCCTTGAACAGGAGTCCTTAGGGACTAAGTCCCTCCACCAGTCACTCGAAGAGATTTCCCTGACCCCAGAAGTTCCAGGGAGCTCTGCAGGTTGGTAGAGACTGGGCCTCCCGTCCCAGGTCAGCTGTTGTCACTCCCTATGGTCTTGGTCTTCTGGAAGATGTTCTGCATGGCTGAGATTCTGTCCTTATCCTGGATGTTAAAGACCTGGAACTGTAGTGGGCGGGACAGAGGGTCACAGGCGGCCAAGCTACACCTGTCTCAAACATCCTCTCTGTCCACGCTATCTGCCAGCGTCCACCTGACCCGTCACCGCTGGTCCGTCACCCTGCAGGTGACCCGCCCCGACATTCCTCTCCCAACAGCCCTGCCTCCCACAGTGCATCCCTGACACAGGATGACCCCGAGGAGGTCCCACTGATTCTGGTTGAAAGCTCTTTCCCTGCACATTGCTGCCTTTGTGGGGGAGCAATGGGCTCTATGGGTGTGGAAAGGATAGCTGGTGGGCACCTCCAGACAGCAGGCCAGAGAATATAAGGTCCCAAAGGGTGTGACCATCACAGTACCGAGCCCAGGAATACACAGAAAACAGACCCCAGGAGGACCAGGGAAAACCAAAGCCCCAAGGTAGTTTTGTGTAGTTTAGGGTATCTGTGGAAACATGGGGCCAATCTCAAGTACTCTGTCCGGGCTTCCAGAGAGCAGTCTTACACCCTGGGTTTCTTGAGTGTGCATTCTATGTCCCATCTGACCCTCGGCCACCCAGAGGTCTGGCTTCACCCCAGCCATCCTTGAGTTCCTGTCCTTGGAGGGAGTGGTCAGGGTTCAGGACCAGGACCGTAACCACTCCCTCCTGAAATAGTTGCACCCACCTTATCTAGCAGAAAGTCAAAATAGGCAGTGGTCCAGTAGGTAGGGTCACTGGCGGGTAGCTGCAGGAGTGCCTTGACTCCATTGTCAATGCGTGGTGGACGGCTGTGGCCCAGGTGGGTGACATGGATTCGTAAGGACTCTTCGGGCTGGCTGGCGAAGTGTTCCACTCGCTGGTAGATGACGCCGAGGTCCAGGCCACTGTCCTGCAGCAAGTTGTGCTCCGGGTACAGGAAGTGGGGCAGGTTCCTGGTAGCCAGGCAGCAGAGCAGCACCACCAGGAGGCGGTACACCGAGCCCTGCAGGTCTGCCCAGTCCTCGGGTGCGGGGAAGAGCACAGAGGCCCACAGCAGCACTGACTGCAGGACACAAAGCCAGACCTGCCTGTCATCGGCAGCTGGGGCCGTCCCCACCACCCGCCTTACATCCACCAACTCTCCTCAACATCTGCGTGCTGAGCCCTCCTAGATCTCCACCCTAGCAACTTCTAGGGCTCCCATTCCTTCTCTGGACCTCCCCTCCCCTCTGAGTCTCTCTTTCCACCCTCTGCTAAACCCCAATCTGAACTTCACAATTCTCTCAGGGTTATCTGAGGCTTCTCCATCCTTTATGCTCCTCCATGAGCTCATTCTCTGTAGACCCACCCCGGGGCATTACAAGTCCTCCTTCTTTCTGCCCCAAGGCTCTTACTAGATACCCCCTCCAATTACCCAACTGCATGTCTGTGTCCTCAGACCCTCTTCCTCCTCCACCACCTCCCCGTCCATCTAGGAGCCTCTGGGTGTCAGACCCCAATGACTGCTGGAAACTGGATCCCCACCCACCTCAGGCAGAGGTCTGAGAAAGCAGTTAATGGCCTCAGCCCACACAGGGGGTCTCCCCAGAGCCTATGTCCGATGACACATCAACTCACCCGACTCTAACACCTGAGCCAAGCAGGGCACCCTCTCCATCGTGAACATGCATCCACGGAGGATCCCAAGGCCTCACAGCCCTACCCACTTTCCCCTCACTGCCCTGGGGGTTCGCGATGGTAGGAACCTTTGTTGTTCTCCTCGGCACTGGACTACTAAAAAGCCATAGCAGGATGCAGAGGAGCTGTGACTGAGTATCCTGCCCCCGGGAGCACAGGAAGGGAGCTAGTGCTCCCACGGGCTCCCAGTGCTCCCACGGGCTCTCAGTGCTCCCACGGGCTCCCAGTGCTCCCACGGGCTCCCAGTGCTCCCACGGGCTCCCAGTGCTCCCACGGGCTCCCAGTGCTCCCACGGGCTCCCAGTGCTCCCACGGGCTCCCAGTGCTCCCACGGGCTCCCAGTGCTCCCACGGGCTCCCAGTGCTCCCACGGGCTCCCAGTGCTCCCACGGGCTCCCAGTGCTCCCACGGGCTCCCAGTGCTCCCACGGGCTCCCAGTGCTCCCACGGGCTCCCAGTTGGCTCCAGTCCATAGGGAAATCTGGCCAGAGTTGTTCATAGACACAGGGAGGACTCGTGCTGGAGAGAGGTCCAGCCATGTGTGGCCCAACACAACCATGTTTCCGGACTGCAAGGCCTCTCACACCCCGGTGCAGGAATGGCGGAGGCTGCTGTGGCACAGCACCACTCTACAGTCATGCCTAGGAGGCCTCGTGAGCTGTCATCTCTTCCTCAGATGAACCCGGAACCCTCTCAATACCTGTGGCTGCTTACCATGGGAGCTGGCATGAGGGACACACCTAGGGGGCCACCGCCCTCTGTCGTCTAGTCACTAATGTGAGCAACAGAGCACAGCCAGTGGTGAGCTGCCATGCATACCTTCAGGTGGTCAAAAGTTAGACCAGGGACCTGGCTGCCACCTCGCCAGCTCTCTAGGTTCACACGGTCGAGGATGGAGAGGCTGTCCAGGCGGTGACCAGGGAAAGAGCCTAGTGCACCAAGCAGGCGACTGAGCAGGTAGCCAGTGGAGATCCTGAAAGTCAGACCCACCTGTCAGTGCCCAGAACCCTGTGTCCCACCAGAAAGAAACAGTCCAGGCTGCTGCTGTCCCCCATATGAGGGTCACACCCTAACTGGGCATTCTGTGGCTCCAGGCCCTGTCTCTCAGCGGTTGATCCCGTTTGCTAGCTTGAACATCTGGGGTTCAGACTCCCCATAAAAGGTCACAGGGACTAGAGGAGACCTCAGCTAGACCACCCTTTATGTACACTTGGGTTAGAGGGGCCCCAGGCTGGCAGAGGGTGTGGGTTCCACCCTAGGGTTCATTAGGGAAACCAAGGCTTGACCCTCCCCTCCATGGGAGCCAGAGGGTGGAAATTGTGTGGAGGACTCTCATCCAGGACCCTTAGCACAGGGTACAGCACACTTCTCACTTCTGTGCTTGCCAAACCATCATAGGGCAGGGCCTCTGCGCCCTGTGAGTCTCAGTCCTAAAGTGTAGGCAGAAGTGAGGCACGTTCTCTGCTTTATGTAAGGTGGTTCTACTCAGTCCCACATTTCACCTGCCTTTGTAGGCTGGTAGTTCCTCAGCATGCTTGGCATAGACCGTGTCTGAATGAATGCGTGAGCAAGGATGCAGGTTATAGGGCTTCAGGATGCCACAACAACTTATAAATGTCACTAATAAGGAGTAATTCAGTTCTAAGGTGGCGGCACCTTGGACATGTGTTTTTTAAGTCTTCCAGAAGAATCACTGTGGCCCTATCTGTGGATGCCAGTGGTGTTGGGCTTGGATGGGCTCCAGGCCCTCAGTCTTACTGGCTCAGCTTCTGTCCCCTTCAGTCCCCTTCACCTTCTCATGGACACTGGCGTGGTAGAAAGTGGCCATCACTAAACTCACAGGCTGCAAGGAACTCGAAGAAGCCAGGAATGGAGATAAGGGCTGGCAGATGAGGGGACACATCTATAACTAAACACCTCAGGTGGAGAAACATTCTGAGAGGGACTCTGTAAATCTGGCAAGGTCACCCAAAGTGAAAGGTGTCAGCAAGCCCAAGTTACTTTCATTGGTGTGAGCATCCTCGCTGTGTCAGCATCCTCACTGTGTGTGCATCCTCACTGTGTGGGCATCCTCACTGTGTGGGCATCCTCGCTGTGTGGGCATCCTCGCTGTGTGGGCATCCTCACTGTGTGGGCATCCTCACTGTGTGGGCATCCTCACTGTGTGTGCATCCTCACTGTGTGTGCATCCTCGCTGTGTGGGCATCCTCACTGTGTGGGCATCCTCAGTGTGTGGGCATCCTCAGTGTGTGGGTATCCTCGCTGTGTGCACATCCTCGCTGTGTGGGCATCCTCACTGTGTGGGCATCCTCTCTGTGTGGGTATCCTCGCTGTGTGGGTATCCTCGCTGTGTGGGCATCCTCACTGTGTGGGCATCCTCAGTGTGTGGGCATCCTCGCTGTGTGGGCATCCTCGCTGTGTGGGCATCCTCGCTGTGTGGGCATCCTCGCTGTGTGGGCATCCTCGCTGTGTGGGCATCCTCGCTGTGTGGGCATCCTCGCTGTGTGGGCATCCTCGCTGTGTGGGCATCCTCGCTGTGTGGGCATCCTCGCTGTGTGGGCATCCTCGCTGTGTGGGCATCCTCGCTGTGTGGGCATCCTCGCTGTGTGGGCATCCTCGCTGTGTGGGCATCCTCGCTGTGTGGGCATCCTCACTGTGTAGGGACCAAACTCTGCTAGTGTTTACCTGGCTGTTGGTGAAGGGGCCTCTCCCATATCACCTCCCACAGTGGTTATATCATCATAGCTTTATACTACTGGACATCTCCTGTGCAGAAGATGACCTAGCCGTGCCCTCCCTGGAGCTCCTGTGAGTTGCTGGACACTAGAATTCCCCTAGAGATTCTAGTAACCTCAGCACAACACAGATGCCACAGGGCAGCAGCAGGCAAGAACCCCTCAGCATCCAGGTGTTCCCCCCTTCCCTCAGGACCCAAAGGTCCAGAGTGGCATCTACCTCCAGTGCTGGGCATTCGCTGGCACCAGGTCCACCCCGTGGTTGGCGATTCTTCTCAAGATGCCCTCAGGGAATCCAGACTTCAGCTGGGCCCCCTCCAAGGCAGGCACCCTGTGCTTCTTCCACACCACGGGCACGACGTTGAAGCGGATCTTCCTCCAGCCGCTGGACACCAGCAGGGACAGGTGCAGGTGCCCTTCCTTCAGGCTAGCAGCGTTCAGTGAGCCTGCAACAACCTGCCATCAATCTGGCTCCCCTCTTCAGGGCCTAACCCTGCGTTGGCCCGGGCACCCTGCGGGCTGTCGTGACTGCTCTTCCCTGTCTCTGTTGCTCCTCAACCTGCCCGTCCATACCATGGAGCAATGCCATGAGCTATGTGACAGCATCCTTCATAACAACAGCTTCCTTCATGAGCCTTCCCTCTGTGGGCCCCTCCCTCAGTCTAGTTGCCTGAGGCCGCTGTCCACACCTTCTAGACCCATGGGATCTGCCTCCATCTGTCCCACCTCTACTCATGATCAGCCCCATTCTGTGTCCAGACCGGAGTCAGGAGAGGGAGCAGGTCCTAAGGAAAAGCACTGACTGGTGCCGGAGTGTGCAGAGCTGGGCTGGTGGAGTTCCCCTGCCTCCCTGGGCAGCTCAGAGCCTGGATGCCTGTGATGAAGACATCCTATTGCTTCATTCTGAACCTTTTCAGTCTTCAGTGAAAGTCAGTGGGCTGCTCTTGGGCACAGCACCCCATTCCGGGGACTTTGTACCCCCTAGACACTGATGACTCTAAGGACAGCCTTTAGCTATAGTGTCACCTACAGTGACTCATTCCCCCCCTAGCCAGTTGTGGCCAGGGAGAACAGACATGCTAGCCCAGCCCACACGAGAAGAAACGAAGCCAGGGGATCAACCCCAAGCGGGGACTCTCCTGATGAGTTGGTGAGCTTGTGTTTACCTCATCCCCTGCACTAAGATCCTGCCCGACAGCTCAGCTCAGAGCCACCCTATGCACACATGCATGCTGGTCCTCATCCCTACAGGCGGGCCTGGGCCGCAAAAGCCAGGAAGAGCTTAGCATCGGGTTCGTGGGAGAGAACTGTCAGTGTTGGGAAAGATCCTGGCATCCTGGGAGGAGGTACTGGATGGCCCCATTTCTAGGCTGCCATGACCCAGAAATCCAGAAGAAGTCTAAACACTGCTTGACCAGATTTGTGTCTGTTTACCACTCCAGAAATTAGCTACCTCTGTCGCCTCTTGAATGATACATTATGGCCAAGAGACTTCTCTCTGCCCTCCCTACTGAGACCCCACCATGAGCTCAGGGTCCCTATCATGAACCTTTAGGTCATCTAAGAGGGGACATCTCAGAAGTGACAGGGCTAGATGCTTGTGTGTCCAGGAGCCTTTTACCTCATCATTCTATACCTTTCTAAACAACTCAGCAACAGAGATAGCAAGGGGGTAACAGACAGCTGCACTATCACACAGGCTCAGGACGGAACCATTTCCCCTCCTATCCTCCTGTGTCCATTGAGGGGCCTGGGTCAGACACCAGAACAGCCAACCCTCTGGGAGCTGTCCCCGAACACAAGCCTTGCAACAGGGCCTCCAATGCAAGGAAAGACCCAGCCCTCTTGCGTGTCCCTTCAGGTCCTACCATCTGCAGGAGAGCTTTGAGGCAACCTCTGGAATTCTCCATCCCACACGAGCCTCAGTTTCCCTGTGAAGGGGGAGGGGACCCTCTCAGTTCAGCACTTAAATGTCTGTTTGTATTCCTCTAGTCACACATTTTTATTTGTGAAATGGCAGCCTGGAAAACAGCCAGCCACACCTGTTTTCACCAGGCTACCTCTAAGCCAGACCTGGCTGGTCTCACCGGTTCCGGGAGTGGATAGCTGAACCCTGTCACCAGCAATAGCTTCCCTTTTAAGGAATGTGTTGGAAGCAATGCCTGGACTCTCCCAGGGGCCCAGCTCAGCCACAGCAGCAGGCATGGGCCTAGACTGGGGGGTCTCCTTTCTCAGCCAGGAGGCAACCTGGGTATGCAAGGTGGGGGCTGGAGGCTTGAATGGTCCTTGATGGCCCATAACTTGGAAGTCTCCTAGTTGCCCCATGGGTCTGTGCCTCAGCAAAATAGTGGGCCTGCAGAAGCCAGGGCCAGCTGGCAATGGCTGTGTTAGGTCGAGTGAGAAGGCAGAAATGGCCCTGATGAATTAGACGGTTCAAGAGATGACCAGGTAAGATGCTGGAGTAGCTGCAAACACCAGTCACTTAATGACCGTCTCTGGCCACCCAAAGGTCAGTCTTCTGCTCCGGGACACCTGGCCTAGCAGGTCTGGGAGGGACTGACCACAGAAACTGACCTAGTGTTGGAAGTCTAAGAGCTCAAGGGCTTCCTGAATCCTGCAGCCCAGACTGCAACCTAGGTATGCAGCTGTGGGCTCTGTTAGACACCCTTTCCCAGTGCCCTAGGAAGCATGAGAAGAAACAGCAGCCCACCCTCCCAGGCTCCCAGGTCCCTGGACATGCAGCCAGACCAGGACTCCACACACTAAGGATCTCGGGCATTTTACTGCCCTCTAGGAGAGGGCACCTACCTACCCCACTCACTGATGACACAGTACAAATACCAGGAAGTTGACTTGGGAAGACAAACACACGAGAAAGTAGCAACCACCACCATCATGTACCGTCTCCTCCCAAGAAAAAACAGGGTAATCTTCTTTGGTGTCCAATTTCCTATCAACTGACATCCTATTCCTCAACCCAAGAGGACGAGCATCATCACTCAGGGTCCTCAGTGTCCTTGCTCATCACAGGCTGTACCTACCCTTCCGGCCACCTTTGTGTAAAGACATTGGCTGCTTCTGGTCATGCTGGGAGCCCCACCCAGCTAGGGCTCCAACACCCCAGATTACATAAACAAGATGTCCAGCAAGAGACTGAGGCTGGGTCTCTGGCATATTTGAAAAAATACCCAGTCTCACAGCCATCTGGGTCTCAACATACCAAGTTAGCGACTCAGCCATAAATTGAAACAGGCACGCACACGTGTCTGTGTATGTGGAAGCATGCATTCACATGTACGTATTAGAATGCATACTCCTGTCTGCTCACATGCTCCCCCACACATACATATGCACACTAACATGTGTTTGCATCCTGACTCAGACACGTTGTCATGTTCACATACAGTCTGACGGATTGTGACTGAGGCTGAAGTGGGGACAGATGTAGAGTGTCACCACCACAGATTGTATCAGGTAACAGACTGACTTCCCAGGACCTTGCTGGGGTCTATGCAGCAAGCTGGCCAACAAAACAGCGGGCTTGCTCTACACTTTCAGATGTTTATAAAGGGACATTCATTAAAATATCTTCACCAAATCACCCTGCAGGAACAGGTCATGTGTGACTCACAACCTGCTTTCTCAGAAATGTTTGGGGCTCTGGGGCCAGTGTAAATTTCCTGGCTCACGGGGGACCCCTCCCAACACACAATGACAACTCACACTGCACTCACATGCACAGGGAACACACACACACACACACACACACACACACACACACACACACACGGACTTATATGCAGCCCCCATAGGCCAGTCCATACCTTGAGCACTCAAACAGTGGTCACACACACTGCACATGTGTGCAGAATACCTCCCCACTCCCCATGCCGTTACCTGGTGGAATGAGGCTGTGATGCTTGCAGTGAACAATGGCGGCCACCAGAAGATCTTTGAGGACACACAGGACTTTACTGGGTACAATGTGGCCGCTACAGCACTTGTCTCTGCCCTCTGAAGAGACACTGAAGACGTCATCGGTCATCCATGGCTCCAGGCCCGATGTTTCCTTGCGGACACCCAGGCGACAGAGTGCAGGGCCATCTCCTGGCTGCGTGGCGTCTGACTCCTCAATCAGGAGAGCCTCGGCATCCACCCCCAGAGGTACCTGCACATCCAGAGGGTCCTCGGAGGAGCGCAGGGCAAACTGGAAGGCCTCCAGGTCTCTAGAATAGTCAACAAGGAAGCGGGGGTCCAAGGCATGGGCACGCTCCAGCACAGTGAACAGAATGTTCTCTGCTCTCTGGTAGTCCTGGACGCGGGGTGACTCCCTTGACTGGATGGCCAGCAGGTAGTGGTGCCACAGGGACAGCTGCTCAGTCATGTCTGGGGCGAAGAGGCAGGGGGCCGGCATCCTTGAGCAGTAGGCAGCGGGCGGTGGTGCTCTGGCTAGGAGGAAGAGGCACCTGTCCAGGTGAGGAGCGGGACTGCAGGCAGGGCTCAGCTCCCCATGGGCAGAGTTCCAGGGCGACAGGCTCCGTGCAGCAGGTTAAATAGCTGAACCCAGGCCAAGGCCTTTGAAGTGGGGTGACTCAGTACCTGACAATTAGGAGCATCACAGGGGGCTGTCCAGGGGGTGGAGGCCAGGCTGCTCACCACTCTCCTCCCTCCTCAATCTTACGTTCAAAACACACCCCAACCCAAAAGCTACTCACAGTGCCTCTGTGAAACGGGCCGTCCTTGCCCAGCCTCCCTTCCCGTGGTTCAGATGGGAAGGTAGTGACTGCCAGGACCTGTGTGGGTCCAGACCTCTCTCTAAGGCAGCTTGGAGAGGAATAAGCCTCTGGCCAGACCTGGGCAGTGTCTCCTAAGCGTTCCCCAGATACCAGTATAAATCAATCCTCCTCCATTTGCCATCCATACAACCCGCCAGCTCTGCCCCTCAGGCTCCCTGTCCCAAGCCTCCACCTTCCCTGAGAAGAGCTGGCACACACCTGGCCAGAAGCTGCTGCCTTCTAGGAGAAGCAGCCTCTGGCTCCGCCTCATGGCTGGAAAGTCTTACCTTACAAGCCACCTGCCAGTGCCCTGCCCACCGCCTCCTCCCTGCTCCGTGTTGTGCAAGCCCCGACTGGCAGGAGGGAGCCGCCCCTAGCGACCCTTGGCCCTCAGAGGAGACCCAGTGCAGAGGCAGCTCAGCTTCTAGTCTGCAAACGGCCAGCAAGGAGACAAACCCACGGGTGTCAGAGAGATGCCAGCTCTGCAGCCACACCACGCATGGCCTCAGATCCCAGCCATCTGCACTAAGTCAGAGCTACCAGAAGACAGGCTAGGAAAGCCACCCTTCTTGGGGCTGCTACTCAGAGCCTCTGAGGGGTTGCAGCCCATAGGCAGGCCTCTGTCAACCTCCATGACAGACAGGCTTTCCTCCATCCTGGTCCAGCTCTGTCTATCGGCTGCCCAGCATACGGCTCACCCTCTCCACGCTGACCAGGTTCCAGAGTGCTGCTTCTGTCCTCGCTATGGCACACGCAGCTCCCCACAGCACTGTAGTATGTGAGCGGCGGCCCTAGATAGCCAGCTCTGACCCAGGGTCAGCAGCCAGGCCGTGCAGTTCCTCCCCTTCAAGTCACCTAGGAGACCAAGCCACCCCAGGCAAGGTGCTGCCTAAGCTTCCCACCCTCTCCGCTGCCCAGTGGGAGAGACCTGGGTTTTATTTGCTCCATCTGCCCCCACCCCATGAGTGGAGTGTGTGTGTGCCCACTGAGAAGGATTGAAACAAGAGAGATGACTGTCTACAACTTAGTGACCTAAAGCCCACAGCAGCTGAACACTGTTGGCTCACACACCAGCCCCGCAGGCCACCTAAGGGCGCCTAGGAGAACTCCCGGCTTATCATCTGTGGGGTAAGCAAGCATCTGAGGCTGGAGCTCTTCAGGAAATGCAGAAGATGCAGACAAAGAGCTTGGGGTGGCCTGGGGGACAATAGTAACCTGGCATGGATGACAGAGCCAACAATGAGCCCCAGCACGGAGGCAGACCTGGGAAATGCTAGCACATCACAGTTGCTGTCAGGAGTCCACCCAGCCAAGAGCAGAGCTGAGGAGGGCTCCCCCAGCCCTGTCAGAAAGCTGTATCTCAAGAGAAGCCGGATGCCTACAGTCACACCAAGACAGTGGGTCTCAACCTTCCTAATGCTGTGACCCTTTAATACAATCCCTTATGTTGTGGTGACCCCCAACTATAAAATTATTTTCATTGCTACTTCATAACTGTAATTCTGCTACTGTCTCATAATGTAATGTCTGATATGCAGGATATCTGATGTGTGACTCCTGTGTCATTTGATCACTCCCAGAGGGGTCACGATGCTCAGATTGAGAACCAGTGTCCTCGGAAGGAAGGGAGGGAGGGAGGGAGGGAGGGAGGGAGGGAGGGAGGGAGGGAGGGAGGGAGGGAGAAAAGAAGGGAGGCAGGGAGGGAGGAACAAAGGAAGGAAGGGAGGGAGGGAAGGAGGGAGGCAGGGAGGGAGGAACAAAGGAAGGAAGGAAGGGAGGGAGAAAGGGAGGGAGGGAGGAAGGAAAGAGAGAAGGAGGAAGGGAGGGGCCAAAGGAAGGATGGGAGGAAAGAAGGAAGGAAGGAAGGAAGGAAGGAAGGAAGGAAGGAAGGAAGGGTAAGACCAGTCTACTAGGTATCTTTAAGGCAGTGTTGGGTTAACTGATAGCCTGGAGCTGACCCGCTGTTTGTTTACTGAGACTGAAGTGTCAGAATCCAAGCTGAGAGCTGGCAGATGGGGACTGAGGGGCAGGCGGGATGATAGCTCCCAGGAGCATCAGCTTTACCAACAGACATTAGAGGGGCCCCAGGCAGGAGCTGATGCTACAGCTTTCCAGTTGTTTCCTGTTCTCTCATAGCTAGGACACCGGAGCGCGCCCCACAAAGGGTTCAAGCTGTAGAGACCACTCTGCCGTTTTCACCTTTTCCTTCATCCACAGGAGTGAGGGCCCTAGGTGGGAAGCGTCTGCAAGAGAGGGAGTCTAGGCCCCACCTATTTCTTCCACCTGCCCAGTTGCCTGTCTGCAGAGAGATGGGGTCAAGGCCACACAAGGAGACCATCTTCCCATCTGCCCTTCCTCCTTCTCCTACCCCTGTAGCTCAAGGATGGCAGCACAGTCTCCCTGGTCAGGGTTCACCTTCTCCACCAGCCCCTTTGTTACGCAACGCTGGGCCTCAGGTGTCTATCAGAGAGATAATCTGGGCCGGAGGCACCTCTGACACCATGTATAGGAGACTTAGAACATGTGAAACTGTGTCTGGTGACTTACCGGGGTCATGTCCTACATGGCTCTAGGGTACGCTCTCTGCTGACCCAGGCCTGGGATCACTGCCTGTCATACACCCTCAGAATGTCCTTACTATCCCCCCCACAGCTGCCCCATGGGGACACTGTGAGCCCTATTCAGTCACATGGGGGTATGGGGGCTGTGTCACCTGCTCAGTTGAGCATGGGACACAAAAGCATGCCCTTTGTGAGCATGCCTTCACAAAGGGGTGAGGCACCAGATTCAGTGTGAAAGGGAATGCTGCAGGGGAGGGGGAATTCTGACAAGCTAAGGAGGCACAAGTGTGGATCACCTCAACACACAGGGTCACAGGGTACACAAGGCCATTCTGCCTGTCCCAGGGCCATCTGGTCAACCCAGGACAGTTCTATGGGTGCAGTCTCTGTTAGGTCCCCCTTTATCTTCATGTTCACAAGAAATGTTTTTGTTGTTGTCAGGTTTGAGTTCAGGGGTTGCATATGGGTTTACTGAATAAATAAGCATTGCATTTATTATTTTAACCATATTAAAATATGCATTAAATGACATTAAAATGTTCACACTGTGTAACTGTCACTACTGCCATCTACCTTCAGAACTTCATCATTCTTTTTGTGAGACAGGGTCTTACTATGAATCCCTGGCTAGCCTGGAATTCACTATGTAAACCAGGCTAGCCTTGAACTCACAGAAATCTGCCTGCCTCTGTCTCCTGAGTGCTAGGTGTGCACCTTCATGCCTGGCTAGCCTCTCTTCTAAAAAAGAAACTGTGTCACAGTGAGCCACTACTCCCCCCCCCACACACACACTCCTCCCCAGCCTCAGCAGTGAATGGGGAGAATGATTCCCTCTCTCTGCAGCTCTTTCAGCTCTAGGAACTTCATATAGATGGAATTGCACACTCCCGTCTTGTTGTGACTGGCTTACTTACTTCACTCAACCTGATATCCTCCAGGTCCATTCCTGCCACAACATGTGTCAGAACGTCCCTCCTGCTAAATACTGAGCAATCACCCACTGTGTGGATGTCCAAATGTTGCTTATCTATTCATTCACCAGCAGACACTCGGTTGCTAGGAGCGTGGCAGCCAGATCTCCCCATCTCTGTTTTCTGTTCTCCTGGGTACACACCCAAACGTGGAATGGCTGGATCACGTGGCATGTGTTTAATTTCTGAGGAAGTACCATGCTGTTCTCAGCCAACTTCACCATTTCACATTTCAGCAGCATCCACAGCCTCCAGTTAATCTTCAGATTCATCAACATACTTCTCTGCTTTCTTAACAGCAGCCACCCTAATGGGTGTGACGCTCATCGGTACAGTTTCCCCCTAACAATTAGTAATGTCAAACATTTTTGTAGGTTTATCAGCCTTTTATATGTGTCCGACAGAGAAATGTCTATCCCCATTCTGGGCTCATCCTTCAATTGTGCTGTGTTGCTGAGTGTTTGGAAATTTTTATATATTCTAAATTTTATTCCTCTATCAGATGGATGCTTTGCAAGTATTTTCTCCCATAGTATTCTGGGCACTGTCTTTTGCCTTTCTTAGTATCGTCCTTAAGCATGAAACGTTTTAATGTTTATAAAGTTCATCTGTTATTGTTGACATCATGTTTGCATGGTTGTATCCAGGAAGTCACAGCCAGATCCGGTGTGTTGGGCCTTCCTCATTTCTTTATGCTGTGGTCCTTGCTAAATTGTCAATGACTGGCAGCCCTACACCCTCTTCTGTCATTGAGGGCAGAATTTCCCTCCCAGTCTCATCCTGGTTGTATCTTGGTATTCAGTGTTCTCCATTCTTTGAGAATGGAAGACGAGGGCAGGGTCTCTGAGCCACCCTGGTAGTCATTATCCAGGACCATCCAGCACCTGTCCTTTGAACAGGCCAGGTGAGCACTGAGCAGGTAGACAGAGAGGTTGTCCTCTGCCCAGGGAACCCCTCAGGTCCTCCTCATCTGGATCCTTCATCTGAATCCTCATCTGGCCTCTCTTCTCTATGCCATCCACTGGTCTTATGAATGCCATACTTTGCCATCCCTGACCCAAAACTTCCTGGACTAGGAAAAGGACATTAGAAGTCCTCATGAAGGGTCCTGTGTGTACCTTCTGTGTGATGGCCGGGTGCCTACAGTCTCACCCCAACCCTGCCCTGGCCTCTCCACCTCACTCAACAGCCAGGAATGAGGATGGTGTCATTCAGCCTCAGAAGTAGTTCTGATGCCTGGCCCTGTTGGGCTCTGACATCCTCCAAGCATAGTTCATGTGGGGGACAACCCTTGTGCTGTGAAAAGGGTGGAGGGCACAAAGGTATGCCATGTCCTGCCCTTGCTTCACAGCCTCAGGATAGCCTGTCTGGCCAGAATTGCTCTGGAATCTGACTTGCTGTCTCTGGCCATCTCTGTCCCTTTGGTGACTCTGTGCCCCGGAGACAGGGTGGACTGCACACGTGCTGAACTCACAGGTCCAGGGGTGGCAGCCATTGCTCATAGGGAGTGGCCCGTGAGGACAGTCGAGGCTGGGCTGACCTGGGTTGCAGCCCCTTTGCTGTCTGAAGTGTGTGCCCTCTAGGTTCTGGAAGGGAAGTGCCCTATGCACTATACTTACTCTGACTCACCACAGCCCTACTCACTGTATCAGGCTAACCTCCCACCGTCACCCATGTGTCTGTGCCCATCCATGCCTGAGGCCACTTAGGACGATGCTCACCTTCAGAACCAAACAGCTATGAACTGTCCTCCAAGGAACTGGAGATCCAGGGTTTGCAGTGTCCTGGGGCTGTTTCTGCTGAGGTTTGAACAGCCTGTTGGACAGATGGCTACACACAGGGGCAGAATCAGCCACATGCTAGAAGTTTGGACAGGAGGGACAGAGCATGTCCTTGACAGCTAGGATATAACTTGCTCCCCAGACTTCAGGACAGGAGGCTCAGGGTTCTGAGTCCAACAGGCCAGTCTGTTAGGAGGAGGGACAAGGCCATCTTGAGCCCCACTATCCTCAATTGTCAATCTAACAGGACTCAGTATAGAACATGCTCTGGGCTTGCCATGAAGATTCTCCTTGTCATCAATAGGACTGGACCATAAGCTGCATTCATTGAGTACATAGAGCCCAGGCTGACCCCGGCATCCAGGGTAGATGCAAAGACAGGGTCTTAGGCTCCTGTGCATGGCCAGGAGGGATGAATTGGTGAACTATGTCAAGGGCCTTTCAGACAACCCAGAGGACGATGGACCAAGGTGGTTGTCAGCTGGTTGAGTGCATCCTGGGACCTAAAGACTGACTACGGGGGTCAGACGGTTTGCCTGAGTAGGGAACAGAGTGGCTCTACCTGAGAACCAGCCCTCCTATTCCTAGGACACTCCAAGGTTGCCTCTTTGTCATGATCATGCTATGCCAGAAAAGTGGATGAATGCATTTGTGATTTCCATGTCAAATTTTATTGAATAACAAAAAGTACATGGGGTTAGCAGTTTCAATAACTTAAATTTTTTTTGCATAATTCTGCCTTCCTTGATCACCTGGGCCAAGGTGAGGGCAGATTATTTTATTCTAATTTGAATTACTAATATTAACTTTGACATCATATAGCACTCAGTAAATATATCTCTATATCTGCATGCATATGTATAGGACACAGAATGCATGAACAGAAAGAGGCTGCAGCTGAGTTCAAAAGGCTTCGGAAGTAGGTTGAGAATCTGTACTGATAAGATTACAAACCAAACCAGTGCCAACAGAATAACCGGGGAGAGATGCAATTCTACACGGCTTAGGCAGAGCAGGTAATGTGCCAGGCTCCGACAGGGAAGGTAGAAGATGGAACCACCTTTGCTGCTGTGGAAGGTCTGTCCCTTCCTGGTCCTTAGATAGCTATGGCACACATCTCACTACTGATCATAAACTTCTTTGACACATTAACTAAGTCAGTTTGTGACCCTTAATCTCGGGCTTGAGGTCTGCACCTCTGGGTGTGGTCAGCAAGCAAACAGTCTCTCCAGATAGTAAATAGGGGTTCTAGGAAGAGCTTGGTCCCTCCCTCAGTTCAGCTTCACTCCAGGTCTCCAGGGAAACCGCTTAGGCCAACAGTGTTCCCTAGTCCTCAAGACAAGCCTTTACTCCTATTTCCAGGGAAACCCAGCCCTCGGCGTCCTGGTTGCCACAGCAACACTCATGGGCTTGCTTGGCGTTTGGTCTCCACAATCAAAGTGAGGCGGCTGTGCACCCAGGAGCAAGTGAATTAACAGGGCAGTGCATGCATAGTGGCCCTGGGACTCCGCACAGCTGTGGGGAGGCACACGGCAGGCAAACTGTACGAGGCAGTTGAGGAGCCCAGGCACTGTCTATCTGGGGTTCTGTGCTCCTGCCCAGGATGAGCTCCACGTCCAGCAATCCTGAAGATGGGGATGCCACAGAGCAGTCTCAGCTGGGGCTGGCCACCGTGATCCAGGTCAGTGAAGTGGCTGCCCTCGGTGACCTCTGGAAAGCTGGTCCTGAGAGCACTTAGAGTGCGCAGGAAGTGCAGCTGCACCTCCCAGAAGCATGTTCTCCTTGCGCATGTGCTCAGAATGAACATGAGTGCGCAAGTGCAGACCTCTGGCCCAGCAAAGCAGCTCAGAAGGCCAGCCCCTCTGTAGCCGTGGGCTTGCAGGCTGCACACCAAGGTGGGGCGGCGGTAGTGGGGACGACACGGGCTCCACCGTACCGGTAGCCAGGTATGGGAGCATTTGGGTCTGAGCTGCAAGGGGGACTTTAATTTGGAGGTATCCCCAATACCCACTCTGAAAGCTGCAGAAGGTTTCATTTCTACCTTCATGGAACTTGCAAGACAGTACTGATGGAGTCACGCACCCCCACATCCGGCTCCTCCTCACCACCTGCCATTCCTCAAAGCTCACCTACTTACCAACCCTGCTGTCCCTCATCCTGAGCCTCCACATCCTGCTTTCCCTGCACTGTCGTCATCCTATCACCCCAGCCAGGCAGTCCCCGTCCCCTGGGGATCTCAGTG
Organism: Cricetiscus sungorus; assembly: GCA_030556225.1. Lineage (NCBI taxonomy): Eukaryota > Metazoa > Chordata > Mammalia > Rodentia > Cricetidae > Cricetiscus > Cricetiscus sungorus. The sequence continues at coordinate 15,573,676 of JANBXA010000328.1, read as the reverse complement.
TAACCCAGATGGACCTGATGACTCAGAGTGGTCATTAACCCAGCTCTCAGTCCCTTGAAGCCATGCTGCAGGGGGTTGACATGGTCCTAAGTAAACAGTGCACCAGGTCCCCTGAAAGGAGTAACCACACAGATGGTGCCAAGTGGCTAAATGACATGGTGGCACCTTTGCACACATAGGCATACACATCTGCCCACATAGGACAGACCGTGACACAGAGCATTACAGCCAGCTGGCGGGGAACAAATGGTTCAGTGGGTGAAGAGGGTTGCCATCAAGTCTGATGACCCTAGAGATGACTGATATCAAAATTTGTCCTCTGACCTCCACACAATGGCACACACACACACACACACACACACACACACACACACACACACACACACCAACACCACACACACTCCAACACCACACACAAATAAATAAATGTAATATAAAAAATAAGTCAGTTGATGCAACAAGACAAGAGATTGTCCTGGGTGGGACTCTCAGCCGAGAGGCCACTCTGTCAGCTCTACCTGAACGGGTTTCAGGCCGAGTACTGAGAGTAAGGCTGATGATGGGTTCAGAAAGAGTGGCCAGCACAAAATACTCACAGCCTATCACATCTGAGCATCGCATAACCCTGTAAGAACCTGATCATCTCCTTTGAGGCTTGAGGGTGGCAGTGAGTGGCTGGGTGTTTGCCAGTGGACTCGAGGGCGATGCAAACTTCTCTGGGTACGGGTGCTGGGGGCTTCTGTCTGCCCCTAACCGCACTGTCCCTGGGAGTCACCTGAGAGTCATCCAGAGCCTGGTGAGGCTGTTCTGTCTGCCCAGCCACACCTACTATTTGCACAGCTGTGATTGAGATCTCTGTGCAATTACCTCAGGTGAGCATGCAGCAGGAAGGCGCCATGAGATACCCAGATAGGCATATCAGACCGGTGGCAAGACTTGATGGATCTCCATCTCCTCTGGCTACATACAGGGTACTGTGGGACCCAGAGAAGGGCTGAGCTTGAGTGGGGGAAGCCTCCTACGTGACCAGGAGCGTAGCCTTTGACATCAACCTGCTTCCTGTGCTGGGAAGAGCTCCTCAGCATACCTCTTCCTCCAGCCAGAGTTCTTTTTCCCTTGCTGCATCTGCACACCCTCCTCCAACAGCCTCTGCATGGTGTCCCAGAGCACCCAGCCCCATGGGCCTCTTGAGAGCTAGAACTGGAGACAAAGGCCAGGCTTAGGAGCCCTGAGCTTGGTCCTGAGTGCAGGGTTGGGGAACAAATGGCTCGGTGAGTTCAAAGACTCCTAAAAGTACACATGAAATGTGGGGCTCACTGTGCACCAGGAGACAGAGCTTCCTGCATCCTCTCAGGCCCAGAACTGATAGCATGCCTAAGACAGACGGGAAGTAGCGTGGAAGGACTTCCTATCCTTGACTTGGATGCTTTAATGGCATAGAACTCTTCAAGCTGTTTCTTTTGGGTTAAGTTCTAGTTTTCTGGGAACTTGTCCATTATAAATTTTCATATTTATTGGCAAAAGCTGTTGCTATGGTTTGGGTGTGGTTTGAATGTGCCCCCAAAGGGTTCACGAGCTGGAAGTCTAGGGGGTGACGGTAATGAGGAGTGGAAAGTGTTTAGGTCATAGGGCACTGGCCCCAGAAGGGATTGGTGGCTTCTTTCTGGCCCCCACCTTCCTCCAGGATGAGTTGTTATTTAAAAAGGGGGGAGCAAATCCGGCTCCGGAACTCTCTGGCTCCCCCCATACACCACACACTGTTTCCTTCACATCAAATCCCTCACAATGGCATCTGCCATGTTGGGAGATAGCCAGACACCTCACCAGTGCCCAGCAGAGGCGCTGCCTCCAGCTGCGTGAGCTAAATGATCCCCATTCCTATAGCCCAGCCTCGCCATAGCAGCAGGACGTGAACAGGGTGGGGGCTCCTATGTGTCTGTCCTTTTAATACCATAGGACCTGAAGCAGGGAAGGCAGCCACTTAGGACGTTCTGTTAAGTATAAAAAAGTGCTGGACTAGCTAGCCAGGGGTGAGCGGGTCTCCCTGAGTGGCACTTGTCCCTTCTCTCCGTGGCCGGTAAGTTACTGTGGCCAGTAAGTTACGGCTCTTGTCTTAGTTAGGGTTTCTATTGCTGTGATAAAACACCATGATCAAAAGCAACCCGGGGAGGAAAGGGTTCATTGCATCTAGCAGCTTGTAGTCCATCATCCCCGGAAGTCACGGAAGGAACCTGGAGGCCATGGGGATGCTCTTTAATGGCTTGCTCACACCTGGCTTCTTACACAATCCAGGACCACCTGTCAATCCAGGGATAGCACTGTCCTCAATGCCCTGGGCCCTCCCACATCAATCATTCATTCAGACAACACCCCACAAACTTGCATACAGGCCAGTCTTACAAAGGCATTTTCTCACCATCCAGACCCAAAATGGTTTCATCTTCTCAAATTGTCACCCTCATTAAACACTGACTCTGGCAGCCACCAGCTTTCTCCACCAGCCTGCTCTCTGTCTCTGGGTGTCTGACTGTTGTAGGAACCTCACATGGATGGAACCGTCTGACAGCTTATTCCACTTAGCATCCTGTCCTCAAGGTCCTCCCAAGTCACAGCATGACTGAGTGACAGTCCCTCCTGTGGATGGACCGTGCATCACTCACCAAGTCATTCCTCCATGGACCAATGAGCTGCTTCACCACTGGGAGCACCAATGGGATGCAGGCTCATCCGTCTGGGTCTCTGGTTCCGCTTTTGTGGGGTCTGTTCTAGAAGAACTGTGGGCTCCAGCTCTAATTCTACCAGAGCCTGCCTTATTTTTCAGTGACTCCAGTATTAAACATTCCCACTTTCTTCTGCGAGGGCATGTGCTTAAAGCAAGATGTTATAGGAACTGTTCTCACTCGCAACTGCTAACAATCAATTCTTCAACCCCCTGGGTCCACCTGGTCTAACATCAGCTACCCAGGGCTAGTACCAGGGCCCAGCCTCACAGGATGAAACTCTTCAGACGCCACCACCATTGTAGGCTGCCTCTGCCCTCTGACTGGCCAGCTAAATCTGAGGTTTCCCCAAAACAGCTCGCAACGCTCAGGGACCACCTCTCTGATTTAAAGGACTCCTTCAGGGAAATCCACAGAGGAGTCATGCCAGGTAGAGCCGTTAGGGACACGCTTGTTCCAGTCCTGCATCTACACCACGCCCCTCGCTGGGGTTTTCATGGGTACTTCCTGTGTAAATACTTCTGGTTACATCCTGGTGACTGGAGCACTAGATCACCAGATGTCTTGGGGGACAGAAAGATCCAGAACTCTCACCTGGCTCTGTCATTCTGGAGTTCCCCAGGGGCCCAGCCATCCCCCTCCTGGTTCCCTTTCAAAGTCACTTCTCACTTTAAAGATCAAGGGTCCCAGGAACACAGGCCCACCAAAGGACAGGATCTGACAGAGGCCCAAGTGTGGCCTGGCCTCAGTGCTAATCACACGCCAGCCACGGAAGGACACACTATCTCTATCTCCAGGACCACATGTCCAGACATCAGTGCCACTACACTGACCAGACAGACCACATCCTCTGCTAGACTTTTCTTACCCATGGTCCAGAGACAGGCCCCACCCTCCTCAGCAGGACATCCCAAGCCTTGACAATGAGTTTTCTCCTCTGTCTACTCACCCTTTCTCTCTCACCCCCCCCCTCCTCACCCTGTGTTCTTTATCCTGGGCCTTTATGTGCACTGCTTTGCAGACCTGCCACCTTCCCCCAGGAAGCCTGTGTGAGTGTCAGGACATAGGAGCAGACAAGACAAACAGCATCTTCAGCCTGCTGAGCGTTCCCTGCTCTGAGTCATTTTGTAGTAGTCATTTTGTAGTTTGTGATTCATACCTTCAGCCATTCCAACACAGCTTTCAATTACTTGTGTTGGGAACCTGTCTGAGCCTGTTTGGATGCCAAGCATTGTGCTAGAGGTGGATGGATAATCTGTTTCCTTCATCTTCATCTCCTGCTCCAACATCTAGCCCCTCATGACTTTAGATGCTTCTTCTCCAGGAGCAATGCCCATACCCCAGTTGGGGGTGGGTGGGGATGAGGGTGAGAGCTATCAATCAAAGCAGATGCAAAGCCAGCCTGTCAGACACAGTAGATGTTACTAGGTACCAAGTCCAGTGGTACCGGCCAAAGTGCTCTGAGCCTGCTCTTGGCCAGGCAGCCAAGGGGATGCAGGAGGGTCCACAAACATCCAACCAGGTGCATATAAGGCAGGGAGCTGTCAGAGACTTGTATATCCAGAAAACTAGCCCCACAAGTGTTTGGGGACCTAGGGATGTGTCTCAGTCCTAACACAGACCTTCTCAGCAGTCCTAAACATGCTCAGCTCCGGTTTTCCCACACAGAGGGAGAAGGGCAGAGTTCCTGATTTTAGAACACCTGCTCCTGGACAGTGGCCAGTGCTAAGCATCTTCAACCCACCTAACCTGCCTCCACTCATACCACACTCACACACTGTCACAGGCTCCATCATGTTGGAGCCCCCAGCCCAACCTCCCAGTTCCAGAAGTCGGGCTGGCCCTGCAGGCCTTCTGCAGTATTGAATGGGGCCACACGGGGGCACTGTTGGAGCTCAGCATGCAGATATTAGCAGCCGCAGGCCTAGCCACTGCTCACCCCTGCACGGCACTGAGATGCAGGCCAGCTCTCTGTCACCCAGTCATGTCCTGCCTGCTGCCTAGGGTAGAGTCTGAGATAGTATCAAGTTACACTGGCCTTGTCGGGGATTTGGAGCCCTGGCCTTGCTTGCAGCAGAGCTCTTTATTTGAAAGATAAGGCTGGGCTCTGCCTTTCTCCACACCTGAAGCAGCCAAGTTCCTTTTAAAATCCATTCTGCTCTCTGCTGGGGACCAGCACCTAGACTGTCCACCTGTCTTTGGTCATAGTCACGAGCATGAGGCTGTGAATTAGCTCACGAGCTTTGCCATTTCTGCTTAGAGACCCCCCTTGTCCCTGTCACACCATCCCTGCCACAGGAAGACCCACAGGGAGTGGGCGGGTGCTGCTGGCACTGCAAGAGGACCCCAGGGAGCCCACCAAGGGGGATCTTAGGAGGTAGTGGGGGCTTCACACTCTCGCCTTTGCAGTCCCTGCTTGGCCCTGGGACTGGGAAAATGGAAACCACTTCCTCAGTTATACCGGGGAGTTTAATGCATCGTTCGTTTCTGTTTTGCTTTGTCTTGTTTTCTTTTCCTCTACCTGCAGCCTGGAAGGAGAGTGTTGGGTGCCTCTGGGACCACTTGCAGTACCTGTCCCTGAGTGCTCTATTCTGCTGTTTGAAGTAGCAGTGAGAGGCCCAAACCTGCTCAAGAAGCCCCTGCAGGGGACACATTTGACTCTTCCTCGTGCCCAACCTAGACAGCAGCCCAGAGGGAGCACTAAGCTCTCGAGGCCATGCCCCTCAGAGTCTGGACCCCAATGCCCCCTGCCCTTCCTTACCAGTGGGTTGTGCTGGGATGTCGCTTGGATTCCCCTTCAGGGTGATCACCCTGAATCCAGAAAGAGCGCACGAGAAGGGTCATGCCTGTGGGGCCGGGTTGAAGGATAGGACAAGTCCACAAGCTGGAGCCCATCCTTGTCATAGGTTTCTTTCCTGGATATGGAGGGCTGGAACCCTGCCCCTGACCGCAGCCTCCCACCCACAATCACTGCCCCTCCATGTGTGAGAAGATCCAGAATGGGGGAGGATACGTACCCCACCCCCAGAGCTCCCATTCCAGGCAGTCTCCAGGCACGGGCAAAAGTGCAGTGTGACGTTCCGGGCCACCGGAGGATAGGGAGGGTAGTTAACAAGGAAGGGCAGAGCAGTTTCCAGGCCCATGGGGGCGTGGGGGTGTGGGAGGTGGGAGGGGTGTGGGCAGTGTCCATCCAGTTACCAAGTGCAGAACACCTATCAGGCAGCTGGTGCCAGGCCTTCCTCCTGCTCAGTCTCCCACCTTTCCAGCCCTGAACCCATCCTTCACTCAACAACAGCCCCTGCATTTCATAGTCCATAACTTCACAGATAGTTCCACTGATGGCCCAGTAGGGACTCCTCCTCACTTCTCTTTGAAGGGAGTCCTGCTGCAACCCAGAGAGTGAGGTAGAGGCCAGTCCCCGGATGGGACTCCCTCCATACAACCACAGAAGAATCGGAGGTGCTGACATTTGTACCCTGAGTCTCAAACAGTAGCCTCCGTAGGGTATTCGGCACAGGTTAAGCTGAGGAGCACACTGAGAGAAATAGGAAGGAACAAACATGGCCCAGCTCGTCTGAGTCTGAGGTCTTTTAGAAAAGTGACCATGGAAGTCCCTTTTGCAAAACCTTGGTGTCCGTCCCACCAAGCCTGAAGTTCCCCCCAAGAGACTATGCAGGTCCCCCATTCGCCCAGAACCAGGCTGGATAGGAAAGACCTGGCTGCAGAGATGCTGGTGACCCACCCGGACTGGCGGGCCACTGATAGCCACATGGACAAAGCCTGTATAGGGCATATGCTGTAAACAACCCTAGCCCCACTCCCCACCACCGGCCAGATTTGGGGTTGGGGAAGGAGGCAGTCCCGGGTAAGTTCCCTGGGGATCCAAGTCCGGGTCAGCACAGACCTCCTTGCACGAAGTAGCAGAGCCCCGCGCCCTTCCCCCTGCTCCATTTGGGTGGAGGCGGGGCGGCCCTCGCTAGCAATCCTCCCGCGCACTGGGGACCGGAGGCTGGAGGGGAGGGCAGGCTGCCAGGGACGCGCCCCTCCCGCTCCTCCTCCGCACCCCTCCTGCTCTGGCTGGGCGTCGACCCATCGCAGGCACCCGGCCACAGCTGGAACCTATTACGCCCCCAGCGCCTCTCGGGACGTCTCGGCTAATAAGTGACCCTCTGTAAACGTTAGGAATGAGTCAAGTTTGTGCTGCGCTGCTGCTTTCCCGTTAGCGGGTGGCGCCGCTGATGCTCCGGGGAGAGGAGGGAGGGAGGCAGGGTCCTTCCGGCCTGGAGGGAACCTCTGAATGGAGCCAGCATCACTTCTTTAATCTGCGGACCTGGAGGTGATGTTTGCTACCCCTTTAGGCCTTAGGATCCCCCTCTGCAAAAACAGGGCAGCCATGCCTGGGCACTTCCAACCATAACTCTTAGACAAGCAGGAGACAGAGGCCTTGGTGGTCTTGGGAGGAAAGAGCAAACAGAGCTCTGCTCCTCACCAGTGGAGCTGCTATACCCAAGGAAGACTGTTTACCACCCACTCAGAGCGAGACTGGGAGGTCCTCTGGAGGAGCCTGAAGTGAGGGCACCTTCCCAAGACCACCTAGGGGAGGAAGTGCAAAACCTTAGGAAAGTAAGTCTTTGCCAGCCTGAAGGGGCAAACTAACCAGGCTGGGAGCTCACTCATTTGCAGGTCTCACTTTCGCAGGGTTCGTGGGGAGCCAGGACAGGCCCTGTCCAGGGCGGTGGAGAACCTGGGTATTGGGATGACTCCAATCTGGCTAGCCTAAGTGAGGAATCTGCTGAGCAGTGGCACACGACTTTAATTCCAGCACTCAGAAGGCAGAGGCAGGTGGATCTCTGGGGTCAAGGCCAGGTTGCTCTACAGAGCGAGTTCCAAGACAGCCAGGGCTACACAGAGAAACCCTAAGTGGCAGGTAGGCTCTTAATCCATCCCCATCATCCCGTCTGCCTGTCCCTCTGTATCACAGAACAAATCAGCCTACAGGACCCGACTAGGTCTCAATCCCACACCCATTCCTTCCCCCAAACATGTGCCCCCCCAACAACTTGTTACAGAGAATCTGAGAGCCCAAAGACCTTCTCTAGGTAGGAATCCTGGGTAGGCAAGATGCTGTTCCCATGGTCAGAGTCTGCGGAGCACTAAGCTTTGAGAGCAAGAAGCGTATGGCTCCATGCCATTGCAGTCAGAAGCTCCAGTATGGCTTTAGGCGCTTGAGACAGAGATTGACTGCTCTGGGCTCAGAGCACCTGTCTGTGCCCTCAGCTCTAGGTACCCAGCCTTGCCTCTAGGACCCTCAGTAGCTCTCCCAAAATTCTTCAGGGCCTGGCAGCTCCCTTACCACCTTCCTTAATTTCTCACAGTTTCTGCCCTCGGTTGCTCTTTCGAACACTTCAGTTGTCAAGCCTGGTATTGTATAGCTCGTAGCTTCAGGTGCCAGGGCTTTTGGCTCCTTCTACTTTTGCTAAGACTTAGAAGCTTGGAGTCTTGTCTACAACTCACCAGCGCAGCCTATGTCACTCATGATAAAGAGCACAGCATGAGCTCGGAATGAGCTTTTTCTTGAATCTGATATTGTAACACCAGAGTGCTCAACACAGGAGAGGGGTCTAACCCAAAAAGAGTGACCAGCAAGCTGCCTAGATCGCTGGTACAGGGTCCACACACTGTGGTCGGCCAATCACATGCCTCATGCTTTCTATTGAGTTGCTAGAGGAAGTGCCCACCTTTTAGTCTGAGTCAGCCTAGGACTTAGCCCAGCCTGCTTAGCGTTGCAAAGGGCTTAGAGGTAAGCTGTGCTAACCCTTGGCTAGGAATCATCTCAAGTAGCCATCTTCTGGATGCCCTCATTTCTGCCAAAGCAATGCCTGCATCTGGCACAAGCCCATCCCACAGGCGGGGAGACTTATGGCATGTGGTTTGAGTGACCAGCCTGGCCCCACTGTGCTGTCTCCAGGACTCTTTGCTACATTGAGGTGACCGTGTGGCGACTCCCATTGATGCCAGTGAGCTTGTGTGAAGGGCCTGCCTGCAGGTTGTCCAGGGCCTACAAGAACCAGAGCTCTGGGGTGTTTTTCAGAAGTTGGAAGACACCATCCTGAGCCCCATGGCCAGCAGGGAGGACCGGGCACTGACCGTGCGTGGAGAAGGCCAGAGGGCCTTACCCACCCCTGTGCCAGCCCGTATCCGAGAGATTGTGTCGGGCAGCCTGGCAGAGGAGCCACTCTCAGGTGAGGGTGCTCAAACTGCTCAGGTACGGCGGGGGTGGGGTGGGTGGGGCTCAGAGCCTGGGGGAGCCACGCCATTAGGAGTGACTGTGGCTCTTGCTGCCCATCCCAGACTCTCCTAGCCCCATTTTTCCCGAGCACACTCTCCACATTGGGTCCCCGGGAATCATGCAGACAGCTATGAGGCTGTTATCAATGCTATAGAGCTGACCTCTGTGTTGTGGCACCGTTATACAACTGTGTCTTGGTTTTATCCATCTTCTTTTTTTGTTTTTCGCCAGAGTGAAAATCCTAAAGGCTGACACTTTCAGTTTAGGTTAAGCACAGACATCATGAACTTTCTTTGCTTTTCATCCAGCCCCACACATGTAGCTTTCTCATCATTGCACTGCAGGAACAGGCTTCAAAGAATCCATCCCTACATGGAGACCAAATAGGAGCCAGGCTCCCTGACCCTCAGTTGAGCTCATGACTCCCTTCTGCAGGGGTCTTGATGGCCCCTTTGTGTCATAGGAGTCTGTCTAATCTTCAGACAGCCCCAGGCTATTGTTGGGTGCGTGGAAAGGACAGAGAAACACCACCGCTTATTTGAAAAAAGTATTCTTACTACGTGCAGGGTCCTGTTACCCCAAAGCAGCAGTCTCATGACTGCTCAGGACGGGTGATACCAGTGCCCCCCCCACATGCTTTAACTGTAGGCGTTTGGCCTGCCCATGAGTCTGAGGGAGTTAACGGGGTTTACCAAAGGCAGCAATGGTAGGAGGGCGCTCAGTAAGAGGAGAGGAAGTTGAGTTCCTCATGGAAGCCCTCTCCTGTTGCTCTAGGCCTAGCAGTATGATGCTTAGGTAGAGCCCTGGCCTGATCTGGATGCTCTGCTCACCACAGGACTGCCAGAGCTGCCAGCTGCTACAACGCAAGCACAGGAGGAGAGTGAGCTCCTGCAAGAGGAGCTGGCCCGGTTGGAGGACCTGTTGGCTCAGGCAGATGCCGAGCGGGAGGAGCTGGTTAGCAAGTGTCACATGGTCAGCCAGAGGGTGAGTGTGCAGCTGGCACTTGCAGGCCAGCGCTCACAGCCTGGCCCTTGTTCGGGATCACCTCCCAGGACCGGCGATCATAATTGCAGGGCCATCAGCCAGCCTAGAGACACTGGGCAGTAGATGGAGAAATCGAGGCTAGACCCAAAGGTGTGAAGCCGGTGCGGTCCCTTCAGATGTATGCGTCCCACCTGCTCCAGGAGTCCTGTGCAGTGGCCTGGTCAGTGATGACCTGCTGGTCCCAGGGCCTGGTCAGCCATACCACAAAGCTAGCTCTGATCAGAGGATATAGCCAGGGAGGACTGCCCCAGACCCCAGGCACAGCCTTTGGACACAGACCCAGCCCCAGCTCTTTCTCCCATGCGCCTACTTACTGCCAGGCCTCAGAACCAGAGAACTGAGGGTGACCTCTGAGATACAGGCTTCAGCCAGAGTTTTGGGGGGATCCCGTGGGCTAGGGAATGCCTTTTCTATGAAGATAGAAACTCGGGCATAAAAGTGAAGGCACTTCCAGGCAGGAGCCCTTCCCATGCATTACCCTCTCCAAGTCCAAGTGAGCTTCAGACACAGAACTGGGCAGGCTAGGTACGGGATACAGGAGAACAGCCCACGCAGTGGGGGCCCTGACTCCCCAGCATCAGCCCCCAGGCCATCTAAGGACCTAGCCTGAGCTCTGTGTGGCAGGACAGTTGAGGTAAGAAAGGCTCAGCTCTGGCCAGTGTTCCTCTAACGCCATGGGGCTTGTGACCCTCTTAGGGGTCACATATCAGAGACATTGGACATCATGTATTTACATTATGGTCCATGACAGTAACAAAATTACAATTACTAGATATCAATGAAATATTTATGGTTGGGGGTCACCACAACATGAGGAGCTAATTAAAGGGTCGCAGCATCTGGAAGGTTGAGAACCACTGCCCTAAGGCTATACAACCATGCCCAGGCCAGGCCAGGCCATGTAATCAGAAACCTGTGAAGAAAGACTGCAGGCTCGATCATGCTTGACCATGCATGGCCACGCCTCCTAGTAAACCACATTAGCCCTAAAGTGCCCACCTGCCAGTGGGTCCCAGTTCTCTGATGCCCTTTCCACCAAACTAATCCATATGAGAAATGCCATTTTCTGTAGTCCCCATCGCAAGGGTCCGTCTAAGAAAACCGCAAGGACCCCCTCATGATGGCTTGGGAGTTCCATGAGGCTGCTCTTCCTGTGAGCCTCTGCCCTGGTGCATTCTGGGGGTAGAGATCTTCCCAGCACAGGGCGGGAGATGCTGGGAGTGGTCTTCAGGGAATAGAATTTGCAGAAGTCCTTCCAAAGAGTAAAGTAGTAAGCCATGAGTCAGAGCTCAGCTCACAGCCAGCTGCAGGGGAGTGCCCCAAACTACTCCCCAGCACACAGGTGTCCAGCATGTCCTCCCCAGGTGATGCTACAAGCCCTTATCATTGGGGTCCTTTGGTCCCAATCGTCACACTGCTGGTGACTGAGAAACAGGCCCTTGGCCATCGTCCACTCCTGTGTCCCATCCTCCATCCCCCCTGTTCTCTGTGTCTTCCTCCCAGTGCTTCCCTGGCCCCATGATTTCCCAGGCTCTGGGTTCAGATCCCCACCATAGTAATGGCTGAGTGGCTCTGGGCCATAGGCCTTGGGTGTGCTTTCCTGACACCCACACTGTCCTCAGCCTCCTTTCCTAACCCGTGGGGTAATGCAAGGCGACTTTGCACCATGTGAGCTAGTTCCCAGCTGCTAAGGATGAGGGTTGAGAGGGGAGGTGCAACTTGGGAAATAGGTCAGGTCAGAAGGGTCCAGATTCACGCCCCATGGAGGCATGGCAGGACCTGCTCTTCAGCTGTCCCTGCTCCAGCCACCAGGGATCCCCGGAGCCCTGCCTCCTGCTAGCCCCGCCACTCCCACAGTATTCCCAGGTCTACTGGGACCCAAGCATCACCTGCTCAGGCAGCATGCTCCCGCCCCCCTCCTCTGCGGGCTGCAGGCCCTGGACAGAGAAGCAGGGTGTGAACAGGCCCCTGGGAGGCCCTGTATTCTGCCTCCGCCCAGAGTGGGCTTTATGTCAAAGATGCCCTACCTGGCTGACCAGAAAGAGGCAGACCAGCTGGGCTCACACTCCTTCCTAGCTGCAGGCCCGCCTGGACACCACTGAGGCCCGGCTTCGGAAGTCAGAACTGGAGCATAGCATGGACTTGGAGGAGGCACTTAGCCGGCTGGAGGTCTCACAGCAGAGGTGAGACCCACGGACAGGCTGTCCGGGTTGCAGGAGTGCAGTCATCATCCTAGAGAGGGCAGATCCTGCCGTGCCTTGCAGCCATTGACCAACCCATCAAAGCTATTCTGGGTTAACATTGTAAATTGTCCCAGGGGAAGGATCCTGGGAAGAATGGGCCAGTAACAAGCAGAGCTGGGTACCATGCTGTGCTCTCTCCCTTGCTTCCCATCGGAGACCACATACAATTTCTCACCCCTGGGACCAGGGAAAGTGAGAAGGGAGAGAAAGCCAGTCTGCAGAGTGGGAAACAGGTTCCCTCCCCTTCCCTGTGTCACAGGCCAGGGACAGACAATACAGAGCTGAGAGCTCCCACCACTGCTGGGTGAGTGAGACTCCTACTCTCCTCAGTAGTGATTATCTTTACCCTGAGTACAGGAAGCAAAGACATCGAGAGGCTTGAAGTCATAATATCCCAGAGTTGGGGTCAGGGGACTTTAGGAGAGGCCACCAACAAGTGTCAGCTGGCATTGGAGGTGGCCTTGTCCTCTGCCCACACTCCTCCGTATATATTCCCACACCCTGGACATGGCAGCATCCGTGTCATCTGAGGGAGAATCCCTCACTCCCCCTCCAGAATAGGTTTGGGCCATGGGCAGCCTCCCAAGGTGCAGCCATTGCCAACGGCTCCCTGAGCCCATCCTCTGAGTGCGATGCCTGGCCATCACCGTTGGTGGGTTACCACAGTCAACCGTGAGCCATTGGCACACACAATCCTGGGTGCCCTTCTCTAGCTCTGCTTACCACCCCAACCGCAACTACAGAACTTTTGGCTTCAAACCTCTCTGATGTCAACAGGCCCTTTTGTTCATTCTTGGCAAGATTGTACCACACCCCAGTCCCAGGAACAGCCCTAGAGCCCCACTTGAGCTGATCTCGCCATCACTAACATCCTGTGGTTGGCTTATCCTCCAGGAATCTGGCGAAGGAAGAAAATGCTGAAGAGCATTTTGAAAACCCATTTTTGGAGGGGTGGGGGGAAGAGAGCCTCAGGGAAGCCCTGATGCCTGAAGAGCTGGCAGGAGGGCCAGCATCTCCCAGAGGTGCCCAGCTCCTGCCAGCCTGCCCCGCCAAGGCTCCCTTTGAGCCTCCTGTAGCCTGTAAACTTCTTACAGGCACAGGAATGGCTAGGGGTGAGGGGAGCTTGGGGCAGAGGCAATGCCGAGGTGGTCCTGGGGCGAGTCCTTCCGATGCTGGCTTCGCATGGGCCTCGTTGCAGTTAGTGTCGATGCTTGGGAGCGCAGCCAGGGGCCATGCCCCTGAGCGGAGTTCAGCAGCCTCGGAGCACCATGTAGACCCCTTCCTTGGCTTAGGCCCCCTGGATTCGGTGTGCTTCATTAGGAAGCCACGACACATGAGGCTGTGGGTTTTGTCCATCTAGGAGCATGGGCCTTTCCCAAGTAAACACCCTCCTGCGGGGACAGCTGGAGCACATGCAGAAGGCCAATGACACACTGGCCAGGGAGCTGGCCAGGACAACACACAGCTTGCTCCGCCTGCAGGGCAAGCTGGAGCTGCGGGAGGTACGTCACTGGCCCAGGGGAAAGGTGTCGGTCTAGTTTGGTGCCTGCAGCTGATGGTGGTAGGGTGGGCAGTGAGGGTTGGGAAGGGGGATGCTGGCTTTGTGCAACCCGTCCTGGTGGGAGGCCTCGCCGTCCATTTTGCTCGGTCACAGCAGTTTGTGCCATGAGGGAAAGGAGATCAAGACTGGACAGTCCTTGTGACACTGTTGGCCTCGCAGAGAGGTTGCTCAAAACAACCCGGGTTGCACAGCTGTTCTCAAGCTCCTGGCTGGAGATCACCGAGACCCACAGTCTTGCCCACTCAAGTGTAGCATCAGGGAGTAATGTTTCCCGACTTGGGAGATGTCCGGGTCTGGCCTGCTGATCTGTCAGTGCATGTGGGCCCTCCTGCGAAGGCTGTGGCCCTGGAGAGGCGACACTATACAACAGAAGCTAAGGCAGTCCCTTGACAGCCTGCCCCGAAGGGGTCTGAATGCATACCCGAGGGCCCTGCACACGCACGGTGGCAACTGCAGTCACTTGAAGAGCATGACCTCTCCATGTGAAGGCAGCTGCTGAGGGGTCCTGGGCCTGGACCCACGTATGTCCCTTCAACAATCCACCTCCAAGAGCCACCCCTGCCCTTCCCTTCCTCAGAGTCAGGAAAGGCAACACAGAGGCCACCTGCCCCTCCCCTTGCCCCTGACCCTGCCCCTCCCCTGCCCCCTGTCCCTGCCCCTCCCCCTGCCCCATGCCCCTGCCCCTCCCCTGCCCCTGCCCCTGCCCCTGCCCCACACCTGTCATTCCTGGCAGCAGCTACAGTGGGCACACCTTCTGTAGGAGAAAGGAGGGTATGGGTGCCCGCCAAGCTGTGCAGAGGATGCACTGTCACTAGAGTGTCCCCGGGGAGCTGGGTTTGTCATCCCAGGAGATCTGGCACAGGCTTGCTGAGGCAGAGGACACCCTGTCCAGATTATGGATGTGGCCCACGCCACCCACCTGAGCGGCTTCCACAAAACAATGCTGTACAGCACCTTGGCTTCGCCCATGGTGGGTCAGGCCTTCCTCTCAGCCTGGGAAGGACTCTCTTTGCTGCTGCCAACGAGGCTGTGGTCTCTCCTGACCCAAACTCTACTCTTGTTGCTCTGGTGACTTCGCCCACCTCGTTTTGGCTTTGGCAGGCCGCAGCTTCCTGTGGCACAGCCCGGTGTGGGCTCCTCCTGTTCATCCTGCTTAAAGCTTCTCCAGCATCTGTCCTTTCTCGTGACTGGGAGGACCATTAACCCTTCCAGTGTTGCCTATGCCCACCTCTCCCTCCTCTCACGCCACCGAGGTGTCTGTGCCAACCTTACACCGTCACACCGTCTCTGTGTCGCTTGCCCCATTGCCCTGAGCCAGCTCATCACGGCTCAACCCGTGGCCTTGCTCACCACTGTCCTTCTGACACCAATCACCTCGGACTCTGACTCTTTGACTTAAATAACAAGCCTCAGGTTTGTCATCTTTAGGAGAATAGATGGAGTCTTTTCCAAATGTCCCACATCCCTGGTTGGCGTGCGTCCCCAGCAGCTATCTCGTGCTTTGTCTGATGTCCCACCTCCCGCCATTGCCCTGTTGTTTCTGATGACAGGTGACCTTTTATCCTTTAACAGGGAGCAGGTTATTGTCCTCGGAAGTTTGTGAAAATTCTTTGAAACTGGGTGAAGGCGGCTTTTTTCCTTAAAGTATTTTCAGCTGCGTTTGATGGGTGCCTCGAGGCTCCAACAGCCTTCCAGCCATACTTCAGTGGGCCTTTAGCTTCTGTGTTTGCGAAAGCCTAGGCTGTGTGTGCTTACACTGCAAGACATTAATGTTTCATCGTGGTTCCAGGCACAGGGGAGAACTGTTTCGTTTGTTCAGCTTTAACATTCTCTGCAAGGCTGTGTGTGTGTGTGTGTGTGTGTGTGTGTGTGTGTGTGTGTGCGCCGTGTGTGTTTGTGTGTGTGTGTGTGTGTGTGCGCGCGTGTGTGTGTGTCTGTGTGTGTGTTTTGTCTGTGTGTGTGTGTCTGTGTGTCTGTGTGTGTGTGTCTGTGTGTGTGTGTCTGTGTGTGTGTGTGGTGGTGTCTGTGTGTGTGTCTGTGTCTGTATCTGTGTATGTGTGTCTTTGTGTCTGTGTGTGTCTGTGTGTCTGTGTGTGTGTCTGTGTGTCTGTGTGTGTGTGTGCTGTGTGTCTGTGTGTGTGTCTGTGTGTGTGTGTCTGTGTGTGTGTGTCTGTGTGTGTGTGTCTGTGTGTGTGTGTCTGTGTGTGTCTGTGTGTCTGTGTGTGTGTGTGTGTGTCTGTGTGTGTGTGTCTGTGTGTGTCTGTGTGTGTGTGGTCTGTGTGTGTGTGTCTGTGTGTGTGTGTGTCTGTCTGTGTGTGTCTGTGTGTGTCTTTGTGTGTGTGTCTGTGTGTGTGTCTGTGTGTGTGTGTGTATGTGTGTCTGTGTGTGTGTGTGTCTGTGTGCGTGTCTGTGTGTGTCTGTGTGTGTGTCTGTGTGTGTGTGTGTGTCTGTGTGTGTGTGTGTCTGTGTGTGTGTGTGTCTGTGTGTGTGTGTGTCTGTCTGTGTGTGTCTGAGTGTGTCTGTGTGTGTGTGTCTGTGTGTGTGTCTGTGTGTGTGTCTGTATGTGTGTGTCTCTGTGTGTGTGTCTGTGTGCCTTTGTGTCTGTGTGTGTGTCTGTGTGTGTGTGTGTGTCTGTGTGTGTGTGTGTCTGTGTGTGTGTGTGTCTGTGTGTGTGTGTGTCTGTGTGTGTGTGTCTGAGTGTGTCTGAGTGTGTGTCTGTGTGTGTGTGTGTCTGTGTGTGTGTCTGTGTGTGTGTGTCTTTGTGTCTTTGTGTGTGTGTGTCTTTGTGTCTTTGTGTGTGTGTGTCTGTGTGTGTGTATTTGTGTGGGGGGGGTGTACAAGCTTGTACCTATGTGAGTGGTGTGTGAGCCCGGTATATGGTATGTGGTCTGTGTAAGTTGGTATATGTGAAGATTCAAGTGTATCGTGTACATGTGGGAGTCTATTGTGGTGGATGGCAGTGTGAGTGTGTAATCTGTACGAGTGTGGCGTTTGTGTGGGTCTGAATTCGTGTACATGTGAATCTGCGTGTCTGTGGCTCTGTGGTAGTGTGGTATATGGGAGTAGGATGAAGTGTGAGCATGTGTGTGTGGCTTGTCGGAGGTATTCCTGCTCACTCTCAGTCCACTCACCGTTAATGTGTGTGTTGGGTGCAGCTTTGGGATAGCTACCATGTTTGAGAAGACCCCCCCCCACTTTGGGCGTTGCTCAGGCCCCCAGAGGAAAGAAACCGATGCTCGGCTTGCTCCATTTAGAAAGAAGGCGCACGGCTCCTCGCCTGGACCACGTCCTGGCCGCAGGCTGTGCTAGTCCTCTCAGCCTTGTCAAGAAGAGGAGAATTTCATGCTCCCGTGAGACAGGAGCCAAGCTGTCTCATTCCTAAGATGTGACAGAGAACAATTGAGTGTCCCCTGCTGTGTCCCAAGGTGTACAGAAACGTGGTCGTGGGGTCAGACACGGGGTCTGCTGGAGTCAGGAATGGCCTCATACAGGAAGAAGTGTGGCTTTAGCCAGGCATAAGGAGAGTGTGTCCATCTGCAAAGCCATGCCGAAGAGCCTTGGGGGGAGCTAAACACCCAGGGGCCAGCAAGGAGCTAGAGAGGAGCAATTGGTACAGTGAACCCTGTGGGTCCCAGGGCCAGCAAGCAGGACACAGTGGGGTATGATGACAGGAAGGCAGCACATACACCCCGAGGACCTTCCGGACCCCACTGTCCCCTAGGCTGGGCACACGTCATGATGGGCAGTGTAACTTTACCAACACCAGCCTGGCTTCTCTGATAACTCTGCTGCTGCAGGCTACACTACTGGGGACCCTGAACATCTTGTAGACTGCCCAGGCACTGGCCCTTCCATGGCACTGAGGGGACAGAAGAGTAGCCCCTCCCTCAGAGGGCAGCACCAGTTCCTTGGGGAGCCTTTCTGTTGTGGGAGGCCTGATTGTCAGCAGCCCCGCCTACTGCGGGACAATACTCCCTGCTGCCGTGGTAGGAACTGGGAACAGTCCTCTCTTGGAGGACAAGGCAGTGTCTCCCATGTGGGGTTGGGAAGCCCATGGGATGGATATGAAGCTTGGGTACCTAACAGATGACACGCTCCCCTTCCAGCCCATGATGGGGTGGTAGGAGGCGGAAGGGACATGGCCTGAGTCAATGAATCCTCTTGTTACCAGACCCAAAGGTTGGGCCTGAGAGAGCCTGGGGACATCCTCCCCCTGTGGAGACAGGCCAAGGCTCTACAGACACACCTGGCTGAGCTTCGAGCATCCACTGGGAGGTAAGCAGAGGCGCCACCTCATGGCACCTGAGTGGTAGGAAGAGGTTCCTCCTGGGCTGCAATGATGCTGGCTCTGGCAGTGGGAAGGTGGACAGCTGGGGGAGGGGAAGGTAGGGGGGAGAAAAGGTGGATGGAGGGCAGGGCATTGTCGTGTGTGAGAGGGTGGACGCTGGCCTTCTCAGAGTTTTGGGAATCCATCTAGTCCTGGACACTCATGGGGATCATCTGACCTAGTGGTGCCCAGTGGTCCTCGATGTGATTGCATCCCCATTTACACAGAACGAAATAAAGGCCCAGAAACCAGTGTCTTACTCAGAGTTGTCCTTTCTGGCCAGGCCCATCCCTGCTCTCTCTTCCTTGGCTCTATCCTCGACATCCTATGACATATGGACCAATTCATAGCATGTAATAGGGCTTCTCCTAAAAACGGTCACTGCAGCATCCTGGGCCCCAAGACCACAGTAGGGTCATGATGCTCAGCCAACGTACTGCTCTTGTATTCCAGGGGTCTCGCTGATGTTCAGGCTGACATGGCCCAGACAGCCCAGCGCTTGCGTGCGGCCTGCCTGAGCCTCGACTCCCACCTGCGGCTGACAGCCAGCAGCATGACCAGTGACCTGGAGCAGCGGCTGAGGGAGCAGGCCAGGGAAATGCTGCAGCTGCAGGGCCTCTGGGCCACGGAGAAGGTGGCGCTACAAGCCAGGTGGGCCATGAGCACTGGCTGGCCAGAGCAGGGATGCCCAAGAGGCATGGACTTGAGATGAGGAGGAGGAAAAAGGTTGCAGTTTTCTGGGTGCTCGCACCCAGAATTCTGACATGGGGCTGCAGATCCGAGATGGAGAGCGCCGGCCGTGACAGCTGAGCTTGGAATCTTTGTTCTGTTCCCAAGATAGCAGGAGTTATCAGACTTGTATAGCGGGGAAACCACACAGTCAGGACATGGGCTGGGGTATGGTCTTAGCACTACAGGGGGGGCATGCCTTAGGGAGAAATCCTGCTGGACCCACAGCACCCCCAGGGCCCCTCATCGTCACCCTGATCTCTCTCCAGACTTTCAGAGCAGACACGGCTAGTAGAGAAGCTCTCTGAGCAGAAGGAGGCAGGAGAGAGGTCCATCCTGGCACTCAAGGCGGACATGCAGAGATTGGTTTGTGGGGTGGGAAATGGGGTGCTTTCCCGGGGGTGGGTGCACGTCTGCTTGTCTCAGAGCTCTCTGTCCGCAGAAATCTGGGCACAGTGGGGGCCAGATGGTGGTAGAGGAACTGAGGGATGAGATTGGCGCCCTGCACCATATCCTGGCCAGCATCAAGGAGGTATCTGCCCCACAATGTTTTTCTTGGATGCAGATGACCGGGGAGGGGGGCACTGGTTCTAGTTTACCCTCATCCAGAAGGTCCTGTTTAATGGTGGCCCTGCACTCTCTCCTCTTCTGCCTCTGTGACCTGGAGGTGGCCCAGTCAGATGCAACTCTGGAGTTGGCCTGGAGCAGCAGCAGTGACGTCAGGGAGGTAGAGGGCAGACTGAGAAGCCCCCCACGTTCTGTGTCGCCTCACCGGCATATATCCCCAACCCGGACCAGCTCTCCAGCCAGCCTGGACCCTGCACTGCAGGCTGTGCAGGCAGCCATTGAGAGGCGACAGCAGAGGGAGCAGGTGTGTGACCATAGCCCACAGGGCCACCAGAGCCACAGCTCTTGAGCAGCTGGGGTGCCTTTATGGAACTTTCCACAGCCTGCCCTGGGGATGGGGTTGGGGGGGGGCTTCACTGTGGGGTATGACCTGCTGTGGAGGAGGGGTTGGTGACCCAGTCTCCAAGGAGCCTGCCCCTGAGCTCCACAGCCTGGGAAGGGGCTTCAGGTGTCCGGGGACCTTTCTGAGAGAGCGGAGGTGCTTTGCATGGCTGCTGATGCTCTCTATGGGTTCCATTCCCCGGGCAGGAGCTGCGGCTGAGGTTGGAGTCTTCCCAAGAGGAAGCAGCTGGGCTCCGGGAGCAGCTGTCTGGGTACCGGCAGGAGCTGCGGGCCTCACAAAGGCTTCTGCAGGACAGGGCACAGGAGCATGCGGACCTCCTGGGCCAGCTGGAGGCCCAAAGGCAGGAGGCACGGCACTGCCAGGCATCTATTCAACTCCTGGAAAGGTGACAGGAGCAGCAGGGCAGGACAGGATGGCCCTGAGCAGCTGCCCTCTGTGAGACCTCACAGGAGGAGCAGGAAAAGGCCACATCTCCAGACCAGACCTTCTAGGAGCCAGGCTGCCACTCACTCGCACCCCCTTTGCCTGGATTGAGTAGCTCCTCTCCCTTGTCCATGCCCCCTACAGGGTGCCTGACCTGGGTTCCCCTTCCCTAAAATGCAAAGGCACCATTTGCACATGCTCTAAGCTCTCTGCAGAGCTGGGCTCATATCCTACCCGCAGAAGCCCATCCTGCCTCTGCTCTCCTGCCTCCCCTGCTCCAGGCCCCCTTCTAGGTGACCTTTCTCTACGTGGCCCTTCACCGTGGCCAAAGAACCCACTCCCCACATAGCCTTCGGGTTCCGTGGCTCCTTTGTAGCTGCCACAGAGTTACACATGACTCTTGGACCACAGAGTGCACAGGGAATCTCTGGAATCTACTGGATGCAGGCTGCATAAGAGCCAGGTGTTAGCTATGGATCTGGGAATCTTCCTGAAGGAAGTGTACAATGCCCCAGGAGCAGAGACCACCATGTCCCCTTCACTATGGTTTGGGGACAGGCCACACATCCGTCGCTGCTCCTCCAGGCAGCCTACACATATTCTGGGTGCTGCAGCACACAAGAGTATGAATCAGCCCTATCCTGGAGAGACTCAGAGCAGGGAAGAGGGTGCAGGGGGCGAGGATCAGGGCAGCCTTGCACAGGGGCAGAAGGCTAAAGGCAACAGCGGTGAGTTCCAGGAGGGCAGGGTGGCCTTCCCAGAGCAGTCTGTTGGGCAGACAGGGCCATGTCACAGAAGGAGGTCTGTCCACACCTCCAAAAAAAGAGGGCACAAGAGGCCACATGGGATGGGGCATCTGTGGGGTGCAGGATCAGAGCAGAAGCAGCAGGAGGATGCTGGGAGGACCTCAGCAGGACACAGTGAGCCCGTGCAGTGTCAGATCCAAAAGACCTTTGGGAAATGTGATCTCATAATCAGAGGACAGGGTGAGAGGAACATGGCTAAAAATTCAGAGATCCAGCTAAATGACGAGGTATGGCCGTGTTCAGGGGCTTCAGGACCCACAGAATGAGGATTCGGGGACAGATCAGGTAGACAATGGCCAGGGGTGTCCCATCTGTGGTGGAGGTTTGCAAAGATGGGGCGGACATTGTGTGGCAGAGAGGGGTCTGTGACAACTGCCCAGGTTTGGCCTGTGTGGCAGAGGGCTGGGCCATAAGCTCTGGCAAGGGAAGGGGAAGGCTGGTCAGAGCAGACAGCGGCCACCTTCTCTCAGCCAGCTAGTGAGGGCCAGTGTCAACTCTTCTCACTGCGCCTCCCTAACTCCACCTGCCTTTGAGGCCCCTGAGGCCCTGCACCCACTCAACCCCTCCTGACACAAGCCCCCTGTTGTAGGGATCCAGACCCCGTCACCCCCGACCACCCTGTCCAGTACAGTAGGTCACGATGATCTCAGACAAAGCATAGCTTGAGGCCGCCTCTCCCTTTGCTGCTGCTCCCAGGGAGAAAGTAGCCCTGGAGACAACAATGAAGGAGGTAAGAGCCAAAGCAGACATCCGGGATGCAGAGACACAGAAGCTGGAAGTCGCGAATGCAGAGCTTCGGAGAAGCCTCCTGCTGCGGGCAGAGCAGCAAGCTGAGCTGGCCCAGCAGAGCGAGCGGAGCCTGCGTGAGCTGGAGGCCAGGTGGGTTGTGGAGGGGCTGCAGGCCAGCAGGGTCCCTTAGACCGTGAGACCATAGGTGAGACGCCACCACCAGTGCCTCAGGGGCAGGGAGCGGACAGTTCCTCCTGAGCAGAGTACCACACAACCCATATTCCCGCACCTATATGTCTGGCTCTGTGTACGCAAACCACCCATGTGTGTACCCCCACCCAGGCATGCAGCTAGAGGCCGCTCTCAAGAGGACACCATGCAGCTTTGGGGCTCCCTGGGCTTAAAGGGGTTTGTTAGAATTTCCCTGCCTATGAGTTTTTGGGGGGGCATCTCTGAAGAGACCGCCTGACTTTGTCTTCTGGCTTCTGGGTTCAGCCAGGGCCGCCTGCAGCAGCTGGAGGAGAAGGTCTCTGGGTTCAGGAAGGAGCTGGCCACAGCCCGGGAGGCCCTAAGCTCAATGCAGCTGCAGAAGGACATTTTGGAGACTGAGAGGGAGAGCCTGCGCGGTGCCCTCATCCGGGTATGTGCCCCAGTACACATAGTCCTTGCTCTGTCCTTACCCACGTGGTCTGGGCCACTACCAGGGCTCCTAGTCACTCGTGAAACCTTGCTCTTCCAACCCCACTGGCCGTATCTGCTCCTAGGGGATCTCCCTGGGCCACCAGTCACCAACTCTAGTCAGAAAGAAGCTGAAGCCTCTCCCTGGAGCCAAATCTTGGTGACCACTATGGGTGACCACTTTGCCTCACAGGCTGAATCCAGCAATGCTGATTTGGAATTGCTGGTGGCACGGCTGAAGTCAGAGGGCTTAGAACAACGGGACTCCCTGGCCAAGATGGCTGCCCTGGTGGAAGAGCTTTCCCAGGACAAAGACACCCTAAACCATCTGGTGCTTCAGGTAAGGCAAGAGCCAAAGCCTCAGTTTCCCCAAGGTGCCCCTGACCCTTCTCTGTGGTCTTGTCTTATCGTCCATCCACCAGATCTCCTTGCTACCTGGATTGAGGCCAGCATCCCAAAAGTAGGTGCTGCAGGTGGGATGCAGGGCCTGGACCACTGGTCCTGGCCAAGCCTGAAGCAGGCACCACAGCATCTCCATGGAAGGCCTCCACAGGTGGCTGACTGGCTCGCAGGGACTAGGGGTATGTGGCCCACAGGTTGAAAGTCTTCCCGCCTGCTCTGCAGCTGGAGCAGGAAAAGGACCAGCTCCAGGAGCAGCAGAAGATGCTGGAGCAGGAGCGAGATGGCGGCAGGGAGCAGCTGGCACAGGCAGAGCAGCAGCTGGACCTCCTTAGGGTTGAGCGGAGAAGTCTACAGGAGACCTGCAAGCACCTGGAGCAAAAGCAGGAACATCTAGAAGGCCAGGTGGTCCTGCTCGGGCAGCAGAGTGCCCGGCTCCAGGAGCAGGTGGGCCAGGTGAGGCCAGGCTGTGCGCAGCACGCATCTGTCTTGCTGCTGCTGGCTGTACCTCCGAAGGGGGCTGGAGAGATGCCATCAGTGGATAGAGTTCTTGTTGCACAAGCATGAGGACACAAATTGAAGTTACCAGGACCCAGGGGAGGGAGGAGCCGACAGCAACATATGTGATCCCCTGTGGGGGCTCCAGGCAGGGCTGGGGAGTGTGTGGAGGAGAGGAATGAGCTCATCATTCAAGCCTGTGTGTGTTTGTTTAGTTATGTTTATGCATAGGTATGCATGCACATGTGTGTGTATTCATATGTGCACACCCGTGTGACGGTCAGAAGACAACCTCAGATGTAATTCTTCAAGGACCACCCAGCTTGTTTGGGCCAGCTTTGAGGCAGAATACCATGGTGGCATAAAAATGTGGACAAGGAAAAGGCGGTAGTGACAATCCACCTCATAGAGGACAGGAAGCCGAAGCAGGGAAATAATGACAAGACCGGGACCGGATCCCCCAGGCGCCTACTCCTAGTGACCCATTTCCTCTAGCTAGGCCTTACCTCCTAACTTGTCACTCCTGATCTTGCAGGAGTGGTCCATAGTTGGCTCCCAGCTATGACTAGAGTCAAGCCCCCCGTGGACAATGGAACAAATTAAGACTTAGTGTGTTCTTGGTAACTGTGAATTCCTCAGTATCATCCCAGCCCAAACTACAAAGCAGCAAATGCCTCGAGGAGGAAAGAGGCCCAGGTGGCTGCTGCTTCTGCAGCTCTAGGGCTCTCACAGGCTTTGTCTAGACTCTGTTGAGGTGACTGGGGGAACCCCTGTGCTGCATCTGCACCCCCACACCCCACATCCACCTCCCTGGGCACCCACAGCCTAGCAAAGGTTGCCACTGAGATTTACAGTTGGCTGCTATCTAGCAACACCCAGTCCTATCATGTCCACCAAGATTTCGGAGCGGCCATCCCTTCCACTGCAAAGTTCATGCATGATTTATGAGCGTTGACGCTTCTTACGTCTACCCACCTTCTCTACTGTCCCTCCATCTGCCTCCCATGCTCCCTTACCCTCGGCAGCCTCTTCTCATTTGCTCACTCTCTTTTCAATGTCTCACTGTCCCTCTTTCCACCCCTAGGTCACATGCAAGGAACAGGCCCTGGGGAAGCAGCTGGCACAGAGCCTGCAGGACCAGGAGGCCCAGATGGACATTCTGCAAAAAGCTCTCCATGAGAAGAACGCTCTGTCAGAGGAGCGGGCCCAACTTCTGGCTAAGCAGGAAGCCCTGGAGAGGCGCAGTGAGCTTGCGACTAAGGAGGCCGCTGATCTGAGGTACTAATGTGACCACTAGTCGAGCACAGCTGTCATGACCTTCAGACAGCCTGCGGTGTTACAACTGCAGGGTACTACATAGGCACAGTGGCATAGGGCAGGATATGTCTGCTGCCAGCATATGGTATTATGGGCTGTATGGAGAGAAAACATTGTACCTTTGAGGTGGTTCCATATTAGATGGGGTACCCTAGGGTCATCTTCCTGAACACAGGATCAACCCTGTGAGACCAGAAACTCAGCTGAGACCGGTAAAAAGACGCAGTTTCTTCCTGAAGAATGAGGAGTTCAGGTTGGCTGTGTCTGGAAGCTTCTACAACCCCAGAGATCCTTTCCCTCCTCCCTCTGAGTGGCTCTGAGATTTCATTCCCAGGGAGACTTAGAGGTAGCAAGAGGGACCATCTGGGTCTTCTGTCCAGTGTTTGTTCCCTAGCAGTCCTGGGAATCAGAGGCACAACACCGTGCAGCCTGGGATAGGGTCCATCCAGGGAACCATGGTCCTGCCAGTGGAGTTGGGGGGGGGACTCCCACAACCAAGAGGGCAACGTCCAAAACTTGGATTGGGAATGTGAAGGCAAGAACAGTGGTAGCTTATGCTGGTACACAGCCTCTGCAGAGATCCAAGGCTGCTTGGTGCTTTCTCTCCCTGGAGCCTACTCAGTCATGGAGGGCTTTCTGGAGAAGTTCCTCCCAGAACTCCAGAAACTAGGACCATGGGGAACTAGAGGGACCCAGATCTTCAACTTCTCAGAACTGAACTTTCTGAATGAAAGCGGGTGCAGACATCCAAATGGCAAGCTTGGGGGAGGTTCCCAGGCAGACAAGAGCAGAGGGGGTCCTCAGCCCGGGAACATATGCTGCCCAGAATGTGAGGCTGCTTAATGTGCATCTGGCCAGCACCTTCCATGGATGGGATCCCGTCCCTACACTCCCCTGACCCCAGACTTGACTTCTGGACCAGGAGTCATTGCATATGGATATGGCAGCCATGAATAACCACCAGTGTAGCACGATGACCAGCCAAAGCCTTGGTGGCAGGGCTGCTGGGCGCTTACCTGGACCAAGCCTCTCTCCATCCGTGGAGTGCTGGCTGCTGACCAGTGAGCTGGGCCAGGCTCCCACTATACATGATGCTGCAGATGTCCCCTTCCCAGGTGCCTTCCCCTTGTAACACCAGGCTACCACTCTTGAGCTCAACCGCAATGAGATGCTTTTGGACCTCTGTGCAAAAAGACACTGGACACACCCTCAGGTTCCCAGACATCAGAGGGTCAGAGGCCACGTCCCCTAGACAAAACCAGGTACACTTCTAGGAGGAGGCTTCAAGACAGCTCAAAGGAAGGATGTTCACCATACACAAAGAACACTGTGGCAGAGGACGTGTTCACTCGCGGAGTGGGGACTGCATAGTTAACAGTGGGGACTGTATAGTGCAGCAGATAGTGAGGTTTCTAAAGCGTGTAGCCTAAGCCCAGAGGACTTTTCCCTCAGACATCAGGAGGTCCTAGCAGGTCTCTGGTGCTCTACAAGACAACACAGCTGTGCTGAAACTGTCAGACTGGTCAAGGGCCCTGGCGTCCCTCACCCATTGAGAGTAGATCTTGATGCTGCATTATGATGGCCGTTAAACTGGAGTGCTCGTGGTGTGACCAGAGCTCAGTGACAAATCATGCTGGTGGTGCTGGGCTGGTAGGTCACAGTCAGCTGATGGTCAGCAAGACAAGCTGTTTGCAGTTGTCCCCCTCCCCATCCCCCGAAAGCTGTGGGTTGGTAAACCTCAGTCCATGTGTCCTTCTGAGTGATGACCTGCGCGTGCAAATGCATCTGGGCTGCTTTCCCCTCGCTGGGGTCATGCTGCCTGAAGCACTCCAGCTCCGCCGGTTGCTCTGCGGGTGACTTCTCCCTTGCCAAGTGCCTGATGCTGCATACATTAGAAGTACCATGATGTCTACAACAGCTTCCCATCTGTTGACATTCCAGCCAAGTCCAGCTAACCTCTTGTGTGAAGCCATAGTGAGCATCATGTCTCTGGCTGTGAGGTGTCTCTAGAATCCACACCTGGGTGTGGTCTTGCCAGGGCAGAGTCAGAGTCAGCACGCTTAATTCTCCCCCATCACTCCCTCACTAACACCAGCCATGGTTCCCTTTAACCCTTTGCTAGTCTGGTGTATGATTAATGACACTGGCTGTAGTTTGAATCTCCCTGGTCCCTGATCTCTCCTGGTAAAGTAGAGTACATTTCATGTGCTTTTGTCTATTTGATGTTTTCTTTGTAACTATTATTTTTCTCTTTTTTTTTTGACTTTGTTAATGATCATCAGGAACTCTTTACATATGATGGATGCTTACCCCTATGTTTATATACTAAATACAGATTTTCTTCCAGTTCTGCCCTTTATCCTCTTCTTTTTTTTTTTAATTTTTAAAGATCAGTTTAAGTTAGCAGACAAATTGATGGGTTTCATTACCTACCCTTGCCTTCCAACTTGACCTATAGGATTTATTCTGGGGAAAACTACCCCTCACTCCTTTAAGTGTATCCAGGTCTGTTGGCCTCTTTATTTTTTTTTAATTCTGGCTTTCGTGTCAGGCTTAAGAAAATTAAAATATCCTCTGTGTTTGTTCTATTTTTATAATTCTGTTATTCTGCTATGACTTGTTTATTTTGCTTTGTTTCTGGATTTGGTTTTTTATTTGGCCTGAAATGTGTTTTTGTGTAAGAAACAATTGATTCTTACATGTTCAAACTATGAGATACCCAGGACCACGTGGGTGATGTATCTGCTGTCTGATGCTTCTCCACAGGGCGGAGAGGGACTCTCTGGAGAACGGCCTCTTTGAGGCCCAACAGCTGGCAACACAGCTGCAGACCCAGCAGAAACAGCTAGAAGGAGAGGCCCAGGCTGCTCGGCTGGCTCACAGGGCTTTGCAAGGTGCTGCAGTGGGTGGACTCTCTCTGTCCCCACCCCCGAGTCACTGCTGGACTGAACTCAGTCCCTATAGGTGTTGTTTCTCCCTCCCTGGACCCTGTATGGGAAGACCCAAGGGCTTGGCAATTGTGTGACTGTGAGTGGTATGCAGGGGGTGCCTGGCCCATCCTATTCATGACCAACTCCGAGCTCAGACCCGGAGCTCAGGATTGGTACAGTGGTGCCCTGCCCTGTACCCATTCCCACTATCCATGTCCCCACTTGGCCTATCCCCCATATGCTGGCAGAGTAGGCAGCCGTGTCTTAAGTGGGTAATTTCAAAGGACAGAGGGCACCATGATGACACACCTCACACTTCATAGTGGAAATGGAGCGGCTGAAAAGTGACTGGGAAGTCCGAGAGACTGGGCTACAGTGGGACCTGGGACAGCTGCAGCAGCAGGCCGTACAACAGGAGCAGGAGGCGCAGCTGTCCTTAGAGCGCCAGGCACTGGCCCACAGAGAGGACCTGGCACGGCTGCAGAGGGAGAAGGTCTGTCTCCCAAGGGTCCACTTGCCAGTGTCTGCCATGTCCTCCCAACAAGCAGAAGTGGAAGAGCAGGGGAGGGCCCTGGCCACTCTCTTAGTTTAAGCGGTCAGGGAAGGCCTCCTGCAGCATGGGGGAGGGGAAGCTGATGCACAGGGCAGGCTCTTGCTTACAGAAGGAGCTGAGCCTGAAGGCCCTTGCTTCAGGCTGATCACTAAAGACCGAACAGCCTCACACCTGTCAGACCTGTGCCACTAGGGTCATGTGACCCTGGAGGCCTTGTGTGTTCTGTCCTTTTCTTCCACCTACTCTTCTATCCCTCCATCCATTCATCCATCCATCTGCCCATCTATCCACACAATTACCCATCTACATAGACACACACCCAACTATCTGGCTATCCATACATCCCTCCAAACACACATCCATCTACCCATTCCTTCATCTACGTGTATATCCACCTACCTGTCCACCATCCACCATCCACCATCCATCCATCCATCCACCATCCACCATCCATCCATCCACCATCCACCATCCATCCATCCACCATCCACCATCCATCCATCCATTCATCCACCATCCATCCATCCACCATCCATCCATCCACCATCCACCATCCATCCATCCACCATCCACCATCCATCCATCCATTCATCCACCATCCATCCATCCATCCACCATCCATCCATCCATCATCTATGAACTCATCCAACCGTATGTCCATGCCGCTGCACCAGTGGCACTTGGTGGGATGGTAGATGCTGAGATTCAGAGAGGCCCTTCCCAGCTTCTGTTTGGGAATCTTGTAGAGAAGACGAAGGGAGAACTGACAGCTGAAACGCCTAGCTCTTTGGGGCTAGGAGGTTTAACTGGGAGCCTCAAGTGCCTACCAGTCGCCCAGTTCTGACCTCATGACTCACCTACCCTTTGCCTTGGCCAGGAGACCCTCAGTTTATCCCTGGCAGAGGAGAAAGAGATGGCTGCCCAGTGGATAGAGCAGCAAAAAGAGCTGATGGCAAAAACTGCAGCTGAGAGAGAGGCTCTGGAGGGGGAAATTCAGAGCCTGAAGCAGGAGCGGGATGAGAGCCTCCTCCAACTGGAGCATGTGATGCAGCAGGTGACTGTGGCATGGGAACTGGGTCCTTACCCACCTCACTCTCTTCCTGGTCCCAGCACAAGGGCTGCACTGAAGCCTCCCCCCAAACAAGTACACCCTTCCCACGGTGATACAGCTTTGCACTGCCCCAGGAATCCTGGTTAACAGACATCCACCCACCTACTCGTCCATTCATTCACAGGCCCATATACCAGCCAGCCATCCACACATTCACACATCATCTAACCAACCACCTCTTTACACACGCGTGCACACACACACTTGCAGATATGCACACATCTGTGCATTTATATATTTCTTTGCATATCCAGCCACCTGCCCATCCATGCACATGGATGTTCTTCCACTAACCCATCTTCTACTTACCTGACTATACATCTTGCTTTCTATGCTCACAGATCTCTGGTCACATACATTACCATCCAGAAATATACCCAGCTATCCATCCATACAGCTGAACATCCATCTATCCCAGGCATCCACCTATCTACCCACCAATATGGCCCTCCAGCTAGCCACACATTCAGGTATCTACCCATTTGCCCAATTAATCATCCATGTGTCTGTCAACTCACTCACCTGATCAGTGTGTCACCCCATCATCTGTCCAGCCACATAGCTCTCATCCAACCTGAGCATTCTTCCATCCTCCAGGTCTAGACACTGGGTCTGAAAGGTTTCCCTTAAGCCCAGGCTTCTCCAAGGAACTGGGCCATCCTAAAGAATTGAGCAGACAAGTACACACAGGCAAGCAAGGACAATAATCTCTCTACACCAGTCACAGATTTCAATGAGAGGATGTGGGTGGCTGGAAGAGGCAGGGTTTGTGACCAGACTGTATTTCTATTGACTGTGAACAGTCTAGGGTACAGGCCTAATATGCCTATTTGACTGGTAGAAAATTGAGATGTGACTTGTTGGTCTCCTGTCCGAAGCTACACAGTGTACACTCTGGGCATGGGAGCCATGATTTTAGCTGCACACCTCTCTGTGTCCTGTACTGGGGGAAGCTAAGGCCTTGCGAGAGGAGCAGGGTGTTGAGATGGGAGCAAGAGGCTGGGGTGAGAGCATTCAGGAGTACCTGGGATGCATGTGTCAGTGTGGCCACCAGAGTCTGTGAGCTGGATGAAAAGGACCACAGAGGAGCCCTGAAGGTCCTTCACGCCAGGCTCAAGTAATGGAAATCAGGGACATTCCCCAGCAGGAGTGATATGAAGGGGACTGGGGTAGTGAGGCTGGAGTCAGGGAGAACAGAGAGAGCTTGGAGCCGAAGCCACGCCTGTGGAGGATCCTGGGGCATTTGGAACACAGTGACATCATCCCTGTGGGTATATGAGAAGATGCTCAGGGAAGCAGCATATCTGGGGCGTGGGCAATGGCCAAGGCCCCATGCAGTCCCTCGCTGCCATCTGAGACCACCACCAGGGAACACCACCTAGTATCATCTGACTGCAGCTTCCTGGCTTCACGTACAAGCCCAAGAGAAGAGACTCAGTAAGAGGAGGACAGGCTAAGAGGGTGGCTTACAATGGTTTCCCCGGACCCACGACATGGCCACAATAACACTGTGCGTCAGCGCTATATATCGTACAGAAAGCCAGGAGTGTGGGCCGTGCTCACCACAGCGGCCAGTGGACTCTCCCTGGCCTCTGCCGGCACTGCCCGCTGCCCCTCATGTCGCTGTGAAGAAACTGCCCCAGGTGGGGCAGAACCGGCACGCCGTGCGTCCTGGAGGAGACGGACGATTCGGTCATAGGGCAGTCTTCCCGAGACCTTGGGCCAGAAGACAGAGTCTGTATGGACCGAGCCGCGCAGGAGCAAGGCAGCTGCCTAGCCTTGCTTTGCCCATCAGTGAGAACTTCAAGAAGGGAAGTCAAGGCCCAGGCCTCGAAGATCCCTCAGGGGAGGGGTGGGCCGGTTACCAGAATGAGGCAGAGGAAAGCAAGCATGGGTTCTCACGGGGAGGGGCTATGTGAGGAGCACAGGGTTCACTGTTTGTTTTTAATTCATCAAAACATAGAAAGGGGTTCCCGCCTCACCCCTGTTCCTCAGAGACAACTGCCATCCTTAAATTCCTCTGCAATACAACCCATCCTAGCTGCCAGGCATTAGTGCAGACAGTGGCTGGAAGCTAAGGTGCTCTCCAGCTACCCAGGCCTCTGACTAGGGTGCTGCAAGGGCAGGAGGTACTGAGCCTCAACTAGGGATCCAGTGGAAGGATTGGAACATCGGGAAGGTGCTGTGCTTGCTGTCGGAGTTTTATCTTAGACATGACAACAGGGACAAGCCAGGGAACCAGTCTGAGTTCAGCTGATGCATCACAGTCCTAGCCTGCCTCTGTGTTGACCAACCAGGTCACTCCCTGAGCTGGTATCCAGGGTTTCTTGGGGCTTCCCTGCCTGGCATGATCACTGATATGACTGGGACACGGGTGAAGTCTGTCTCCAGCCCCGCCAGCCTGGGAGCTGGGTCTCCCTGAGTCTGGCTGCTGTGTCCTGCTCACACCCTCGGTGAGAGATTTCTGCACGGGGTATAGTGCCATCAGTGGCGCCTTCCTGATCACTGTAGGAAGCAGTGCCCAGGGCGATAGGGAATCATGAAACACCAACCTGCCCAGTGAGAACCAGGGCCAGGGAAAGGGAAGAGCAGCGTGAAGGATTGCTGAACACCCGAAGGGAAGACTAGAAAGAGGGAGTGTGTTTCCAGTGAAGGCCTGAGCTCAGGACGACCCTGCCCAGGGGCAGGGTATGCACACCAAAGCTGGTAAGCCTAGCAGGAAACTGAACACGCAGCACCCTGTTGTGCCTGGGAGAGGGAGCCCCGGCCCCTGCCCCTGGGCTCCCCAGCTCCTCAGCTCCCTCACAGGCACTCTGTCTCCTCACGTCCAGGCCATGTCTCTGAAGGAAGCGGAAAAGAACCTGCTGAGCAAGGAGCTCTCTGGAGCTAACAGGGAGCTGGAACGGGCACGCCAGGAGGCCCAGCACCAGCAAGTGCAAGCTGAGGTGAGCCCCACTGGCCAGGCTTCCCAGTCAAGGGCCAGACAACTGCCTGGTCATGTATGGCTGAGAAAGTCCTGAGAGCCCCCAGGATACCACCTTTCTGTCCAGTTCTAGAAGTATATTCCCCTTTTTGTGTCTTCCTACGTCTTATGTCCCCCTGGTGCCTCCAAGTTTGCTGCTGGAAGAAGCTACTCTCTCGAAGGCAGGAAAAGCCCAGTGATTATGGCTGTCTAGGCCTCGGCCCTGCCTGTGGTGGCTACGGGGCATTGGGACTCTTCTGGCCTGGTGCTCCCAGGAATCAGAGTTGGTCAAGGCTGACAGTTGGGCCAGGCTAGACCTTATCCTGGACAGCAACAGCTGGGAGAGGGGTAGGCCCAGGCGTATGTCCCCATCCTTGCCTGCCTGTGCTCAAGCTTGTTCCGGTAAAGTCCAGTTGTGGGCAGGCACAGAACCGCTCCTGTCTTACTGTTGGAGATGACCTCCAGAAAGGAGCCAAGGCTATCCTTCTGGCCAGTCTTTGGCTATGGGAGATCTGTTCTTGCTGCCCGTGGGGGCAAGGAGAGGAGACCCCACCCAACTGGAGTGAGAGGCAGGTATGCAGAGGTGGCAGGCCTGTGGGGAGGCGCCCCGGGGACTCTGATGGCAGTAAGCAGGCGCTGGACCCCAGTGCTGTGTAGTAGAAAATGGTTTGGCAATTAGGTATGCCCCCCATCTCTGACCCCCTACACACCACAAAATGGACCATCTAAGTGGTACTCAGGCTCCAGAAGCTTCCCCCTTGCTCCTATCCCCCCTGCTCTGTCTCTTCTCACCCCAGCCCCTCGTGAGGGCTGCACAGGCCGCCCCTGGACAGGCACCGAAGGGTCTCAGTCTGTGGCTATGCTCTTTCCATGCTGCACCCTTACCAGCCTCTGCCCTATGGGCAGGAAAGCATCCAGGGACCCTGGGAGCTGCCGCCTCCCGCTCAAAGACCAGCCTCTGCAGGAGCCAGCACTAGCTTCTGGAACCTTCTCTCACGCTGGCCAAGTCTCCCCTGGGCTAGGGACCAGGCCTTCCAGCCAGCTCGGCTCCTCTGGGAGCTCATTAAGGGTTCTTTTGCCACCTCAGCTTAGAAAATGGAAATTAAAACCCGCTGAGAGAGGGGAAGTACAGCCAAGGAACCCCAGCTGTGGGGTGACATGGCACTGAGCCACTGATGGGTGGAGGGGCCTGCTGTCCTGAGTCATCACTGCCTCTAGGAGCTGGTCCCCAAGATTCACAGGGAACTGCAGGCTCACTGCGCAAGCGTTTCTGGAACATGTGGGCTCAAGGCCATGGCCTGGCTAGCCTAGGCCACTCGTGCCCATTGAGAAGGAGACCAGGGCCAAGGGCCAGAGTGAGAGGTGGGGAAGCTGTTCCCCACGTGGCAGCCCCAAGAGTGCAGCTGTGGGAGTGGGGTAGCACGGGTGCCTCTTTGTGGCACCGCAGCCTCGGGATGGGCCCCGAACCCACCGACAGCCCAGCTGTGCCGCCTAGATGGTTCCATCCCCAGCCTCTCAGGCGCGGTAGCCTATCACGGGGAAAGAGTATTGACCTTGTAGTCCTGGGAAAGAGCCTCATGAGGACTGGGATGGGGCCCAAATGGGTAGGGAAGGACCCTAACCAGGGGCTGTGCTGGGCCATGTCTGTGGACAAGGAGGTGCTTCAAAGTGAACCCAGGAGTGGTGCCGACTCCTTTGCGCACTCAGCAGCCAACAGGAATAAGCTGTGGTGTGACACTCTTGGGCAGCGCTGAGTCCACAGCACTGAACAACTGCAAAGCTACGATGGCCACATTCTGCATATGTGACTAGGGCGCATGTATTTATAATGGTGAATGCCTGCCCACTGGAAAGTCCAGGAAACTGGGTGCCAGGTGGGTAGGACCTGGTGAGCAGTGCCCAGTTAGTCCTTCCTCGTCCAACACTGACCCGACTTTGACCACAGTGGATGCTGCAGGTCTCAGATGCTCCAGGTCCAGCCAGACCTGAGGGACTTGAGTGAGCAGAAAACCTCACTGGGGGAGGGTTCAGCCCCAGATCCATTGCTTGACCAGGTGGCCCCACTTGCTAGTGCCACTGAGGGCAGGACTTGTCATTTGCCAAGCAGATGTTCCTGTCCCTGTCAGTACGAGGTGGGCTAAACAGGAATGGGAGGCAGAAAGGGACACCTGAGCCCCACCCCGACCAGGCCATGCCTACTCACTTGCCATGATCTGATGATGACTTGGGAATCCCAGAAGAAAATCAAAGAGACATGGGCATGACGTTTCAGAGCCCAAGCTCTCTTTCACGTGGAGCATTCTTCTCTGAGCGTTCATCCCACGTGTTTCATCTCATGGCCTCAGACCAACCTCCCAGAAACCCAGTGGTCTCTATATCCTCAGGACACAATCACCACCATGACCAAAGAGCTGAGAACTCTCCAGGTCCAGTTTGAGGAGGCCATCTCCACCCACCAGAGAGAAGTTGAAACTCTGGGAGAAAAGCTCCGGGAGACAGCAGCCGAGCGGAGCAGTGTGAGGAGAGAGGTGAGGACATGGGTCTCCTGTGTGTAGAGAAGAAAGTAACCAAGGATGCAGGAGGAAGGAGGGTACCACAAGACCAGCAAAGGCTGCTCCATTTGGCCGCGGCTTAGCAGGAGGTTTTATTTCTACTCCCAAGTGACAGCTTTGGCTTTTACTTGACGGGACAGAGCAGAGCCTCTGCTGAGAGAAAGCAGAATTCCTGTGGTTTGCTACAGGTGGGTGTGAGGCCCAGTCATGGCTACCACTCATCCCAGGAGGACACAGAGCACCTGAGTTCCTGTCGGGACAGTCAGAGGCTGGCTGCCCAGGGGATCTAGCCATGGACAACTGGTCAGAATCATGGCACAGGCTCCAGGGTCTCCCCAGTCTAACCTTCATTTCTACACAGTTGGGAGACCAGGAGTCAGGCACAGGGAGCTGTCATTGTACAGCGACACCCCCCCCAACCCTGCCTGAGAGGCCACTGTGACACAGGAGTGAGAGAGTCTACCTAAATATCTGTCCACCTAACGAGCCACAGGGAGCCACAGGGAGTTAGGCTCGGCCTGCACAGAGGCCTAGACTCTATGTTGGATGAGGTGCTGGAGTGGAGTGCCCAGGGCAGAAAGGCAGCAGAAATGGAACGGTGGTGGGATTTTCAGGGACAGTCATGGGCCCCGATGCTCACACAGAGGTTCCAGGAGCCACATGATCACACAGGGTGGGGGACAGCCTTGGGCGGGGCCAGAAGAGGCCAGGGCTAGGCCAGGCAGGGGCCCAGCAGGCAGGCAGATGGAAAGGTGTTTCTGAGGAGTTCTGACAGGACTTGGGGGCGCCTGGGAGAGGCAAGGGCAGGAGGGTATGTGGATTGAGGATGGAGGGGGGTCAGCCAGAACCCAGGTGGGCCCTGTGGGGACAAAGCGGCCTCACAGCTTCTGGGCTGTGTGCCAAGGCTGGCAGGCAGGGCAGCTGGCCTGGTGTGGTGAGGAGAGGGGCTCTCCCTCCCCAAGCACACCCCAAGGAGCCGGCCAAGAGCCCGGGAGAGGAAGAGAGCATGACTGAACATGACGGGCTGTTTATATTGGCCCCAAAGAGAGCGGGCTCCTTCCAACAGATTTCAAAGCCGAGGCCTGGTCAGCGACCACATGGAGAAGCAAAGTGTAATTTCAAAACTGGGGACAGAAAGAGAAAGATCTGGGGAACGGAGCCTTTGTTCTGGTCACATGAAGGGTATGAACCTCACAGCAAGGTTCAGCTTTCAGTAAGGAAACCCCCTAGAAAGTGATAAGGGGAGACAGGGGTCTGAAAATGTAGGGAGATGAAGTGGAAAAGAGAAATTATTGCAAAAGAGTGTCTCAGGTGCCAGGCTGGTTCCAATTCCCTCACTTTCAACTGAAGGGGCATGCATGTTCTCACAAAACTTCTTAGGGTCCACACACATGTAAATACACACACACACACACACACACACACACACACACACACCTGCGTGTTGATGCCTCCCATGTGTATACATGTCACACATGTGTGCACATCTCATGCAACTGAAGACAACACACGTCAATGAACACAGATACACACTAAGTGGTATGTGCACACTGAACAATACACATTTGCACACCTGATGTACCACACACACACACACACACACACACACACACACACTGCAGGGCTCACATATGAAAGCACAGACAGACATGAAGAAACATATACATGTGTATGTAGATGAGTAGCAATCACATGTATACTTACAAGCACACCTATCATACATGTGTAAACACACAATTATATGCATGCACACATATCCTTTGGGTGTGCACCAAAGCACTCGTGAATACCCTCAACTCATGCAATAATGCATGCATGCATGTATGCACACATAGGCTACCTCACTGCCACCTCTCCCCCCTTGCCTTGCTGCCTTCCTCCCTGCAGAGCTCTGGAGTTGCCTCCCTGCAGGAAATTTCAAAAGAGACTGTTTATACAACTTCTAGTAAAGAAATAATTATTATAATCACATTAAGCGATTTGGCTGTAAAATTCCTGCAAAAGGGAGGGATGGCCCCAAGAGGCTGTGGGTGGGGGTGCTGGACAGCGGGGGGAGGAGGTGGCCTGGCAGCAGGGGGCCTCCCCCATTTGTTTTGCTTATTTTCATCTCCCCTACTCCGGGAAATGAGTGCAGCTCCTTTTATGATGGACAGGCCCTTTCCCTGGTCCTTGACCTTCTGGGCGGATTCTGCTGAGCTCAGCGGAAAATGCGCTGCACAG
Source organism: Cricetiscus sungorus (assembly GCA_030556225.1). Classification (NCBI taxonomy): domain Eukaryota; kingdom Metazoa; phylum Chordata; class Mammalia; order Rodentia; family Cricetidae; genus Cricetiscus; species Cricetiscus sungorus. The sequence goes on along the minus strand of JANBXA010000328.1, from coordinate 15,536,615 downwards.
TTGTGGCTCCCACATGTGGGGGGTGGGTGGGGAGCAGTGGGGAGGCCCTGGCCCTTCCCAAAAACAGAACAACAATAACAGCGGGCGGACTCTGGAGCCGGGCCGGCCGGGGGCCTGGACAATGTCCCGTGAAAACAGCTAGCAGAGAGGGGTTTGCTTTTGGCAAACCAGCCACTCAACATCACCGAGTTCTTGTGGCTTCCTCTCTCAACATGTCCCTGCTGGCTTCCTCCACCTCCTCCCTGGGGAGACTCGAGAGCCAGCATGGAGCACTCTCTGAGGCTTCTGGTCAGAGTTGTAGGTTGGGACTGGGAGGCTTCAGCAAGTCCCTACCCCATAGCCTGGGAATTGGGAGTGGACTCTCCCTCTTCCAGACCCTTCCATATAGAACCAGGGTACCAAGAAATGTTTCACACTCCAGAGCAGGAAACAAAGATTTGGCACCCTGTATTGTGCAGGCACTGTCCCTGCTTCCAGTGTGATAGGGTCACCCTGTGGGCCATGGGCCAGCCAGCAGGAGATGAGAACTTACACAAATGACCCCTTGCCTTCCCTAGGTCAGCTCACAGAGGTGCTAAGTGGCCTCCCTTATGTTTGAAGGTACCCATGCTCCTATGGGTTGAACCCTGCCTTGAAGACTCCTCTGATGCTTATAGCCTCCTGTTTCAGCAATGGAACAGCCTGGCCTGAGATGCCCTGAGTCTACTGGAGAATGTGAAAGGCACGGGGTGCCTGAGCTCTCCCCCCCCCGGCCCATCTCCCCCCACACTATTAGGAGAAGGGGGGCTGGAGGGGATGGTTGCACTCAGGACTATGTAGTGGCCGGTGCTAAGCACCAGGCTGCATACCCACTACCCACATAGTTATCAAAAGGGAGGAGTATGCCCTGGGCTAGTGGGCAGGAAGAGCTATCGGTAGTCGAAGCTGATGTGTAGACCATGCCATGCCCCAGGAAGGCCCTGCTATAACCATCCATCCTCATCTCAGAATTCTTCAGAGTGATCGCAGAGCAGAGCCATCCCAGGAAGGGTCAGGGTGAACGCGCCATCCCAGGAAGGGTCAGGGTGAACGCTATCTGGGCCTTGTACCCCAGGGACCTGCTTCCTCTTTCAAGTGCTGGGTGAGCCAGGGATGCCCAGCCAGAGTCAGAATCCTGTACTCTGTTTCCAGGAGCAGCTGCTGTGCACGCACAGGCCCGTGGTCCCCCAAGCTGGTCACCAGAGCATATTTCTCCCTTAGGCTGAGGGGCTGCAGGCACAGCTAAACATGGCCCATGAAAGGTTGGGTGAACTGCGCCAAGAGCTTCAGGACCGTGAGGAGAGTCAGGAGGGTCTCCGCAGGGAGGCCTTGGAGGCCCGCAGGGCGCTGGACGATGAGGCTCAAGAGAAGGACGTGTTGCAACACTCCAACACCAAACTGCGGGCCACCATCCACAGGGCCGAGCAAGAGAAAGCCAGGTACCCTGCAGAGTAGTTATGGGAGGAGCCTGCAGCCCTGCTATTCAACCAGGCCATAGTGAGAGGGCATGGCAGGGGGCAGCCTATGAGCTGAACCAGAGACCCAGTGAAGGCAACCTTCAGCTGCCCATATTAAAATGCCTACAAATGCCAGCCTCAGGGAGGCTGGGGACCAAGCCAACCAGTTCCTGTCCTCAATGAGTTCCCATCCAGCTGTGAGTGGCTCAGAAGTCTGGGCTGGGCATGGGGTCTCCGGAGGATGTGATGGGGTAAGGAAGGGTGGGCCTAGAGGTGAAAGTGGACAGGGTCACACACTTGGGTAGACTCTGAGCCAAAGGTAATGGGAACTCCCCAGAGGTTATGTCTTGGGGCTGTGTGTAGACTACACACAGAGACTAGCATCTCCCCGGGAAGGGTCTGCCTGAAGAGCTCTGGGCCCAGTGTCCATCAGCCTGTGGCCTGCTTAGTTTTAAGCGGTCCAAGGAGGAGCAGGAGCAAAGGCTGCTGGTGCTTCAGGAGGCCCAAGTGGCAGCTCAGAAGGAAGCGTGTGAGCTGAGAAGCAGGCTGCAGGAGTTGGAACAGGCACAGGGGGATACCCACCGGAAGCTCCAGGAGTGCCACAGACAGGTGAGGGGACCTCCACCCAACCAGGCTGCCCCTGGTCGTCCTCCCCTCTCTCTGCCTCACAGCCATCCTGGGTGCCAGTCTCTAACTCCTGCTCTTCTTGTGGGGTGACACTGGCCAGAGCCACTCCCCTAGTGAGAGCCATAACTAACGCAACACTGCTTCCCATACTCCCCAGTCAGTATCCTCACCCAAAGAGGAGCCCTGGGTATATGTCTGCAGAGTGGGAGAGGCTGGCTCCCAAGTCCTCATCCCAGAATTCATGCCCCTCGAATGTGGGACCTAAGTGGAGGACATGTGAGAAAAGGCAGGAATTATGGGGGCTGCTGGGTCCCTGACCCCTCAGCACTGGCCCCCATATCCTAGGTACGGACACTGGAAGCTGAGAACCAGAGGAAGAGGCGGGAGGTGAGTGAGCTGCAGGCCCAAGCCTCTCGGGATGCTCAGCAGCAAAGGAAGAAGCTGCAGGAGGCCCTCGAGCTGCAGAGGCTGATAGTGGAGCTCCAGGCTGCCCGCGATGATGCCCAGAAGGAGGTAGGAAGGCTGTTGTCCCTCTAACAGGGACCACTGAGCTCCGGTACAAACAGGGACCAAGACAAGACCCAGGGAACACATATGGGGGAGGCAGGAGGCAGTGAGCGGGGATGGTGGATAGAGGCCAGATGACCATTTCCTGTCTCCATTCACTGTCCCCTCTATTAAGGGGCTGACCTGTGCAGCAAGGGGCAGGCAAAAGGGATCTAAGGGCAAGGGGTTTGGTTAAGCTGTAACCTCTTAATTTCCCCAGATTTGTTTTAGAGAAGAGCCGAATCCTGCCCAGGTGCTGGGCAGAGTCCAGGGCAGGAGCCAGGTAGGGAGGCCTCAGGACACTGAGTTAATGCCTAGACTCTGGCCTGCTCACATCACACAGGCCCAACCCCTGCACGCGCGTGCACATACATGCGTGTGCCCAAACACACACACACACACACACACACACACTCACACACACACACACTCACACACACACACACACACACACACACACACACACACACACACACACACACACACACACTCCCTGGACTCTCATAGCCCCCTATGCCTCTCCCAAGACACTGTTTAGCCCCATCCAGGACTCTAGTTGGGTGTCCTAAAGGTACTGCTTGCCTCCAGGGACAGAGCAACCTTTCTGAACCCAGCAATCCACATCTTTCAGACCTGAGCAACATGCCTGGCCATCTTGAACACCAGTCATGCCTAGAATGTGAGGAGCTTAGCTCCGGTGACCCAGAATGACCTCAGCCCCACACCTCCTTCTGTGAATAAGGCCATTGTTATGCTGCAGCCACCCAGAAAGGGACGTGAGGCCAGGTTCCCCTGCTCTGGCTCAGGGGAAGGGGGCAGGCTGCCTTTCCATCGTCCCCACGGCCTGTACATTCCCTGCTCACACATGCACGAGTATGTAGGGCACAGGTATTGTCGAATGGTGAGAAACATACCAAGGCACACTTTGGTCATGACTAGGCTTTGAAATGGCAGAGGTCTGACTGAGGTAGGTCTCTAGCAGGAGAGGGCAGCCCGTCTGTGGACCTAATTAGCTGCAACTTTGCAGACGGCTGCCAGCCAAGCTCTCTGTTGATGAAGGGCATGCCGGGATGCTGAGAGGCAGTCCTCACCTGACTTAGGTATACCCACCTGCTAAGCACACTAGGAGACAGAGCTAGGGTACCTTCCATCTATAGCCTGTCCTGGGATGGTGCTGGCAGTCTTCAAAGGACATACCGAACAGGGTTTTCCCAGCGCCCTGGCCGAGCTGTTGGGTCCAGCCACCCTAGATGCCAGAATCCTACATCTGAGCCCTTTCCACAGGTTCTAGGGCTACAGAAGAAGTTGGCCGAGGCAGAGACAGCAGGGGAGGCCCGGGTGAAGCAGCTGGAGGAGCATCTTTGCGAGAGTCAGAGGGCTGAGCAGACCCTGCGGGCCGAGCTGCGCAGACTCACCAGGAAGCTGCAACAGGCCAGCAGCCAGGCTGACAGCCTTCAGGCCAGCCTGGACAATGCCAGTAGCCGAGTCCACATCCTGGAGCAGCAGCTGGCCCAGGCTGAGAGTGCTAGGCACAGTGCGGAGGCCCAACTAGGCCGGCTGTGCTCCACACTCCGCAGTGGCCTGGGGCTGAGGAGTCAGAGCCACTGGGCCTCTCCAGAGAGGCCCCATTCTCCCACACCAGGTCAGTGACTTCTGCTCTGTTCTGTCCCCAACCTGAGAACCCTCACTCTCCTTAGGCCTCACAACCCACATGATAAGGAGGCTGGACCAGTCCCACCACTTGAGGAGCCTTGCTCCCGGCTCCTACAGGCAGTAACTGCAGAAAGAAGGCACAGGCTATCTATGTGTCTGCCCCGGCCCACATCCCCTCGGCTCTCACCCCTGCAGGCAGTCCTGGATGGCAAAGGAGCAGTCCTCTTCCTAGATCCTGCTCTCCATCCCGATGGCCCTCACCTGTGCCTGGAGACTCTGGCTCACAGACCATAGATGTGGCCTCTGTAAGGGATGCCTTGAGGGACGTGCTGCAAAAGCTTCAGGAAGCCCAGCAGGAGCGGGTAAAGGGGGGTTCGGGTCTTCCACAGCCACATGGGCATGTACCCCAGGGACTCTGGGAGGCAGGGAGGAACTTAGTCACTTGCTCAAGACTGCGGTCCATCTGTCTGTCCATTCCCATCTGTCTGTCCATTCCCGGGCTTACTGAGATGCTGGGGGAACAGTCTGTGGTCAGTTCTTAGACTGCTCTGTGGTGATAAACTCCAGGAATGCCACCATCTCTCAGATCCAACTGCTCACATGGCACAGGGCCACCCTGTCCTTCGGCTAGGCAGCAGCAATGCACTGGGGCTTGTCCTGCTGAGGCATCCCAGGGTCTGAGGACACCGTATTACGCTCCCGGCCAGGACACCCGAGCGTTCCCCAGTCTCTCACACGGGGCCACTCTTCCCTAGTACTCACCTCACAGATGCCTCTGGCCCCAGGACTCCATGAGGGACACAGTGACTGTTCCCTTATCACTTCCTTGGAAACAGATGAGCTCAGGGCAAACCATAATCACAGAGACATAGGGGTTGTCTATCTCTTTTCTTTGGGTCCCTGTCCTTGCAGTGCTAGGCCTGGGGCGGGTTTCTCAGCTCTAATCTTTAGCCCACTGCTCCAGCCTCCTATGGCCACCCCGGAAGCTCCCCACCAAATCTAGGTTCTTCTGACTCTGCCCTTTCTGCAGCCTCGGGTGCCCTCCCAGGCAGGCTAGTGTGCAAGCTCAGCCATCCACCATAGCTGGCCTTCCCTGCGGGGAAGCCTCCCTCTACCCTGCCCCATATGCTATGGGCTCGACCAAAAGTGTCTGCCTGGCCTCCCCGCTCACTGGTGAAAATCTTACCCCCTCCCTCCTGCCTGCCAGAGCGCCCTGCTGAGTTCTTTCTTTCCTAGGACAACTCTAGCATCCAAGTGGCCAGTTTGAGCAGCCGTTTGAGCGAGGCAGAGAGTGAGCGCATCCACCTACAGAGCCATGTGGAGCAGCTACAGAGGGACCTAGCCCATGCAGAGGAGGGTGAGCCTCTCCTTCCCATGAGGGGGCCCTTGCACGTCCCTTTCTCGCCCACTTTTAGTGACCTCAGGAGAGTTCTGGGGAGGGCCTGGGACTGTACCCAACTCCCAGGATGGCACAGTGCCACCTTTCTCAGTGATGACTTCCCATTAGAGGGCTGGATTCCAGGGACCCCTGGGAGAATCTGGCCATTCTCCCACCTCCCGCAGCTGCACCTCGGGCCAGCAGCAGCTGTGCCCTCTACGTGGCACCCTCCTTCCAGAAAGCCACATGACTCTCCTTGTCACCGCCTCAGAGAGGCCCTTTGCCCGTTCTCCACCCTCCCCCGACTATTTTAAACTTACTGACCCCCATTGAAAAGGCAGTGCGGGCGTGGGGGTGGGGTTGGCCCAGAGCCCGGGAAAGAAGGGAAAGATGATGGGTGGAGAAAGCAGGGCAGATATGGAGAGCAGTGACCCAAGGTCAGAAGGTCAGCCCCAGGACCACTCCCCGCACCCCAGCTGAGATGGGGGGCCGCTCCCATCCCTCTACCCAGGTGATGCTTACCTCAGCTCACTGAGTCTACTTGCAGCCTGTGAACTGGGAAGGGGCAGTGCCAAGTGACAGTTACCCCACCCCACGGATCTGCCAAGCTTGGGAGACTCAAGCCACACTGCTCCTCCACCCACCCCTACCCCAGGTCAGCGCAGGGCAGAGAATGCGCTGCACAGTGCCCAGGCCGCTCGGGCCCTGCAGAAGGAGGCGCTCCAGAGGCTGGAAATGGAGCACCTGGCAAGCACACGAGCCGCAAGCCAGGAAAGGAGGAGAATGCAGGTGAGGGGAATGCAGGTGAGGGGAGTGCAGGTGAGGGGAGTGCAGGTGAGGGGAATGCAGGTGAGGGGAATGCAGGTGAGGGGAATGCAGGTGAGGGGAATGCAGGTGACGAGAATGCAGGTGACGAGAATGCAGGTGAGACTGCCATGAGCACATGGGTCTCGGGCCCCTCCCCAGCACGGCTAGCTTTGAAATGATCCTAGACGAGCTGAGATCTTCCGGTGGGGGCAGAGTTAGGGCCGGATTCCTACCTTCCAGGTCCACCCACGAGCAGGCACAGGGAGGTCCTCCGAGCTCTGAGATCTTCACGGGGCCCTTTGCTGTTGCCTCTGGCCTGTGTTTCATTCTGCATCACTCAGACACAAAAGGGTTTGTGTGGGACTCAATTCTGTGTTTCAGTTGTAGGTGAGGACATGGGGCCTAGAAACCCTAGTGAGGGAGTTACCAGGCCATAGGCCAGGACCTAGCTCTGTCCTTCCTCTGGCCTCTCAGGAAGGGAGTCTACCATAGAGCACAGGTGGAGTAACACAGCAAGCACTGGGCTTCCCCGGGCAGGGCAGGACTCCAGAGAACAGCTGAGGCCTTCCCAAATGTTCTGGGCAGACCCAGATGTGTAGAGAAGAACATGCCCAGCTGGAAGGCCTCCCTGAAGCATCAGGAAAACAGGACCCCCTGGGACAGAAGGATAAAGTTGGCAACCATGGGTGGGAATGGGGCAGTGGGGTAAAAACTACAGGTCACTCATCCCCGAGTATCCCTCTAAGGGGAAGCTGCCAGTGAATGATAACCCAAGATCACAGGCTTCTAGCTAAGCATCAACTCAAGAGGCAAACACTAGGCCAAACTGGTCACCAACCTCACCCAGGCCTACATGCCCTCTCTCCATGAGGGGATCATGGTGGGAGTCTAGCCACCCTCGAAGGCTTTCTGTGCAAAGCAGTGAGGTGGGCAGGGGCCTCAGCTTGTGAGGAGGAGCCCCCCCATAGGGAGAGGGAAGGCAGAAGACGAGGTGATCCCGCCTCCAGGGGCAGCTTCCTCATCTGCCCAGGAGGTTTCAGAAAGACGCCTCTAAGTAGAGCTGCTGTGGGGTGTGCGGAGCGTGCTCCCCCTATCAGTGTCCCTACATCCGTGTACAGGGGAGAATGGCCTTGGTACACATTACATGACTTAGGTGGACAGCAACAAGTTCAGAGAAGAGGTGGCCTGCTGGGCTAGATCAGTTCTATACATGTACGCTCACCTGCCTGTGTGTGTTTTCTGTGAACAACCAATCAAAGCTAGTAATTCCTTATCGCTTTTGGGTTACTCACTTGGAAAGGGACTTTCTAACCCTTTGCAAAGATATGACCGAAACACTGACAATGTGATGTCTCTCCTGGATTCCCCAGGCCAGAAGTGTTGACTTCTCCTATGACTTTTTTTGTCACTATTTAAAAAAAAAAAAGATTTATTTATTTGATGTATACGAGTTTTGTGTACCAGAAGAGGGCATCAGACTCCATGGGACTTGAGTTAGGTTGTGAGCTTCCATGTGGGTGCTGGGAACTGAACCCAGGACCTCTGGAAGAGCAGCCAGTGTTCTTAACAGCTGAGCCATCTCTTCAGCTCCTCTTTTTGTCACTGTCAACTATTTTTATGGGTCTCCAGCACAGCCTGGATGACATGCTCCTCCTAATGCAGCATCCTGCATCAGTGAGCAGTGGGGAATGGCCTTGGCCCCAGTTAAATGCTTTGTCCTCAGTCCTACCCAACCCAAGACGGGCAGCGGCCCCTGTGCACTCGCTTGTCCATCTCAGCTTCCGCAGCTTTGCCCTTTATGTGCATTCATGGTTGTTTCTACCCCCTCTGCTCTTTCAGAGTATTTACCCCACTGACAAGTGCCGCGTGGTGAGATACGGTTTCATTCTCTGCTTTCCCGGTCAGTCATCCTCCAGCCTCAGTTCACAGGTCTTTCTCTAGGGTCGTCTCAAGCATGGTCATCGCTGGTGTGCTCAGGGTTCCTTCCTCCCACTGCTGGGCTAGGTCTGCTTTCTGTGTCCCGGGATCTTTGCCTTGAGACCCCCATACCCCTCACACACACACACACACACACACACAGAGAGAGAGAGAGAGAGAGAGAGAGAGAGAGAGAGAGAGAGAGAGAGAGAGAGAGAGAGAGAGAGAGAGAGAGAGAGAGACTGCTACCGCCTGTGTCTGGGTCCTGAGGATCTGTCTGTTCCTGACTGGTCTCTACATTAACCTCAGGGAGGCTGCTTGCCACCACACCCCACTCTTGTGCTCTGAGCGTCCGTGTCCTTTTCTGCTGCAGACCTGGGCTTTCTACCCGCGACAGCCTGCACTTAGCCAATAGCTCCCCAGGATTTTGTAGCTTGTGGCCATGAGTTGATGACCTAAATTCCCTCGTGCAGGAAGCCCATTTTCAGAAACAGCACTGGCACAGAGGGCCTCTCCTGGGGAGAGCTGGCAGAACCCCCACCAAAGGCCCTCCAGGCTTGCTAGGGCAAGTCCAGCTCCTTGCCATTCTGAGACTGGGGTTCTGGGCCTGGGCCAAGTACCACTTAGCTTCTAGGGCTCAGGCTCCCAACCATAGCCCCCTTGGGTTGACTCACAGAAGGACCATGTGAGCTAGACGACTCGAGAGGGATCCTGCTCTGCTTCTCATCCCGGTTCACAGCTCTTGTGTGACTAGATGGAGCTGAGCAGCAAGCTTCCCGCATGGCTAGCCCATCAACTGAGTTGTAGCCTTCGCACCCCCTGCACCGTGCCTTGCTATGCAACCCCACATGACCTCAGCACAGCAAGGTGATGATACAAGGGACCCTCTGGTGAGGAAGCACCATGTGGAGGGACCTGCTTTCTGTCAGACTCCAGGTTCCTGGTTGCCCTCTGAGGACCATCTCAGATGTGCTGTAATGATGTGACAGTTCTACAGATGTTTCTCCAAGGTGGAAGCCAGAAGGCTCACTTGTCTTTAAAACTTAAAAATGTTGCCAAGTCTGGGTGTGGTGATGAGTCTAGCACTCAAGAAGTAGAGGCAGGAGGATTGCCACAAGTTCAAAAGCAGCCTGCATCCTGTAACAAGAAAGCGCCAAGCCAGCCAGGGCTATGTGAGTTACCAAAATATTGGCTTGCCACAGTCCCTCTCATCATTACCTTTCAGAAACATCTCAGCCAGGGTCGTAACCCCAGCCATGACCCTGATGCAGGAAGACTGAACGTTCAAAGGCTACCTAAAACATTGAAGGAGTTCAAGGGCAGGCCCGGCAAGGTGGCGAAACCCTGATTCAAAATTAAAAAAAAAAAAAAAAAAAAGGAAAATGGCTGAAGATAAGGCTCAGAAGTGGGGTTTTCTCGAAGTAAGGCCCTAGGCTCAACCTCCAGTACAAAAATAGACCAAACAACAAAATCTGTGTCTTCACCACTTTCTTCTTAGCGCTTTGTCCTAACTCAAGTCTCCTGATACTGGGTCCTCAGCTGGACTCCTGTCCCCGTCTTTACTTCTCCTTCCTGTCACTGTGCCCCCAAATCCAGAACTCGGTCATGAGTCTTCCCCACGCCCTGGGCTGTGGCTGGCATTTTTCTGATCATTGGAACTCTGGCCCCTGCCCCATCTCACCTTAAAAATAGAACTTTGGTTAGAAGGCCTCAATCTCAGTTCCCTCACCCTCCCATTTCCCCCTATCTGCTCCCCAGGGAGGGTGAGGCCTTCCATGATCTCCAGAGTCTGTCATAGCTGAATGGCACTCATCCATTCTTTTTTTTCTTTTTTTTCTTTTTTTTTCCTTTGAATATCTATGAAGGGGGGAACTTTGCTATTGCTGGAAGCCAGAGTCGGGGAAGAGCCAATGGGAACTTGATGAGTTCCTTCTGACATCTCAGGCCGAGGGAAGAGACAGAAAGAGGTCCCAGTCTCCCCCTGGAGTGGGGACGCGATGGCCTGAATCAGGGTATCTCCCCCTTCCAAAGACCCTCTGTCCTAGATAAAGGCCTGCTTTCCTAGACTCACTGCTATAGAGTGAGCCCCAAGCTTGCCAGTGTGGGGTCCTGAGGGACACAGGGGCCACCTCGTCCATATGAGCCATGTTCCCTGGGGTTTAGAGATCTCCCCTTGGGGCCTCACCACCCCCAAGGTGCAGGGGGCAGCTCTGTGTCTGTCTGCTCTCCTCTGTCCATGATGCCATCTCAGTTCAGGGAAGATTCACTCTGTTTGGTTACATAGACGTCTCCTGAAACCTACCGACATCGTGCCATCTTTTTCTCATAATCCTAGAGAAGTGCCATTTGTTCCTGGCCAGCTGGAGGCCTGGGACCTGGCTGCTCTTACGGCTTCCCAGTACCCCCTTGCCACAGCTGGGTAGTTGCCGGCCCCCACAGGGCTGGCCTAGTGCCTTCCTGGTTCTGCCAAACCTAGAGCATATTCCAAAGCAAGCCCCCCCATTTTATACAACTTCTTTCACTTTCATAGACCGATTCCCCGCGCTCCCCCCAACCTCCCAGCGTGGTTCACATAAGCCAATGTGTTTGTCAAGAAAAAGTTAATTAAAAACATATTTTTCTAATTAAATGGTAGGCTGTGCTATGCAAACAGTACAACTCTTGTTTGAGAGCAACTCCTTCCCGTTGCCAGGGCTACTCCAGGGCCCAGCAGAACAACAGGGCACACAGGGCTGCCCTGAGAAACTGCAAGAACACATGGCCATCCTGGGACCCGACAGAAAAACGGAACACAAAGGTTATTCAGGGAACCCAGCAGAATGACATACACAGAGGACTGTCCTAGGGACCCAGCAGAATGACAGCACACACAGGACTACCCCAGGGAGCTGTATGTACAGCCATGTCCACAGCATGAGGACATACACCCACCCATCACCAGGGCACATATGCATCTGGATAAGCTTTTGAGCACAGGAACCAAAAATTGCCCCCATGCACACATTCCTCAGGCCCCAGTGGGGAGGCCACTAATGTTCCTTGTGGACTGGCACCAAGTCACAGCCCCAGAGTTCCAGTGGTGCCCGAAGAGTCCTTGGACTCCTACCCAGGCCTCCCCTGTGACAAGCACACCTTGAACAGCTACACTGGCTTTACTCTTCTGCTGGCATACGGAAGCCTCAGGACCAAGCTCTGGGTCCCAAATCTGGACACACCTGGCCTGCCTCGGAGGCGCGTGTTTGATGGGGCCCCCATTGTAGACATGAGGCCACAGTTGCTGTCAAATGTTTGCAGCTGTAATTCCTTAATGATGTCATATTTGTTTGGATTTATCCATGCTAAGAATATTTCATGCTATAAAAAGAATTGTTGAGTTTCCTGTCCTTGTCTATCACTGGAGGGATAGAAACTGCACGGGGATTAGCTTTTCAAAGAAGGTTAACCATTCCACTCTACAGCTCCTGTCATGCACACTTAACCCCTCCAGTCCTAGCCTGTCTTTGTCTCTGCCATTTCTTGGATTAGTGTGTCACTTGGGAATGAGGCATGCCAAGCACCTGTACATACATCTACTCAACACCCTGCGCCTCAGCTGACCTACACATGTGTGCGGTTGTGTTACATGAGTGCACGCGCACAATGGTTTGCTGGGAGGAACTATGCCTGGAATCATATACTTCATTGTCCCTAACCATTGTAGGGTTTTGTTGTTGCTGTTCTGTTATTCTTAACCTGCCTTACCCGAAGTCCGTCTTTTGAAATTATCAACTTTTATCTCTTTGCTTGTTTTCATTTTCAGCTCTTATTGCTAATAATACCCTATCTTACTGTTTTTGCTGAACTTTTCTACTTCTTTAAAGTGAATTTGTGACCTGATGGCATTTGAGCTGTCAGTTTTCCTAGCTGTCATTTGGTGTGTGTCCTGCAGTAGTTTTTGTCTGTTGGGTTGGTTGGTTTTGTTCTCTCAGAGTTATGTAGCCCAGGCTAGCCTGGAACTTGGCACGTAACTAAGGGTGACCTTGAACTTCCAGTTTTCCTGCCTCTGCCTCCCAAGTATTTTGTTCATAGGGAGACACCATCATGTGGTTCTAGGGATCAAACACAGGACGTCATGTATGCTAGACACACACTCCTCCAACTGAGCTACGTGCCAGCCTTCCTCAAGTGCCGAGTACAAGATTTCACCCTTTCTCCCGGTTTCTCCGGACTCCTTTTGTCACTCTCTGTTGCTGCTCATCCCTGGTGCACACGCTCCCTCGAGGGGTTGGGCTCTGGCTCTGGCGTAGAACATGGCTTGCTTGGATCAGTTTCATGTTGGTCTTTGTTTCTGTGTGGGCCTGACCCTTGCTTATTGGCTGGGTGCTTTTGGCTTGGCTTTGTCTGTTTACAGGGTAGATAATATCTGAGATAATGCTAACAAAATTGTGGAGGGGAATATTAAAACCATGGCGGCCAGCGTGATCAGATAGGAAAACTGGCCCAAAGTAGACAGCTGTGTGTCCGCATGACCTCAGCATTGAGGAGGGGGCAAGCAGATCCCTTGTGCACTGACCAGCCGTCTTAGTAGAATAAATGAGCTCTAGGTTCAGTAAGATGCTCTGTCTCAGACAATGTGGAGGAGCTGGGAAGATAGCTGGAGGTTAAAGGCACTCGCTCCTTTTGCAGAGAACCCAGGTATGTGCAATTCATGCTAGCTACCCACATAGTGGTTCACAGCATTCCCTAATTCCAGTTCTAGGGGATCCAAACAAAGCTCTTCTGTGGCCTTCACAGGCATCAGGCACACGTGTGGTACACTCTTAGACATAAAACTTAAAAAATTAAAAAGAAACTAAGGTAGAGAGTGATCATGGACAGTATACAACATCCCTCTAGTTTCCACATGTATAGGCATAGGCACCTACACACACATGTGCACAAACCCATATGAACACATACATACACTCTCCTCAAGTCTCCCCCAAAGCCATCAATAGGGCCCCTAGGGACAGTTTTAGGGTTCTGGTAGCCTGTTCTATCCTCCTTAATGAAGCCAAAGGATGTTCAAAGAGCACTCTGTTGCTGCACTAACCAGTGCACAGCACATTATCCTCACCATGTTCTGAGTTATCACATCCACACCCCGCAGGCTCTCCAGCAGATGCCATGACTCTCATGCCCCGCCCCCCTCCTTAGGAGCAAGTGGACACCCTGCGCCAGGCCCTGGAAGAGAGCAGCAGACACAGCCAGAGCCTTACAGAGAAGAGGAAGCAACTGGAGCCCCCGCAGCAGGTGAGGGACCCAAGGAGGGCAAGGTATACCCGTCACCAGGAGGCAGTGAGCCTGCTCACCCTGGCAAGACCTGAAAAGTTCTTCAGCATGCGAGGCTCAGGCGTAAGCTAGAGGCAGGTGTGAAGTCCTGCGGTGACGCAGACAGCATCCAATTCCCAGGTGGCAGGCAGGAAACTGAGGTTGGAGGGACACCGCAGAAGGCTGACTTTCTCGCTCTACAGTAGGCACCTCCAGAAGGAGGGGTTATTAGCAGGTACATAGATTGGGGAGGGGGGCGAGATTTAAGCTGAGGTCAAGACCGTCCTCAGACAGAATGCCTGGCTTCGAGAGGCCAAAGATCCCATTCCTGGCCCGTGCCCATGCAGCCTCTTCTTCCCACCCAGGTGCTCCTGCGGAGTCACAGGGATCAGGAAGTCGCAGCGACACAGCGGGCGGAAAGGCGAGCCCTGCGGGAGCAAACGACTTCGCTGCGCACCGAGCGGGCCCGCCTACAGGGGGAGCTCGCGGCGCTGCGCACGCGCCTCATGCAGGTATTGATTTTGAGGCAGGTAAAGAGTCCTGGAGATGTAGGGGAGGGCTGCAAGAGGTGGTCAGAGAGCAGATGCTGGGAAAAGAAAGGTTGGTCCAGCAGGCTTCAGTGTCTTCATTTGGCCTAGCAATGGTGCCAAGTTCAGAGCGAGAGCCAAAGCTTCCAAGCACCTTGTAGAGACCTCTGGTGGTGGCAAGGCACCCAGTAGACCACCCCTGACTTTGCGGCCAGCTCGCCCAAACACAAGCTACCTCTTTGGCCCCTGGGTCCTGTTCACAGTGGAAATAGCACCCGACTTTGAGAATGTCGTGCGCTGTGCCAGGGGTAGCAGGTATAGTGTCTGGAAGCCTTGCTCCATGTTCATAGCCTGTCCCCCTCTCGTTTTTCTCACTGAGCTGGTATAGAGCAGAGCAGACAGGCAGGCCATTACAATGAGACCCAGCGGTGTTGATGCTGTAGCGCTGTGGATGGTCATGGCTCAGCACAGATCAGGGTAGAAGATAATTCCTGCAGCCCCGTGTCTGCTGTGCTACAATGAAGCAGGAAGGAGCAGGGCACGCCCAGCCCATTCAAGCCAGCTTTGCAGAGTCCTGGGCTAGGCTGTGGCCACTTAGCTCTGAGACCTTCCCTGCCCTCTCTGAGACAGAAGAGGGTCAGAGTAGCTGCTCCAGAGAAAGAGTCAGGAGGGAGATGGCATGTGGAAGAGAGGAGGGGACCATAGAATCTGTCAGGCTGGCCAAGTGGCATCAGCAACCTGATCACTTAGGGACTTGTGTCCCCATTTGCAAAACAGGGAATCAGGAAGGTTTATGTTGAGATGCTGAGGGCCTCCAAGGATGCTGAGTCCTTGGGTATGGACTCCAAGGCAGGTTATCCTCTTGAGGACACTTTACTCACCCTCTATCTCAGCCTGCCCAGGGCACAGGAGCCAGCAGGCCAGAGTAGTTACAAAAGCCACCAACCAGCTCGTCATAAAAGGCTACCTGCCCTCCCACAAAGGGAAGGTGGTATCATAGGGACAGTCACCAGGATCTTCCTGCAGTTGCTGGAGGGAAAGACGTCTGTCCCAGCCTGAGCAGGGGTGTGGGGTAGGGTCATGCCTTGCTGGATGTCGCTGGGGCAAGGGAGGTGATACTGCGTAGGGGTGAGAGAGAAGGCTGTGGGCACCATGCCAGCCTTGGGTCCTGGGGGCCCGAGAGGGGGAGGACAGGAACAGCTAATTAGTCCCAGGAGGTCAGCTGTGAGGGGCCCACAAACCCATAAACCTTTTATTGGTGTCTCAGGAGGGGAAACCCGGATGTGGACATTTGTTTATTTTGGATTTCACTTTTCTCTTCTCTTTATAACATGCATTTCTAGCAGTGTAACTAGATTTTTTTTTTTAAAGAAACAGGGTTCCCTTTTCACTGGAGAGGGCTCTTTGTTTTACACAGGGCTGAAGAAGAAAGTTTTTATTTATTTTTATTTCTCTTTTTGAGGCTCAGACCCTCACTATATAACTCTGCCTGTGCAAATAACTCACTATATCCCGAGGTCCCTGAGACTCTCACGTGGGCTCCGGGCCCCAGGTGGCAAACGTAGGTCTTCCTAACCCTGAAAAGGGAGTTCCATGGCACCTGGACATGACCCCAGCAGACCAGCAGCAGCAGGCACTGCATTGAGTAGAGAAGCAAGCAGTCTGGCTTAAGTGCAAGGCCTGGCTCTAGTCCTGCCTTGGCGATGGCCAGCCTGGTGAGACTATGAAGCTGGGGTCCCCTAAGTTTCCAATGCAGATACTCTGGGCTCCTTGTATGAGTAGGCAGGCTTCTGCTGCTCTCCAAGGACAGCAGTCCTCATCAATTGTGTCTTCCAGAGGTTCCAGATGAAAGGTAAAAGTGTCCTGACCTCCACATGGAAAATGATTGTGGCTCATAGCTAATTTACAGGCGGCTCCTCCTACCCTGTACCCACCCTTGTGGGGGTGGGACTAAGAGAGCTGTCCTGGGATGGATGGCAAAGACAGCTATGCCACTTTGACACAGGCTTGTTGGCACCGTGACAGTGGCTATAGTCAGGTCCATGGCTTTGGGGTGCAGAGTTAGAAGGTCCTGTTCCTTGCAAAAGCCCATAGGGGCATTTAAGGCTCAAGAGTCCTGCAAGAGATAGGTAGGGAAATGGTCCTTCAAATGCCGCCTCCCTCAGCCAGGATCATTACAGAAACCTCTGCTGGTCCAAAACAGGGCAGACACTCTGTCCCTTCTCCTTAACTCCTACTATGGCTGAAGATGCCAATGGACCTTGGCAGGGAGCAGTACCCTTGCCAACTGCACCAGGAGATTCAGAGTCCGTCCCAGAAACACCCTTTACTCTCCAGAGGGAAGTCTAACCTGATATTGCACCTCTTCCAGAAAGACCCTAAATCCCACCACAGTTCTGCTCCCTCTCCCATCCCTGCAGATGGAACAGGAGACTCTGAGGAAAGAGGAGGACACAGCAATTCTGGGGGCCAAGAAGGAGCTGCTGCAACAGTCTCTGAGAAGCCTTTACCAGGAAGTAGATGGGGCCCTGAGGCAGAGCCAGCAGCTGCAGGTGAGCTGAGCCGATCTGTGTAAGCTTGGTGATACATCTGGGGCAGATTCAAATGGTGCCGTCCCCATGTGTATCTCATGCGTGTGAATGCCACATGTGTATATGTGCACATGTACAGAAAAGGCAGCTGGACAGGTCACTGTGCATGACAAGTGCCAAGTCAAGGCCAAGACAATAGTACAGATGCCAGAGATCTCCTCAGAGTTCCAGTGGGGTGGGTGAGGCCCCTTGTGAGCCAGGCGTGGCTTTGCAAAACGGCACAAGAAACAGAATGGGGGGTCAGGCAAGCCTGGAGGACAGGACCACTCATGTCTTCTAGGCCCAGGGCTTGACACCACCTTGTGTTCCTTTGAGGGTTCAGTCTCCCCTTCCACCATGGGACATCCCCCATTCCAGCTGACTGCCTTTAGGGACGATGATTAATCGTCAATGTTCAATGACCTCCAAGGGACCCTGGGATGGTAGTCACACAGATTTAAGACCCACTCCTGGGGCCTGTGGCTTGGGCTCCAGCCCAGCAAAACCCTTAGCAGGTGGCCTGGACTCAAAATCTGTGGGCTGAATATATATGCCAGCTCCAGGTCTGCTGCTGGTTCTGGGCCAGGGCCAGCACCCCAGCCGAAAGCAGTGGGGCCAAGACAGGAAGCGTAGCCCCAAAGATAGGGTGGGGCATCCCACTGGGCCTGAACCCAGGATCCCAGCAGCCCTCCGTGCCTGTGTTCTCACTCCAGGCCCAGATGGCGGAGCTGGAACAGGCCCACACCCAGCGGCTCCAAGCCCTGGCTGCCCAGCACCAGAGGGACCTGGCAGCTGAGGCCCAGAGGCTCCAGGAGGCCCAGCTGCAGGCCACACAGGCTCTGGAGTCCCGTGAGCAGATACACAAGCAGAGGGTGAAGGTCCTGGAGAGGCAGGTAGGGCCAGGAGGCCAGGGCCTATGAGCAGGGCTGCATAAGGGGAAAGGAAGGGCCCCGTTCCCACAGCACCCCATGCAAGGGTAACCACATGACCACAGTCAGGAGCCTTGGCTTCTAGCATACTCCGTATGGCCGCCCCTTTATGACCAGCTCCATGGATCACGTACAGCTCACTGAGTGTCAGGATAGGAGTTTTAGACCTCCACTGCCCTGTCCCTGATAGGATGATTCCTGTCAGCTGTAGGTAGCCATGAGACTGGCCATCCGCCAGTGGCGTGCAGAGGCCACCTGTGGAGTACAGATAACAGTGGTGGTTGTCCTTTGAGTCCCAGGCAGAACACC
Source organism: Cricetiscus sungorus (assembly GCA_030556225.1). Lineage (NCBI taxonomy): Eukaryota > Metazoa > Chordata > Mammalia > Rodentia > Cricetidae > Cricetiscus > Cricetiscus sungorus. The sequence continues at coordinate 15,518,588 of JANBXA010000328.1, read as the reverse complement.
AGTGCAAGAGCAGCTAAGTGGGTTGGAAAAGTACATTGAACACAGCCTGGGGAATGTGCATACAGCGCGCTCACACAAGTACGTGTACGTTAGAGCCGTCGATGGCCAAAGCCTTGTTTTAAGGAAAGGAAACGGATACAGAGAGATGAAGTGGCTACAAGTGTTACCTTCCATCACGTTTCTGTGACCCACTAAGCAGTGCTTGCTTTAACTAAGTCCTTCTAAGTCCATTTCTGGCCTTCACAGAAGAAATAAGCCCCCTTCACTATTCATAGGATGCTCACGGATGTTCATCATGGCATGCATGCCTAAGTGGGTGTGATGAGTCCCTCTGCTGTCCACCTGCTGCTTCTGTCCCATGCCCACTCCCTTGGGAGCCTCCCCCAGCCCTTCCTGTTCCCGGGGTCCCTCCCTGCCTGACTGGGGCTCTACTTTGTCCCCAGGTGGCTAGCCTGAAGAAACAGCTAGACCAGGAGGTGCAGCGACAACAGCAGCAGGCTCACAGTGACTAGATGTTCTGAGCTAAGCAATGACCTTCCCTACACTCCTGTGCTGGGTGGCCTGCACCAACCAGCCAGGACAGCAAGCTCTGGGGGAGATGTTAGGGCCCCGTGCTGCTGGGAAAACTGGTGCTATGCACACTATACTAGAGGGGCCAAGTTCAACAAACACTAGTGTGTTGTGACAAGATGCACATGTACGCAGCCACCAACCAAAGCACACTGTTCCTTCAACTCCTCCCCAGACTGCAGAAGTCCTGCCTATGGGGGCCGCAGCCTCCAGCTGGGCTGAACCACACTGCTGGCCACTGTTCTTTAATACTCATTCCTGTATTGATAACCCTCAACCCTGTACTGAGCCTCGGGCTCCATTTCCAGATCGGACCCATTTCTCGGGCCAGGCACTGGTGGCTGGGCCCTGTCAGACCAGCTCCCTTGACATGGGCTGCATTCCATGCCCTCGGCTCTGTAAACACGGGGAAACACATGGAAAACATTTCCACCAGCAAGAGCCAAAAACACAATGTCCTGTAAGGCCGGCCACCACACCCCACATCCAGAGGCCGCAGAATCTTCCGCATCCAGGAACTGCAGTCCCAGCGTGGTGGCAGGTAGCTGGAAATGACTCAGATGCAAATCCGTGACTCGATGGTCACAGGGCCATTGGAGATGTGAAGCTGTTCCAGCATCTCCCATTTCCATACCAAAAATGCTGGAAAATGCCAGTGGGGAATCCTGCTCTGGTTGCCGTGTGAAGACAGAGGCTGTCATCTTACAGGAGCCTGATCCTGCCTCACCTTGGAGTCTGTATACCTCTCCTATTGAGCACCAGTCAGAATGACTTGCCTTCCCCTCCATCCAGCCGCTTTGGTATTATAAACAACACTTTCCAGTACCTCTGGGCTACCAGCCAGCCTGGTAAATGCTTGCCTGCACCATGGGATGCAGGTTGCCACGCAGCTGCGCTTCTGCTGGGACCTCTCAAAGCATCTTCGAGAACCCTGGTGTGGGGCAGGAAAGGCCAGAGGCTCCTGGAGCCCGTCCAACCACAGACATGTAGCTATGGCCAAGACATGTGACAGCCTGTCAGTTTACTTCAAATCACCAGGGACTTAAAATCAGCCATCCTGTTAACTTAGTAACCAGACCCTGCACAACCAAGGTGGGCAGACAGGCTCTATCACTGATGACAGCGTGGAGAAGGAAGTTCAGCCCAGGCTCTGAAAGGAAGAGTACAGAGACCCATTGGCAATGGCTTCCCTGGACAAAGGACAAGCTGGTGGTGACATAGGTACACCGGATATGTGCCCACCTACAGCTTCCAGGTACCAGCAAACACTGAGCCTAGTGGACGAGAGTGGATGACCTGTTCCACCAAGGACTGAGAAGCTGGGTCCTTCTAGCTGGCCCTCACCCTCCTCCTTCCTGGTCTGGAGATTGCAGAGGAGGCCAGGGAGTCCCTCCACTCCTCATTCAAGGATCGCATGTGTCATGTCACCATGCCTTCTATGCCTTCGTCTTCCGGTCCTTGCAGGGCTCACTGGTGCCCCAGGGACATGAGTGAGTGGGATGAAAGCTGCCTGCTGAGGAAACACTGCAGCGGTGAGAGGCCTGGAAGACACCATGACCAGGGTGCTCCCCGGAGACCCGGGGCATTTTTGCTGGCTGCTCAGAAGAACACTCAGAGCACAGTGAGGGCTTCTGAGAGCGCCATGCTTTGAGTATTTAATCGGTGCGGGGGATATTGTTTTTTACTATTCAACATAAAGAGAAGTATTGGGGAAAAGAGATGTTTTCTAAAAAATAAACCAAATATATATTGTATTTCTCTAAACATGTTCTAAGGCATGTGCACACTGGTGTGTGTCAGAGTCTGGTGATTACTGCCCTGGGCAGAGTGCTGGGGATTGTGGAAGGCCTTCACGGCCGTGCTCTGAGACCCCCTTTTGTGGGTGTGCAAACCTTGCAGCTGGGCCAAGATCCGACAGGTAACTGACTATTGGCAGCCAGTGGATCAAGTCCAGGACCCCACAGCTCAGTGCATTCGGGCCTTGCTCCAGTCCACCTGCCCAGTAGAGCTGCAGGCACAGGAATGCAAACTACAGAGGACAGAAAGGCATCCCTCTGTAAAGGTGAGGCCTCGCAAGGAGGCAGCTGGGGCGAACAATTCAGGCTATGCAGGTGGTGGGGAACCTAGCCTTCTGGCTCCTGTCTGCCCGGAAGTTTGAGAGGAGAGGGCTCTGATACCTCACTGCTGGAACTGCCCAGCCCCACTTCCAAAGAGAGGCAGGCAATTTCTTTTTTTGGTTCCTGGCCTTACGAAATCTAATGGATCCCAGCATCCATTTTGGAGGTGTTAGCCTCAGATGGGTGTCTCAGCTCTGCCCCTCACCCGAGCAATTTGAACAGGCTCTTTGGGTGTGTCTGTGAGAACGAGAAAGTGGCCCTCAGGCCTGGTCCTGCAATGATGGAGTCTCAGGGCTCCCCATGGAGCCTGGAGTTGCACATATATTGTTAGACCACCTGGATCCCATGTGTAGCTCCTCAGATGGCACTCCAACAATGAGCCTCTACCTGCCTATTCCCTCCAGGGGTTGGGAAGCACAGAATACAGAAGAGGTATCTTCCAGCGTTCTGAACACCAGGAGACAGACAAACAGATACACAGAGGGCCCAGAATCAGGCATTGACCCAGTTCTTACTAGAAACAACACAAAATCTGAAAGACATATGCAATCCTGCAACCTATACTGAGGGTACTAACATTCCCTCTGACCAAGGGGCTCTGGCCCTTGGGTGCCTCAATCTAGAGCCACCAGCCTTGCCAGCCTCTCAGGTCACTGTAGGGAGAAGACAAACAGAACAGAAGGGCTTGGGCCCAGGAACAGCTTGGAGAAAAGGCCAGACTAAGAGCTCAGTTGTCACATCAAGAGATTGGCCAGCGTCAGACCTGGAACGGGGGGCAAAGGTTCCTTCCTCTTGTCTATGCTGGAGCAGGATGCAATGGACCTGCACTGCTTATTTGAGATGTCTAAAACATTAATATTTTTTAAAAATACATCCTGTGTCTTTTAACAATGGAGATACATCTGAGAAATGTCATTGGGCAACTCTGTCACTGCAGAGCATCACGGAATTCATGACACAAACCACAGCCACCGCAATATTCCTGGGTGACCCACTCTTTGGAGACCATCTGGAATATGTGATCCGTGCCTGACTGCAAGATTGTTATACAAGAAAATAAAACCTCGCAGGAGGCATGTAAAGATCACACCCGCACACATAATCCGAACCCCGCCACTGCAGAGCAGAAGCGTGAGCAGCTCCTTTCTCCAGAACACACACTTCGGATTGCTGCAATGGCATGAGCAGCTCCTTTCTCCAGAACACACACTTCGGACTGCTGCAATGGCATGAGCAGCTCCTTTCTCCAGAACACACACTTCGGATTGCTGCAATGGCATGAGCAGCTCCTTTCTCCAGAACACACACTTCGGATTGCTGCAATGGCATGAGCAGCTCCTTTCTCCAGAACACACACTTCGGATTGCTGCAATGGCATGAGCAGCTCCTTTCTCCAGAACACACACTTCGGATTGCTGCAATGGGCACTCTGCTCCGAATGCTGTTTCCCAAATGCTTTGCTTGGCATGATGTCATCAGAGTTTTCCCAATGCCTTTAAAAATATCCCAGCAGCATGACTTTATCGGCTGTGGTTTCTCCGGGTCTACATGCCCATCCCATGTCAGCTGCCTCCGTTCTCAGGAAACAGGAAACAGAGTTGTCCCTGCGGGAGATGCCCCCCCCCCCGAGACACACACACACAAGGTACCTGGTGGAGCAAAGGTCCACACTTGCCCATGTCCCCGGCTGCCCTGTACCTCAAGTGGACTCAGGGTTTTCCATAGGCCAATTCCTGCATCACTACACTCAAGTGGATGGAAAAGCTCAGCCTGCCTGAGCCCCACCTGAATTGGCCTTTCCGTTCCTATTTGCTCCAGACAAAGCAAGCTGTAGCCATTTTGGGAGCACAGGCTGAGCGCCAGCCAGTTGTCTCCCCCAGACCAATAACAAAGGGCACGTCATGGGCGCTGAGGTTGGCAGGCCTCGTGTGCAGAGGATGTGCAGGTGTGGCAGCCCTCTGTCTAAGCGAACTGTCCAGTGTGCTATGGGTTCCTCCTCAGGAGCAGAGCCCCACCTGCCCTGGGCCCTTTGGCCTTTCCCACCCCATCCTGGAACAGGACAGGGGTCACTAGTGGTGGGGACTTTGGTTGTGCCACATTACAGAAGAGCTGTTGCAGGGGAACTTGTGTTTCTCTAGCTATATCCAAAGGGGAGGGGGAAAGGGCAGGGGTGGGCTGCAGCCTCAGGCCTGCTGTGTGGGACCAGCTGACTAGCCCAATCCCCCTCCAGGCAGAACAGGGGTAGTGTTCCCATCTTGACCTTCACGGATTCCTAAGGCCTGAACATCTGGTGGGTGGCCCTGGGGCTCCCCCACCAAAACAGGCACACACAGCCGGGCCCTAAATTAAAGTGTCACAGGCCTCTTGGGGAGCTCAAGTTTCCTGCTGCAGAACATGAGCCTGCTTGATAAAACGATTTGGGTTGTGATAAATGTGGATTTTCTGTGGTAGAGACAAAGGCGCCCTTGAGTCCAGTGGGGGGGGGGGGGGACCTAAAACAGCACATTGCTGAAAAGTATTTCCTGATAATATTTTTAGCACCTGAAAAAAAAAAAAGCAATTTTCCCCTCTTTTGCCTGGGTCTTTGTGTGTGTGTGTGTGTGTGTGTGTGTGTGTGTAATGCCCAGCAACAACAGTGAGATCTGTGTTAGCTCCGCATCCACCACACCCCCAAACCCTGTCTCCCAGGCCTCACTGAAAACTGCACAGGGCACCCATGCCCACCACCCTCAATGGAGATCAGAGGCCCCAGCCTGCAGCTCTGAGATAAGCCTTGTCCTGGTACCCCACAGCTGATCAGGGGGCGCTAGTGGGATGCAGTCCTGACCCCATGTCCCGCCCACTGCTGCACATAGCTGGAAGGACAGTCTTCAATCAACGATCTATTGAGCACCACTGTGTACCCACAGTGTGCTGAGCCCTGGGACAACTCAGAACTTCCCAAGCAGACCCAAACCCCAACCCAGGCGTGGGGCTTTGCTCGGACCCTCTGAGGCGTGCGTCCGGCCTGGAGAAGGGTTGAAGTGCTGAGGCGGGAGCTGGGGCCGGGCACACAGGTGTGGTTGGAGAGAACGAGGCTGGGTAGTGATGGGCTCTACCTAGTGTCCCAAGGGCAGAAAGGCAAATCTGAATTACCCTAAGGCTCCACGCTTGGAATTGGCGCTGCCACCTTCATGTCCATATGAGAAAGCCAATGGAGAGATGAGGAGGGTGGTGCTTCCTCGCAGGCTCAGGCGCAGAGCCCAATGCCGAGAGGCTAGAGACTCCTGTGTCCCCATCATGGTCACCAGGCATGCTGGTGATAGATCTGTGCTAGACGATGCCTTGTGAGGCCTGGCCCTTGACCCGACCTGGCCTGGTCAGTGAGGCGAGGGAACTTACCACAGAGCACTCTCAAATCCAGGAGCCTGGCCTTAGGGCTGATCCTTTCTTGCTGTTGTTTTGTTTTGTGAGACATAGTTCTCCGTGTAGCCCCGACTAGCCTGGAGCTCAGAGGTCCTCCCGCCTCTGTCTCCTGAGTGCTGGGATCAAAGGCGTGTGACAGCACACCTGGCACCAGGGGCTGGCTGATGTTCCACAGCTAACTGAACAGCTGAACATTACACACTCCCAGCCTTGGTTTGCCCCTCTGTAAAACGGGATAACCACACAAAGTTAGAGGGGTGGGAGGAGCAAGGGAGGCTAGGCAGTGGCATAGGATGGAAGGAAGTAGCCATTTTCAGGCTTTTGCCAGTGCAAACAAAGATGACTGTCGGGCCACCCCCTTAACCATGGTGCCTGTCCCTGACACCAAGGCAGGAGGGGGTAAGGCTGCTGAGAACAAGATCTGTGTAAGCCAGGAGCTCCTGACTGACTCACAGAGAACGCTCTGCTACACCTTAGAAACAATCTGTAATGTTCCTTGCTCTAACTGAAACACAGCCCATGCCTATTAGAGAGATCCCAGGAAACAATGAAAGATACAAAGCCAGCATAAAGCCACCCAGAGTCTCAGCGGTGGCTGCTGTTGCTTCTCTGTGAGAGGCATCATCTTGTCTTTGTGATCACAGATTTGTAGGACCTGGTAGCAGACAAGATGGTGGGGACCAAGTCCCTGTAGGGAGCCTGGGGACACAGAAACAACCAGACTGCACCCCTGAGGCAGGACAGACACCTAGAAAGCAATTCTCAAGATGAGCAAGGAGGGTTAGGGCACCACAGCCACTGATTTGCTCCCTCCAGGAGCAACTTATCAACTTGCCCCCAGGGCCTAGGTACTGGCCTACCCCACAGGTCTCCCTGATATTTCCCAGCAGTGTCTGATTCCTTCAGAAACCCCTTACATAGGGAGAAAGCTGTGTAAGCCTTCAAGTCTCCCAGGCCCAAGGTTCACCTTCAATGAAACAGAAAAGGAAAAGATCCTGGGACAGGCCTCCGCTGGCATTGAAAGTTGGTGACCTAGGCTAGGCCTGGGGTGTGGTCACAGATGGTTCATGTGAGTGCTGCAGGGCCAAGTGGCCCAGACTGACATTCTATCAGGGAAAGATGCTCTAGCCAGGCAGGGACCCCAGAGGAGACACAGGAAGGAAGCCTGTCCGAAATCAGATCTTAGGGCAACTAACTTGTCAGCCTCAGAACTGCTAGGTTAGCCCCGGCGCCCCTCGCGGGCAGGACCTAAGTTGTGCCTGGAGAATGCAAGTCCTCACCTCACGAATGCCCAACAGCAAGGGAGCTCCAGAGCGAGGGGTCTCGGGGCTGCACATGGGGCCAACCCAGTATTAGTTGGCTTTAAGCGCCTAGAGACAGGGGGACCCGGGAGTCTCGCTCCGGCTCCCTCCCACCCAGAAGACCAGCAAGCTAAAAATGCCACTATTTGCATGACCCCGCCTATCCCCGCCCCTCCCGGGTGGCTGCCTGGGCTGGCTATTTAAACCCGGGTCCCGGAGGTAGGCCAGCGGTCCGCGGTCCTGCTTCGCGCCTTCCAAAGCGCTGCAGCGCGCGAGCTAGCGAGTACTAGCGAGAGGCGATCGTGACAGCGAGAGGTGACGGTGCTGCCAGGCGGCCGTGCGGTGACTGCGGCCACCTGCCCGAGCCCCGTGGTCCGCCCTCAGATCCCGGCGATGCGCGGCGGCGCCGCATGGGCGCTGCTGCTGGCTGCAGCCCTGGGGCTCGGGGCGCGCGGGGTGCGCGCTGCGGTGGCCCTCGCCGACTTCTACCCGTTCGGCACGAAGCGCGGCGACGCCGTCACCCCGAAGCAGGACGACGGCGGCTCAGGGCTGCAGCCCCTCTCGGTGCCCTTCCCGTTCTTCGGCGCCGAGCACTCCGGACTCTACGTGAGTAACCCCGAGCTCGAGGGGGCTCCGGGGAGGGCGCCGCTGCCCTCCGCCCCAACTCTCGCTGCTGCTGCGGCCAGCAACTTGGCACCGCGGCAGCCAGAGGTGGAATGAGGACAGCGCTTCCTCCCTCCGGCCGCCAAGGCCGGACAGCGGCTGGCTGGAGAGGCGTGGGCAGGGCGGGGCGAGCAGCCGCCAGGGCACCTAGGCGACAGCCAGGCGCGGCGCGCCCCTGCGGCTCATGGCCCGACCTGTTGGGACGTTGGCAGAGTTCGCTCGTCAGGCATCCGCAGAGCTACTGACCCCCAGGACCAAGCGGGGGCCCCTCGCTTCTGTTCCTTAACAGAGAGTTATGTGGCAGTGGGCACACGACCTCTGGCCATTTTCCCCAGTGCGGCATCTGGCTTGTGCTGGTCTCATCCCTCTCTAGGCCACTTCTGCCTCACCCACAGCTAACACCCAAGACCCAGGGCCAGAAGGAATTCTGGCGTGAGTTGCTTAGTTGTAGAAGACCTGCGCTGGGCAGGGTTGGCAGCTAGGGGCAGTGTGGAGGGATTTATGCCTCTGTCCCATTCTCAGGTCGGCCACCCAGCCTCAGACCTTCTAAACAGGACTCCCAAAGGAGTCCCCAGACACGAGTGCAGGAAGGTGTCCATGGGTATCAAAGCCTGAGTGCCAGTCTCCCTGTTCCCAGGGTCTGACCCTGAGCCGGTCACTTGTGCACAAGGATGAGCTGAGGTGAAGAGACCACTTCGCATCAGCCCGGACATCTCCGAAATCACCCTATCCGCTCAGAGGTGCCCGAGCCATCTAGGTGTACACTTAAAACACCATCTTCCTAACCACAGCCTCTGCCATATCCAGTGCTAATCCCCATTAGCCCCACCACACCCACCATAAGTACCACCGTGGCTTGTTCACCTCTGCCATAAGCACTGCCTCTTTCTGCCCCGTATCGGCATGCTCGCCATCTTGAACACTGCCTCCATCTCCAGCCGCACAGGCTGCATTCTCACCCTCCTGACATGGACCACTGTCCACCGGCCTGTAACCACCATCCCCAAAACGCCACTCTCCATAGCTACCAGCCCACCGCTTTGGCGGTCCACATTCTGGTGGCTGACTTCCTGTGCCTACCCAGAGTAACCTCTTTGCCTTGGTGGCAGTGTCTGGTGACATGATCATCAGGGAAGGCATGGAGAGAGAGAGGAGAGACAGCCAACCCTGAAGATCCCTCTGGCCTGGAACTTTTTTTTTTTTTTCTTTTTTTTTTTTTTTTTTTTTTTTGCAAGTAAGCTATAGACAGGAAGAGCTGTGCTCTGGCTCTGCCCAGCAGGAAGGGGCCTGTGCATCTCAGGAATGTGAAGACATCCTAACACAGCTCTGTCAATATGTTCTTTAAGCTCTCTGGCTAACCTTGAATTTTCCACTCCCCAAGGTGCAGGTGAAAATATTATTGAAATGGTTGACCCTCCTAACATGAGAAACCAACCTCTGGCTCCTAGGAAAACGTACGCCTTACTGTAGCCTCTCCCTGAAACACACACTTTAGGAAAAACACCGCGCTGTGGACATGATGTACACGCAGTGGTACCCCACCTTCCCTTTGCTCAGTGGGAAAGAAAACGGAGTTCTCCAGGAAGCCACGCCCATGTAGCTAGCCTGGAATAGCACTTGGGGCATGTGGGTAGGTGACTGACAAGGCTATACGGAGAGAAGGAGACACTGACCCCAGAGCAGGGTGTCTGCTGAGTGTCCCCAGGCGCCTGTGGCCGAGAGGACGCCGATGCCCCTGCGCTGGCCCTTAGCCAGCCCCACATAGTGAGATACGGCGACCGACCGCTGCTCTCCCTCGCAGCTCGGTGAAGAGTAGGCTTGTTGGGGAAATAAGTGAAAGTATGCTTGCCCCAACTCTCTGTGTCACCCTACATCCCAGTGGAGATCAGAAGTGCCCTGCGTGACACCGCCACTTGTTGAGTCGTCCCCAGAGAAGCGCATACATGCTCCCAGCGTGAGTTCTCTACCTTGAGGGTGGCCCCTGTCTAGAAAGGACCTACATTCTGCTTCTTCCTTGTGCCACAGTAGCTGGCCCTGAAATTGTGGAGCGCACACACTGTTGCTGAGGTTTTTGAACACAGGTAAGAAGTTCCTAGTGAGTTTGGGGTACTGTACTGCCCCCCCCCACCTGCTGGCTGGAACTTTTACTTTACAGATTCCTAGTAAAGACTGAATCTTGTCTTATTTGGCACTGGGAGCCGCCACTGTGGTCATGGGTAGCATATGACCCGTCGGCTTCTAAGGGAGTGTGCCGTGTGAGCCAAGCCCTTCAAGGGCCAGGAGTCTGTTAAGGTGCAGTGGCTGAGTGGGTGAAGGGGTGAACAGGGTGGTGCGCCCTGGAAGGCCATCTCCACCCATCCTCCAGGTGGACCATTGCACCCTGGGAAACTTCTTACTATATACTGGCCTTTGGGGGAGACTATGGGGCCAGCACATGAAATGTAGAGCCTGGGGCGGGAAAACAGTGAGGATTTAGAGGGTAGAACCCAAAGGTAAGAAGGACTGTTAATAGTCAGCTTGACTTGAACTCCTGTTGAGCAGAAATTCAGTTCTCACCCCCTTGAGGTAAGGCTTGATTCTACACCATCCGATGTGCTGGTCTTCTGACCCCGGAGCACAGTCCTGCTCTGCCCCTCAGACACCAGGCCCGGGGTAGCTTCCTTCATGTTCTCTCTGCGGGTGGCTTTGCCTTCTTTGCCTTGTTATTCCTCTCGTGAGCCTCGGTTTAGCTCCGGTGGCGTGGACAGTGATGTCTCCCTCTGTCTGATGCCAGGGTTTACTTGTACTTGGGCCTGGGTCTCAATAGGTCACTGTGTGTGTGAGAGAGGATTTTCTAGACCGCCAGAGCTGGCAGCCTGATGTCCCGTCCAGTGAGGGGTAGACTTGGGAGAGAGTCTGTGAGTGATAAGTGCGGGTGAGGGAGAGGAAGTGAGGATTCAGGTGTGGCCAGCTGCCTCTCTGTTGTGCCCCCGTAGTGGTACCCGAACAGAAGTCCTGTTTACTCCCTAGACTGTCCTCAGAATCTACAGTCTCCACAGGTGTGTCTTCAACGCCTAGCCTTCCTTGCTCACTGACTGCCCTCTCTAATTGTAGACACACCAGAGCTGAGAACATCATGGAATCCTGGGTCTCTTCCCCTTCCCACACTTGCCTGGCTCCTCCAAGAGGCCCTTCCTGAACAGGCCCCTCGCTGCCAAGCCCTGGTCTTTGCTTCTCTGTATGTGGCTGACGCGTGCCTTATGACTGAGGTGTGAACCCCCTAAAGGCCCAGGAGAAGGTGTGGAGAGATGGATAGCACAGACAGCGGCAGGCACAGCTTCTTGTTCCGACTTCCTCAACTCTCACAGCTCCAAGATGATGGTGGCCTTTACCCTCCCTCTCTCTCTCTCTCTCTCTCTCTCTCTCTCTCTCTCTCTCTCTCTCTCTCTCTCTCTCTCTCTCTCTCTCTGGTAAGGGCAAAAGGGTGTGAGGAGGTTGGGTATTTTCTATCCAGCCAGGCAGTCTCCTCTTTATTTTTGAAGCGTTTATACTGTTTATGTGTGAGACAGTTTCCAGCATGGCTGGTTTAACCTCCTGATTTACTATTTACATGTGAAAGGCATTACTTTCCCCCTCCAGTAGCATTTGAAGTGACTTCCAATGCTTCTCAGTAGGGATGAAGCTCTTAGTTGAGCACCAACTCAATTTCTCCCATGTTCAATGATGCAAGTTATATGTTCAGCAATAGGACCTTACTATCAGGTCATGGAGAGTAACAAATAGCTTTAGCCTGCAATGTTGTGGGAGCATATGGGACTCCTTTGGCCAACATTCTGACTTCAAATAGAACTGCACTCCTTCAAATTCAATGTCAGGACCTTACAATGACATCCATCTATTTTCCCATGATGCTTCATGCTGTTGCCATAGTTGTGCATAGGTAATAAGCAAATACACAGTTAATATTTTGCTGTAAACAGCCAATTGCCCTTTAAAGGGATTTTAAAAGTAAGCAGCTTAGCCATTCCTAGACTTCCTCCCTCTTGTAGAAGTGGCTTCCCATTTCACAGCATTCCAGCAAGACTTCCTGTAACACTCCTTGAAGTGTTCACCTGCTGAGCATACATTCTCTTGCCTGAGAAATGTATTGGTTTACCTTCATATTGAAAACTATGTCTGCAGTGTGGATGCAGAATTCTGGGTTGAATGTTCCATCTTTAAAGGAAATGTTCCACTGGCTTTGCCTTTGCACGGTTCCTAACACGATGTCTCCTACCATTCCCGTATGGCTAGATGGGGGCCTAATGTCTTCTTCCCTCTGACTGCAAGGCTTACCCTCTGCCCCAGCTTTCCAGCAGTTTGATTCTTGGGTGTGTTACTGTGGCATTTTTAAAGTATTTCTCCTGCCCAAGGTTCATAAAGACTTCAGCCTGTGATTATATAGTTATCATGAAATTTGAGAAATTTCTCAGTTGTCTTCAAGTAATTCTTGTTCTTTGCTGCCCTCCTTTGAATGCTTGCGAATACTGTACACACCACACCATACACACCACACCATACACACCACACCATACCATACACACCACACCATACACACCACACCATACACACCATACACACCACACCATACACACCACACCATACACACCATACCATACACACCACACCATACACACCACACCATACACACCACACCATGCACACCACACCATACCATACACACCACACCATACACACCATACACACCACACCATACACACCATACACACAGTGCAGCTGCCCAGATGCTCACGGAAATGCCCTTCTGATGTTGGCAGTCCCTTCCTCTGGGCCCTTTATTTTCAGGACTTCTTTTTTTATTACATTTTATTGACTTGGGGAGGGGGCACATGTCAAAGCACACATATGAAGGCCAAAGGACAGTTTACAGTCCTTCCACTGTGTGGGTGCCGTGGATCTAATTCAGGTATCCAGATAGGGAGGTAAACACCTTTTCCTGCTGAGCCATCTTGTTGGCCTGATTTGGGAGGTTTCTTCTTTCTTTCTTCCTTTTTTCATTTTTCTGTCTTGTTTTTTCTTTCTTTTATTGAAAATAGATCCTTTCCTCATATAATAACATATTTCATCCTGATTATGGTCTTTCCTTCCCCTATTCCTTCCAATTCCTCCCCATCTCCCCTCCCAAAAGATTCGCCCCCTTTCTGTCTCTTATTAAAAAAAAAAAAAAAGAATTGGCTTTTAAGAGATATTAATAAGGGTCTGGAGGGATGGCTCAGTGGTTAAGAGTACTAACTGATCTTCTAGAGGACCTGGGTTCAATTCCCAGCACCCACATAGCAACCTACAACTGTCTTTAACTCTAGTTCCACAGGACCCGACACCCATGGCAAAGCACCAATACACATAAAATAAAAATAAGTAAAGAGGACATAATAATATAGTGTAATAAGATAAATTAAAATACTATCACATTGAAGTTGGATTTTAAAAAAGCAATGGGAGGAAAAGAGCCCAAGATAAGGCACAAGACTCAGAGACACACTCGTTCACACACTCAGGAATCCCATAAAAACACTGAACTGAAGCCATAATGTGAACACGAGGGCCTGGTCCAGACTCCTGCAGGCCCAGTGCTCGCTGCCTCAGTCCCTGACTTCATGTAAGCTTTGAGCATGTTGATTTAGAGGGCCTTGGTTTGGTTTGTTTGGTTTGTGGAGTTTTTTGTTGTTGCTGCTGGTGTGTGTGTGTGTGTGTGTGTGTGTGTTCCATCTCCTCTGGCTCCACCCTCTTTCTGCCTGCTCCTGCATGGTGTTCCCTGAGCTCTGAGAGAAGAGATTTGATGGAGACATCCTGTGTAGGGCCAAGTGTTCAAGTTCTCTCACTCTCTGCATAATGTCTCACCGTGGGTCTCTGTGTTTGTTCCCATCTGCTGCAGGAGGAAGCTTCTCTGGTGGTGGCTGTTCAAGGCACTGATTGAGTATAGCAGAATGTCATTAGGAGTCATTTTATCACTACAATTATTTTAGTCCCATAGTGTTTGGTTTTACCCCAGGTCCCTGGGCTGTCTATCTCGTCTCTGGCTCTTGGTCATCCAAGCACGTCTAGGCTCCATCTCATGGAGTAGGATTTACGTCAAATCAGATATTGGTTGGTTACTCCTACAAGGTTTGTGGCACCATTGTCCTACCATTTATTTATTTGTTTGTTTGTTTGTTTGTTTGTTTAGAGATGGGGTTTTCTCTGTGTAACAGTCCTAGCTGTCCCGGAACTCGCTTCATAGACTAGGCTGGCCTCGAACCCTCAGAGATTTGCCTGCCTCTGTCCCCAAGTGCTGGGATTAAAGGTGTGCACCGCCACCCCTGGCTTGTCCTAGCATATCGTGCAGGCAGAACACCATTGTAGATCTAAGGGTTTGTGGCCGGCTTGGTGTTTATGTCTCTCTTTTTGTGGTATGCAGACACTAGCATGCAGAGGTGAAGGCTCTATTTAGGCACTGGCCCGACCTCTCTATGCACAATGAGTTGTAGAGGTGTTGTCTGCAACAATGGAACCTTGCTGCCAGCTTGAGGAAAGTAATCTATAGTCTTGGCAACAGCCTGTTGTTTGGGGATTCTCATGGGACCCCTTTGGCCAACAAGTCAGTTAGATGTCTCTCAATCCCAGGACTGGAAACTTCATTTGGTTGCAAGAGATGTCCTGCTGGGATTCTGTCCATTATTTTACAACCTCATTTAGATCACCCATGAGTTGTGTGTGTGTGTGTGTGTGTGTGTGTGTGTGTGTGTGTGTGTGTGTGTGTGTGTGTGTGTAGGAAGCTTCTACTGTATTAGGTTTCCATGCTAACCCTTCAGATTGACCTTAATTCTATCTCTCTTCCTGTATTCTCACCCTCAATCCCCTCTATCCTTCCCCTCCCCACCTGATCCTCCTGTTCCAGCCCCCACATATGCATCGATCTATAATTGTCTATTGTTTCCCTTTTCTAAACAAGCTCTATCTGCACCCTCTCTTCCCTTACTCTATACCTACTCTCTGTGGTTCTACACATTGTAGCTTGGTTATCATTGACTTAACAGCTAATTATCTACATATAAGCAAACACATACCAGATTTGTCTTTCTGGGTCTGGGATACCTCACTCAGAATGATTTCTTTTTTCTAGTTCTATCAATTTGCCTACAAATTTAATGATGTAATTTTTTAATTTAATTATTTTTATATATCGATCCCAGTTCCCTCTCCCTCCCTTCCTTCCTTTCTCTCTCTCCCTCCCTCACATGCACCCGACCATTCTCCCCTCCCATCTCCCCCCACACACACTCCACATGTAGGGTGATGCCAGAGATGGCTCAGCCATTAAAGGCTAGGCTCACAACCAAAAACATAATGATGTAACTTTTTAAATAGCTGAGTAATACTCCAATGAGCAAATGTACCACATTTTCTTCATTCATTCATCTATTGAGGGACATCTTGGTTGTTTCCAGTTTCTGACTACTATAAATAGGGCAGCAGTGAACATGGCTGAGCAAGTGTCTTTGTGGTAGGATGAAGCGTCCTTTAGGTTGTGCCCGAGAGAGATGTAGCTGGGTCTTGAGGTAGATCAGTTGATTGGGTGTTTGGGTGTCTCGTATTGCTGTGTTTTCAGATTTGCCGATAGTCTGATCTGCAGTGGCTCAGCCTCCTACTCATATCAGTCAGTGGCCATTGCTTTGCGTTGGTCCCTGTTTTCAGTTCTGAGGATTAATCACAGGGTTTGGGCATGCTAGATTCTGTCACTTAGTTACATCCTCAACCCTTCGTTTTTCAAGACAGGGTTTCACTGTGTATCTTAGGCTAGCTTTGAACTTGTAATCCTCCTGCTTCAGCTGCCCCGGTGCTAAGATTATAGGCATGTACCAGTATGCCTGGCTCAATGTATTTTTATTTTAGCTTTTTTATTTGTGTGTACATATTCACACATGTGAATGAGAGAGAGAGAGAGAGAGAGAGAGAGAGAGAGAGAGAGAATGTCTTGTGCAGCAAGCACTTTACTAAGTGAGCCCTCAGCTGTATTTATTTATTTATTTATTTATTTATTTATTCATTTTGCTAATAGAAGTTTTATTTGGATTGTTTCTGCATCTTTTATTTCTCTTTTCCTTCCATTGATGTCTTATATTTATAATAGTTGCTTTGGATCTAATTTTAGAAAGTAATTTTAATGAAGTACTTTGACTATATATATCCCTGCAAAACAAACTAAAAAGAATGATAAACAAATACTGAATTCGGAATGTAGTTTTGCTTTCCACAGTGGTGTGTGTGTAACTCTGAAACTAATGAATGGAAGAGTAAATATGCAGAGAATAATGTGAGTGTCCTAGTTTCTTTCTGTTACCGTGATGAAACACTTACAAAAAAGGAGGGAGGTACTTAGAAGAAGAAAGGATTTATTTAGCTTACACTTCCAAGTCACAATCCATCGTTAAGGGACATGGATTAAGGGAGAAATGCTGTTTGCTGGCCCACGCTCTGGCTTACTTCTTGCAAGCTCATGCCTAACTAGCTTTATTATACACCCCAGGACCACCTGCCTTGGTGTGATACTGCCTACACTAGGCTGGGCCCTCCTACATCGATTAGTAATCAAGACAGTCGTCTATCTATCAGATCTAGTTAATTCCTTGGTCGAGGCTTTCTTCTCAGATGACTCTGGGTCGTGTCAAGTTGACAAAGCTAAATAGGACCGTGAACATCAGTGCTAGAGATGACAACTGCAGATTTGGAGAGGAGAAAACACAAAACAAAATGTGGCTTTGTGATGGGTTTGGATTGGATGGATCAGTTCAAACTTACAGCACCTACATCTCTGTGTATATTGTGATAATGGATTCAGATGTGGCCATATATGACACATGTACATACGCATTTACATTCATGTCAGAAATAGACCCCGGGTGATAATAGATAAACAGCCTTCCATTATTAAGCACCTGCTGAATACACCCACTGCCCTGCCCCCTTGTACTTGGGACTCAGCACATGCTCATATCTCCTAAAGGCTCTGCCAGCCTGGCTGGGAGCACGAAGAGAGACAAGAGGCGGCTTCCTAGGCAGATCCCTGACCCTAAACTTGCACACCCAGGTCAGCCCATCCCACATGCGCTCTGAGATGGAGCAGAGCTTGTCAAGCAAGGGTCAGTCACAGCCCCTCAGGCCCCTCAGGCAAACACCTGCCACCTGTACTGGATGACAGGCTGGGAAGTCAAGCAGGCACAAGAGCCCTAGAGGCCCCTGGGGAGGAGAGCTAGGATGAGATCCCAGAGGAAGGAACGGTGTACCCAGAAGACCCAGCTCTGAGTGGGGCGGAGGAGGCCACGGGCTTGGCCTGGAAAGCCTACCTCTGACACAGAAGCCACAGCACTGCTGGGAGGATCATAAAGACCCCAGGTCTCGGGCCTAGCCAGAGATGGACACCAGGCAAGGTTCAGCCCTCGCTCACTGGCCGGGCCCTGCTGAACATGAATGAAACTCGAGGAGCATCTGGCCAGGTGTGCTGGAGGCAATGGCTCCATTTATACAGGACAGTTGAGAGACAGCTGGCGACAGAGCATAGGGGCCATCAGTGGTCACACTCAATCACAAGCTTAGACCAAGTACCACTTCTACATCATACCAGAAAGTGGGCCAAGGAAGACTCTATCTGCGAGGGCCCAGCCTAAGCACAGACCTGGATGGCATCCCTAGAGACTCTCCTGTCCCTCCCACAACCATTGTACAGCTCCATGACGCCTACTGCTGTACCAAGGGCTTTGCTGAGGAGCCCTTCATTCCATGGCTGAGAAGAAAGGAAGCTCACTCAGCTCCCCTGCCCACCTGCTACCCAGGACACCAGCCCCACGCTGTGCCTGTGGAAGGAATCTTAATTGCCCAGAAAGCTGCCAGGAAATGAAAGGCATGCTTACAGCATCAAAACAAGTGTAAAAAGCCCAGGTCTGGAGAGCTTTGTTATTTGGGTTGGGAGAGAGAAGTCCCAGCCTGACTGAACCCAGGTGCCGCCCTCTCTGGTTTGATGTCTGTATAACTGCAGTAGCCTTTCTGGTAAGCCAGAGCCCCTACCCAGAGCAGCCTCTGGCCTTGGACTCCAGGGTGTTGGCCCAGGCTCAGGCCACATTGCACTCAGCCTCTCAGGCCCTTTCCACGTTCCTGACTTCAAACGAGTCGGAAATGCCAACAGCCCCGCCTTTGCTTCCTCCAGCCAGGGCTGCCTTCCTGCAGGGGCAGAAGGAGGGAAATGGGGGTTGGAGGAGGCAATGGGAGAGCATGTGCATGCAGGAGGGTAGGCAGCCCCACACCATCCAGGATGCTCCACCTCCTCCACAGTCAGGGCTGCTTCCTGAGACCTCCCGGCCTCCCAGTGCTCTGGGCAGCTGGACAGCTGGGCAGCTAACCAGGAATCTTCCCGCTAATCTCAGCCTGCCCGACCACAGCCTGGTCCTGGCAAGGCTCGCTACAGTCAAGGAGGGGAGGGCACCCCTGGGAAGCAGGCACCATTATACTCACCTCTGTCCACTGCAGACTTTACCATCAACCATCCTGAAAAGTCCTCCTGGGACCTCTGTCACCCACCCTGGACTGTGACATCCAGGTGGCAGCCTTGTTTATCTCAACAACAGGTGCTCAGCCTGAAGAGAAGACAGTGTCCCTGAACTGGCCCAAGGGGAGACCTGGGAGTGGCCACAGGAAGGCCCTGCGTGCCTAACTTTCAGGGAAGGGGTGGGTAAGGTGCTGGTTGTGAACCAAGGCCAGGCCTGTAGCATCCTCAGCCTGCAGATCCCTAGGGAACGTGTCCCCCTCCTTGCCCGGGGTGGCAGGCTTCCTGGGGATCCGGCATTTCTGCAGGTGTCTAGATGAATATCAACACGTTCCTCTGGGAACATCTGGACTCATGGTCGGGTTTTGGGGACCAGTGGCTGAGCAGCTGACTGGAAGTCACCTCTGAAGCCAGGTCAAGGATTAAACACCGTTATTCAGTCATGTAGGAATCCCGGCATCTGCGGTTCCCGGCATCAGTCGGGGACTCAAGCCTTATTCATTTTCCGTGTTTTCCATGCTGCATTGCTTGTCCCTCAAAGTAGTATTGCAAGTAAAGAGAAACTGCAGTGAATTTGACATCTGGGGAGATGCGGCATCTCTCAAGGTCTGAAGGGGTGGGCTACCAATTACTCTCTAGACCTCTGGCCCGGCCTTGTGCACCTCCACAACAGATTCAAGGGCCCCATCCAGAGGAAGGAAGCCCAGGAGAGGGAGCCTGCCAGCCCAGCATCTGGGCTCCAGTACCTGCTTGGCTGTAGTCCTCGCACTACCCTGGCCTGGCAGGGGAACAGGGCCAGCTTGTTCTTCTCCTTCCTGGACACCCCCCCCCTCCCCGGGCTCTGGGCCCATTCCTACCCTGAGAAGAAGAAAGAGCAGCAGCAGTCTGTGGTGGGACAGAGGTGACCTCGAAGGCCAGAGGCCTCGTCTGTACACATGGCACACCTC
Source organism: Cricetiscus sungorus (assembly GCA_030556225.1). NCBI lineage: Eukaryota > Metazoa > Chordata > Mammalia > Rodentia > Cricetidae > Cricetiscus > Cricetiscus sungorus. The sequence continues at coordinate 15,499,030 of JANBXA010000328.1, read as the reverse complement.
ACACTCTGAGGCAGGAAGGAAAACTCAGGAAACTGCCAGTGGCCAACTGAGTGGGTGGCTGCGGGGAAGGGCAGTGCTAGGACCCCACCCTGAGGCAGCCCTTCTCCATCTGTAGCCCAAGTCCCGTCCCCAAAGACGCTGACGCCTTGTCAGCCAGAGTCCTTTTGCCGCCTGCCACTTGTAACCCTTTTTTTTTTCTCTAAAACAGTCAGAACGGGGTTCTTGACATGTACCAAGACCAAGCAAGTGTAAGGCAGGCCCTGCTGATCTTCCCTTCAGGAAAAGGCCCAGGGCTGCCCACTCTACCTGTACCGAATCTCTGGGCAGCCACCCCGCCAGCCCCTGCACGGCCCTTTAGCAACATATCCTTGACAAGGCCCCTCCACAATCCCTACCCAGCCACAAAGAAGCACCGCCTTCTCCCCTCACTGCTTCCAGAGTGACTCATTACGGTGTGATTGTCACAACAGACTAGGAGATGTTTGTGTGTCATACCGTGGTTGACAATCGGGGCTGTTCTGAATTTTGTTTTCGTTAAAACGTCCAGCTTTATTGAAGTAAAGTAGCATACGTGTATTTATTCAAGTTTTATGCAATGCACTAATTTTGTGCGCCTTGATAATGACTGCCGCCATAGAGCTGATGTGTGCTCTCTCACGTGTGCTTACCACAGGTGGGAGGTGATCCAACATCAAGCAAATGATCTGTGTTTCCAATGCAACCAACGCCACTGGACCAGAGCGCTTACATAAACTAATGCCTGAAAAGCACAGCGCTGTTCCAGCTGCCTCTTGCCAAGCCCCACTCCCTTCTTCCTGTGTTACAGCCATACTGCTACTCTCTGCTCAGTGAACTTACACGTGACATCACGTAGTATATGTCTTCCTGTACCTGGCTTATTTCACTTACCATGGTGTCACACGGGCTCATCCATGTTGTTACAAATGGGAGTTTTTTCTTTTACAGTTGAGAAGTATTACTGTGTGTGTGTGTGTGTGTGTGTGTGTGTGTGTGTGTGTGGTCATGCACATACATATATGCCCATGGGTGTGCATGTGCGGGTGAGTGCATGCTGTGTGGACATGTGTGTGGGTGTGCATGGCGATAAGCCACTTGCTAATGGGTGTGATGATTTGAATTCAACCCCTGGGACCCATACCATAGAAGAAGAGAAACAACTCCCACAAGTTGTCCACTAACCTCTACATAAAGGCCATCATACTCACACATAACTAAGTAAGTGTTTTTAAAGTGCGGAGGTGGAGAGATGGCTCAGTGGTTAAGAGCACTGGCTGCTCTTCCAGAGGACCCAGGTTCAATTCCCAGCACTCAAATGGCAGCTCACACCTGCCTATAACTCCAGTTCTAGAGGATCTGGCATCCTCACACCAGTGCACATAAAATAAAATATTTTAAAAAAATCAAAAACATAGGATGAAGGGCAACATAGGAAGAAAGCCAGTGTTACTCTGTAGCCTCTGTGGGTGTATACATATGTGCACATATATGCATGCACACTCGAAAGAAAAGCCAAGACCGTTTTAGAACACAAGCTAGAAGGACATGTGCTAACAGACATTAAAACTTACTATGGTGGAGAAAGCCCAGGAGGCCTCAACTCTACACAAAGAACTATAGTCAGCTAAGGAATGCTGAGAGCTGGAGAAATAGCTTCCCCTGGGACGAGTCCACCAGTTCCATTATGGTCAGTTACATTATGGAGACTAAACAGGTGGTGGTTGAGTATTTAGGAGTATTTCTGTATATGCATAGATGTTTTTAACAACAATTAATGAAAAAGAGAGAGACCATTAATTTGAAAGAGAGCAAGGAGGGGTATGTAGGAGGGTTTGGAAGGAGGAAAAGGAAGGGAGAAATGATGTAATTATATTATAATCTCAAAAGGTAAAATAAATAAAACTTCATGAGGTCTCCATAACCAGAAGTATTTGTGCAGAGTCAGATAAATGACAAACAGGGAGTCTGAACGGGTAGCCCTGTTTCCGCTAGGCTGGATGTCCAGCGAGTTCTTGGGGTCTGCTTCTAGGATTGCTGATACTCATGGCCACACTCTGCCTTCATGTGTGCACTGGGGATTTTTCTCCTCCAAATGTAATTTAATGAAAATTACTTTAATCATAATTAATTAGTTTCTAATTTAAATCACACCTCATCTTCCTAACAAACGCCCAACTTGATGGTCACGAGTAATTTATCCCACTTACACATTTCCAGACTCGGAGGATTGCATGTCATGCTCTCAGCAACTGTCCATCCATCCAGGACAAGTCGTGTGAGCCTCAGAGAGAGTTCCTCTGTCTGCACTTCGGTCCTGTGTGTCTGGGGACAACGCGGAGGCCCAAGTAGATGCCTCACACACCGTGGATTTGCTGTGTTAGCTTAGGAGCTTGGCTCGTGGAGTAAGCCTGTTCTTCGTCCCCAAGAGGACGATATTTCATCTCTCAAGGCTGAGCTCTGCAAACACAATCCAAGGAAATGGTCCTGCTGGTAGCCGACAGGGACTGCTGGCATTCTTGTTTCCGGCGAAAAACAAGGCCCGGGGCCATAGTGAATGCTTCCCCCATCAAGCTACCTCCTCAGCCCTCATATCCTTGGCCAAACACTTTACCAGAGAGCATTCTGGAATGCCCCACCGTGGTCAGGAAGTGGCCTGCTCCCATTTGCCATCTCATCTGAGGCGCCGTTAAGAACGTTCAGGTGTGCAGCATTGCATCTGCCTATGAGTGTGAAATGGTGATTACCTCTAGTGCTCCGTGTGCCCTTACGCTGTATTTTATCTGATGATAATACAACCGTGCCAGCTTTCCTTTGATTAGCATCTAGTTTATCTTCAAACGCTTTTCTAGTTTATCTTCGCTTTAACTTATTGTGTAGCTGGCACAGATGTCTTCGTCTCTATCACTCGTGATATTTGTTTTGTCAGACAATTGATTACATCTGTCTCCTTACTGTTTGCTCTATTATTTTTTCAACATATTTTGAGTATTTTATCTACTCCATCTTATCTCTCTCCATCAAGGATGTGCAGTTTCTGTGATCTCAGAGACTCTCCAGGTGGGATAATATAACCTCAAATGAATCAGGGGTCATTAACAGGCCTCACTGTGCCTTGGCTCCCCCTTAGAAGAGCTGTGGCTTGAGGAGACCTCAGTTTGATACCTTCCCCAGTCTCTTAGGGCCTTAATTTTTAATTTGTGGATTTTCCTCCCTATCCCATTACCTACAGTGTTCCTTTGGTCATTGCCTACGTGGAGTTATGTGTTGTTGGTCACTTTTATTCTTTTGGCTCTTTACTCTTTTGGGGAACCTACCACCCAGCTCCCAAATTAGCTTGGCCTGTTTCTAGCCAGCTTTTCTTAAATTATCCTGTCTACCTTTTGCCTCTGGGCCTTTTCCTGTTTTTAACTTCTGTAATCTCACATTCACTCTCAGTCCATGGCTGGCTGGGTGTCTGGCCCTTTTCCCCACTCCTTGATTTCTCTTGCTTCCCAATCCCTCTTTTTCTCCTCCTATTTACTCGCTTTGCCTTCAAGCCCCTCCTATCCTTTTTCTTGTTTTGCTATTGGTGAGTCAGCTCTTTGTTAGACCAATCAGGTGTCTTAAACAGGCACAGCTTCACAGAGTTAGACAAATGCAACATAAAGGAATGCAACACACCTTTGCATCATTAAGCAAGAGTTCCACAGCATAAACAAATATAGTTCATCTTAAAATGATACTCCACACAGTTATGCCCTAATGTCTCCCTTCTCTCCTTGGGTCTCTGACCTTACATCTCCTGTCAACTTGAGGCTGGGTCGTCTTTATGTGCCTGCCTTTGTTACTGCCTCTGTGAACTGGCCTCCTTTAGCTTCGGCGTTTCATCTGAGTCTAGGACTCTGTTGGCACTGCTGTCTTCTGGTGCACTGGAGACGTAGCTCCACCGTTCTCCAGCTCCGTGGTTTCCATGAAAAGTCAGCCGTCTGCACCGAGCCTCTCCTGACTGACTTGTCAGCGCTCCTTTCACAATGGCTTCCTGCTCTCGTAGCACTGGTTCAGTGTGGCTTTACTTTTCCCAGTTTATTATTTCCTGAGGTTATGGGATGTACATCTCCGCGTCCTTCGTCAGTCCTGGAAGGGTCTCCCACTGCTGTCCCCTTCCCTTCTCTCTGGTACTTGTGCTGATTCTCTTGTGTCTCACACTTATTCTCATCCCTCCATTTTGTCAACCCTGTCCTCAATTCCACAGTTTCTTATCTGGCCTGCTTTGTGGTCCCAGTCCACTGTTTTTCTGTAATTGCATCAATCCATTTTGAAATTGGGTAACTTTGTTATATGTATTAGACTCCTTGTTGCATTTTGCCTTTGGACATACATCCTTGTATAATTATCACAAGACTTTTTTAACATGGCCATTTCCTCCCAATTTTTTATTGCAATAAAAAATTCACCTTCAATTTTAGTATAAACATTTCAGTGATGTTAGTGTATTTAATTGCTGTGTTAAACACTACCATCTACAGTGCCCTCTTCCATGCCTTGGGCCGCACAACCCTGACTAGGGACAAGGTACTGAAGACAGGACAGACCCACAGACACAACTGGGATCATATGGCTTCGGTTATCTGATGGAGAAGCCGCAGGACCCTGGAAGCTCAGCATGTCTGTTCATGCAGTTGGACAGGGAGCTAAGGTTATTGTTTACAGCTGGACAGGAGGCAGGTTGGTTAATCTTGGTAGGTGCAGTCTCCATAGGGGAGCAGTCTTCAGGCTGAAAATATCTGGAGGGAGAAAGCTATGATGGACATTTTCTGCATGCATTGTCAACATTTGCACTCAGACCCAAGGAAGCCTTGGCTGCTCCCATGGGTCTGAGGCACCATGGTCCTAGACATGACTGTGCCCGTGCCAATTATACACATACACTCAGGACCTCAATCCCTCCCTATAGCCACCATCCATCCAAGCAACTCTTTGTATCTTCCAAAACTAAGACCCTATTCTGATTAAGTAACAACTCCCAATCACCCCTTCCTTAGCCCCATTCATTGAAAATACCAATCTTCCTCCCACCTCTGTGAGTTTAATGATCTGGAGGCTTTGAATAAATTGAGTCATGCAGCATTTGTCTTTTTATTTCATCCGTCAGGATGCCATTAAATTTCATCCACATTATTGCACGTTGAGTCCCATTCTTTGTATGAGCTATGCCATCTTGTTTTTACATTTGCTCATCAGTAGACACTTGGGTTGCTCCCAGTGTTTAGGTATTGCTAATAATGCTGTGATATCAACTATGCCATACAATGCTAGCCCAGAGTGTGGCCATGCACCATTGCCTAACATCTATGAGGTCAGAGCTGGAAACAGTCCATCTGACGGCTCTAACAAAATGCCTTACCCTGTGCAACTTAGAAGTAACAGAAATTAATTAACAGTCGTGGAGGTTAAGAAGTCCAAGGCACTACCAGAATCCACAACTGGTGAGGCCCGCTTTCTTGTCCATAGAAGGAGTCTTCTGTCTGGGTCCTCACATGGCAGAAGGCATGCTCTGGGTCTCCTTTCATAAGGGCATTGATCCCATCTGTGAGATCTACCCTCGTAACTGCATCCTAGACTTGAAGATTTTAACACATGACAGGTAGTATTAGCCAAGCCTCAGGTGAGAAAACCAGAACGCAGAGAGACAGGCTAAATTGTCTCAGATTGCACTGCAGAGTTGGAGCCAGAGCCTCCTGACCACCTGGAGGCCCAAACACACAATACCCAACTTGGCCACCGCAGCCTTTCCAAGCCATGCTGGTCCCTGTTTACCATTACACACTTAGCTCCATGCAAGAATGCTGACCCACCTCTCAAGGGCCCTGGCTAGAGTATGGATGGCCTGGGTAGCAACCTGAGCCAGCGGGAGCAATAGGTCAGAGCCTGGCTCTGAGTACACCCCTGCACGACAGGATACAACAGGGCCATATGGTCCCATTTCAGGGGTGGGGTCTGTCAGCCAGCCTGGGATGCCTGCCTGAGCTGGGTCACTCTTAGAGGATGCTGGAGCCAGGCAACTGAGATGCCACTGGGCTGAGCATCTTCTGCAGTGCCCAGCCCATACCCTCCTGGCTTTCTGCCCCACAGGTGAACAACAACGGGATCATCTCCTTCCTGAAGGAGGTTTCTCAGTTCACCCCCGTGGCCTTCCCCATCGCCAAAGACCGCTGTGTGGTAGCGGCCTTCTGGGCAGACGTGGACAACCGACGCGCAGGTGACGTCTACTACCGGGAGGCCACTGACCCAGTCATGCTGCAGAGAGCCACGGAGGACATCAGACGGTACTTTCCCGAGCTCCAGGACTTCTCTGCTACCTGGGTTTTTGTTGCCACCTGGTACCGTGTGACCTTCTTTGGAGGCAGTTCCTCTTCCCCCGTGAGTGCAGGTGGCTCTGTGGCCTGGGTGGGAGGCTGTGTGGTTGGGACCCTGCACCCAAAGAGAGCTCTGGGCTTAAGTTCACGTCATGTGTTTTCTGAAATCACAGGGCCGGGGTGGGGGAGGACAGAGCCTCAGCCTTGCAGGCCAGCACTGCAGTTCTCATGTAGGAGCAGCACAGGATCCATGGTGCTGGAAGGGGGATTTCTGTTGGAGTGACTTGCTTCTCTAACAGTTCCAGGGTGGAGCGGAGCCAGGGAGGGTCTTATAGGTTTGTTCATGGGAGAGAGAGGTATGGTGTGTTCACATATGAATCTTCAAGTGTGCATGCCTGTGTACAGGCCACAGGGAGACACTGGGTGTCTGTTCTGTGTCTTTCTTCCTTGTACCATCTGGACAGGGGCCAGCAGTAAACTTTAAGTTAGGCTAGCAGTCAACAAAACTCAAGCAATCCTCTCGTCTCCACCACGCCAGCACGGGACTTACAGGCTTATGTGCAGCTGTGCTCCGGTTTGTACCCAGTGCCGAACTTTCATCTCTGCACCTGTGTAGCAAGCACTTGTGCAGCTGAACCACCAGCACAACCCTTGGTGGTGTTTTCGGGAGTAACTCAGGCTGGCTTCAAACTCACTGTGTAGCTGTGGGTGACCTTCAGTTCCTGATCATCTCGCCTCAGCCTCCAGAGTGCTGGGTCTAGAGACGTGTGCCACCATACCTGGCTGTTGTGTTTCACTCCTCGGGAGTGGTAATTAATTAGATGGAGTGGCTGGGCCCTTTATGTCTTTGGTGAGGGTAGCTGGCCAAGCTGCCCACGCAGACAGGTACTTTCCAGCACTTATTATTCATAGGCCTTCTCTGTATACTAAGCCACTAGGGCACCTTCTGGGTGGCAGGCAGTGTCCCAAGTACTGGATGCCAGCCCTAGAGAGCACCCACCAGACAAGCCCACGTGGTGGGGCTTGTGCAGGTCCCTAACAAAGGCAGCAGGCATTGGGATACACTCAGAAGTGCAGTCTCTCCGGGCAGAATGTGTTGGGAAGTTTCATCAACACCCAACACCGGGTGGATGGAGATGCTCTGTGCGTCTCATGGCTGCACCGCTGGCCGCTGTAACCATCACCCTTCCTGCCACACACACAAAGCATTAGCATTTGTTTACTGTCTCTCCTGCCAGATTTTATTCAATAACGATGCCCATTCAGCTTTTCATTGTTTCCAATGATTGAAACAAGCTCAGACTGTGAGAGGGGCCCACGTACTTCCTGATGTACTTGCCTGATGTATGGCCACTCGAGAGCCTACTGTAACACACATCCACAGAGCAGTCTGCTGCCCTCTCAGAGTATCCCACACTGTCCATCTGGAGGTGCCTGCTGCCTGCACCCCAGATAAGTGCCCTGTCCCCTTCCTTCTTTGCTAGCACTGCAGGTAAAAACAAGGAATGCTTTTTCAAAACTCAGATATCCTTGGCTTCTACAGATGTTGGAATTTCTTTTCTGGTATCGTTTCTATGGTATTATGTGCTAATGTACTTGTTCATACCTTCTGCCAACTTTTCTTAATACTTTTGGCCCTTTTTTATTGCTCTAAGTTCTTCTGGATATGAAGGTTATCAGCAGTTCTATCTGCCATACGTTATGAATACATTTTTTGTTACTGCCCGCCATTCATTTCGATATCACGGCACTTTCTCACTCAGAGGCTTTGGTCGGTAAATGTATTGCTCGCTCTTTTGCTGTTAGTGGAAGCACGGAGGTCCTTCTCTGAGATGCACTGTGTATTGCCCACTGTTTCCTTCTAGGACTTCCATGATGTTTGCTTTAAAGCCAAACTTGATTTGGGATTTGTTTTCATGCATGATGTGAAGCGGGGCAGGTGTTAGCTTTGCCCTCTTTTAGTCTCCCGTGCGCCCCAAGATCATTTCTTCACCCTGATCTGGAATGCTTTCTTAGGGATGTTCATGGAGTGAAAGTTTATGAAAACCATAAAACCTAATATTAGAAAATGCTTTTCCTTTTTGTTTCTATTTAGCACACAGACTTTGTGGGTTTGGCTGGGGGGGTGGGTACCCCAGCCTCTGCAGGAGCCTGAGCCCCTAGAGACTGGGGACAGTGTCTGCTCCAGGTGTTCTGACCCTGTCCCATAACAATGGGGTAGGCTGTAGAGATAGCCAAAGCCACCGTGGTCCTACCTTGCTTGGCTGTTCATCTGGAGGAGAGGAGGCCTTTGATGTGGGGCAGGGAGTATAGCCAGTCACAGCTAGCCCTCTCTCCTGGCAGGTCAACACGTTCCAAATAGTGCTCATCACTGACGGCAGGTTCTCCTTCACCATCTTCAACTATGAGTCTGTCTTGTGGACCACAGGCACACACGCCAGCAGCGGGGGTGATGCTGACGGCTTGGGAGGAATCGCAGCCCAGGTAGGCCAGGAGCGAACTGGTGCCCAGTGTTCAGGGGCGCCTGCTCCTCCTGCCAAAGTGCAAATGGGCACGAGGGGAAGGCAGCCCCTAACTGTAGCAGACCTTCCAGGCCTCTGCAGAGGTCAGTCTGTGACAGACACAGTGACTCTGTCCCTCGGGCCTCTCGGTGCCCCTTCCTTCCTGATAAGGGTCTCTGTCCCAAGGAGGTCAGGAAGGCTGTGCCCTTCCATCACTTCTGGACCCCAACTTTCTCCTGAGGCGGCACTTCTCTCGGGCCCTGGATGCTGAGTGGGTGGGTGGGTGCTGGAAGCTAGGAAGGGAGTCCAGCACCACACTTGACTGGAGAGGCTGCTGAGGTCAACAAATCCCAACATCCACAGTGTCCTCTGCTTACAAGGCCACCTCCCCACCATCCTTGACTTGGCCGACCTCAGAGAGGACTCGGTGAGAGTAAGGAGACCTGCCTCCCTCTCTGCTCTGCCCCCAGGCAGGTTTCAACGCAGGTGATGGGCACCGTTACTTCAACATCCCTGGGTCACGCACAGCAGACATGGCTGAGGTGGAGACCACCACCAACGTGGGCGTGCCCGGGCGCTGGGCGTTTAGAATCGATGATGCCCAGGTGCGCGTGGGGGGCTGCGGCCATACAAGTAAGAGGCTCAGGGAGGGGAGGGTTGAGGAACCCTGTGGCAGTAGGGGCGGGCTCAGGGGCTAGAACCTACCCCCAACCTCCCTAAATCCCAACCCACTCTCCTTACCCCACAGCCCATCCTGTCCCATGCCTTAGGTGACCTGGGTCTTCTTGGGAGAGGATCAGAGCAGGATTGTCCCTGCCCACATTCCACCCCTGCCTCTCTCTCAGGGGTGAGGGTGGGGGGACCGGGGCCTCTATAGGCTTGATGGTAATGACAAGCCGGAGAATGGAATGCTCTTTCTGATGACCCTGGTTGCACAGATTGGCTGCATGCCCGCTCAGGAGTCCCCAGCTCTACCCCCATGTGGCCTCTAGAAGGTGGCACGCTGCCCACCATGCAGAGGTGTCAAAATACTGGCTGGCTGACCTGCCGATCAGTAGATCCCTTCATCACAAACCCTCCTAAACCTGAGCGGAAGACATACCCCACCCCACAAACTTGTTGATCATGAGGCCACAAAAAAGGGGGTGCTGTTCCCTGGCACTGAGTCCCCTGAAGGAAGCTCAGCTGGGAGACCACACAGAGCAGCTGCAGCCAGGGGACCCCCTGGTGAAGGCGAGATGAGGATGAGTGTACTCAGGACATGCCAGGCCAGGGAAGGAGAGGCTGGTACACGCTTGGCATGCTGGGTACAATGCAGGCCGGCCCGGGAAGCCAAAGCTGAACTCCATACCATGCCAGCCCAGAGCAGCAAGTGGAACACTTGAGAGGGCAGAGCCCCAGAGCAGCGCAGCCCCGCTCCTGGCTAGCGGTCAGTGCTGACACCAGCGGCATCTCAAGTGGTCCTGTGGGGGCTGCTTGCAGTGGGCGCTGGGAAGTCAGGCCCCTTGCCAAAGGCCAGAGGGTTAGGAACAAAGGGCACCTATGGGCCAAGCATGCTTTTCGGGCACTACAGCTCGGTGGGAGGGGGACTCTCAGAAAGCGTCCAGCCAGGATGCTCTTCAGGGGCCCTTCCCATAGCTGCAGAGATGCCTCGGTGCCATGGCGCCTCCAGGAGTCAGGGATACAGCTATTCAGAAAGCCCAGGGGGCAGTGGCGGGGTGTTATATAAACAGGAGCCTGCTCAGAAGGGAGGGTGGAGGGTGCCTGAGAGACGGGGCCTTGTGTCTGGAAGTCTAACTCCTAAGCAAGCCCAGCTCCTCTTGCGGCCATGGCTGCAAAGGGCAGCCACATTTCAAGTAGACCCTGTGAGCACAGTGCTGCTAATGATCCCAGCTGGCAGAAAGGTAAGCTCCCTGGTCAGAAGACTCCCACTGTCTGAAGAATGATCCTCCCTGGAGTCCTCCTCCTGGCAACAGGCAATTGGAGGCCTTGAGACTTGCTGATCACCTGCCAATGAGTGATTAACCTCGTATTTCAGGAGCCCAGCCTGACCTCATAGAACTGAGTTTGGGGGTTGCTGAGGTCTCAGGGGAACCCGGGAGGTCTTCTTAAGAGGCCATGCTGTGACAAACACTGACTGTGACATCTAAGTGCTCGCTTCTTGTTTTACACGTGAGGAAACCGGGAGTGCAGCTGAGCACCCCAGTGTCTGTGGCGGAGGTGGAAAGGATAGAGATAAGAGAAGGAGCTTTGGGTGTAGGTGATTCTGGGGCTGAGCCTCCACAGGAAGCCAGTATCAGAGCCTCGGACACTAATGATCAGCAAGAGACCATGACAAGAGTACTGGGCCCCAGCTCAAAGACCCAGAAACTGAACACAAACATGCACCGTCACCAATGTCATGGTCATTAAACTGACCCTTTGGAAGGGACATAGCCATTGCAGATGGCTTCTTCTGCCCACATTCTACATGCAGTGGCATGAGGCGTGGGCCCCTTCCTGTGTCCACAGCCTCTGTGTGCCTGGTCCTGCGTCCGTGCCTCAATGGTGGCAAGTGCATTGATGACTGCGTCACAGGAAACCCCTCCTACACCTGCTCCTGCCTCGCTGGCTTCACCGGGCGGAGATGCCACCTGGGTGAGTCACTGGCACCCAGGCAGGGACAAGGTGCCCACTGATTTCCCTGCACCACGTCACTCCCCCACCCACTGGTCATGTACCAGGCTCAGGGAAAAACTGACAGTGGCTTTGAGGTCCACGGTCTCGGTCCTCACGATGTAGAAACTGATGGAGGTGACACGCTGTGGATACGTGACAGCGAGTGCTGCAGGTGCTGCCACTCCTGGCCTGTCTGGGTTCAGGGCTTAGGCTGTCCTCCACCCCTACCCAAAGCCCTGGCAATTCCTTCACAGTTTCCTCCACTGAGGCCCCAGCCTGCTCCATGTTTCAGATGTGAACGAGTGTGCTTCCCACCCATGTCAAAACGGTGGGACCTGCACCCACGGTGTCAACAGCTTCAGCTGCCAGTGCCCCGCCGGCTTCCAGGGACTCACCTGTGAATCAGGTAAGAACACACCAACCCTGCTAGCTGCAAGGCACAAGGCGCTTAGCTAGGTAGGCGTGAGACAGGACTGCAGCAGGATTTGACACGAGCCTGGGCAGCCCAGAGAGTTCTGTCCTGAGGGCATGCAGGAGCCTGAAGTCACAGGGAAGGCCTGTCTTACATGTGGGCAGGAGCAAATACGTGTGAGTGTAACAGACACAGCCTTCCTGGCCCTAGGTCAGGGAGGAAGTTTTGGAACAGATGAGAGCCCAGGCTCAGAGTCAGGAGTCTTCTGGGAGTGAGAAGGTGGAGGATTTCTGGGGTAAGGTGGGACAGCTTTGGCAGTAGGAGGGGCAAGGCACATGCTCACAGAGCATCTGCCTTCTACCATCCAATCCACTGGTCCCTAAACAAACCCTCCAAGACGCTCACAATCTGGGAAGGTACAAGGTGGGATCCTGAGACCATTTCTAGAAAAACAAAATGTAAGGAGAAAAAATGTAAAAGCAAATTTGCATACTAACAAGGTATATGTGCTTATTTATTTTTTACATAAAGAATTAAATTGTGACTGAGTATTTGCTTAAACTCTGGGCACCACTCACATGCCTTTAGTTCCAGCACTTGGAAGTAGAGGCAGGCTGATCTCTGTGAGTTCAGGGCCAGCATACTCTACAGGTCACCTGGGGCTCTGTAGACAAAGCCAGACTCCAAAAAACAAAAACAAAACAAAAAAAGAACTCCACAAACTCAAGTTCTCTTTAAGACCACGCAATTCAAGATGATACTAATCGATGCTTCCATGCTGAGGAAGGATTGTAGGAAAGCAATGGAAGTCTTTGTTTCCGTAAGATGTCATGTTTGTATCAGAGAGGAGATCCTCATGTGTGCGATAAAGAAAGCTGTGATGATGAGTTTGGGGCAGCGCTCACTGGTCTTGCCCCGGCACGATGGCATTTGCAGAGCAAAGTGTGCATGCTGTGTTCAGGACCAAGACAGTGGTGAAGCTGAGAGTCAACCCAAGGCGAGGCACACTGCCAAAACCACCTCAGATCCATTATGCATTTCATTCTGAGTTTTTAGCTATGCATTCACAAGTATTTCACTGTTGCAAACTTTTCACAATATCCTATTTCAGTTATGCAACCACATATGGGATTTGCAACTCACAGCTTAAGAAACTAGGACTTAGATCGAGTGTGTTCAAACAGTTTTCCTCTCAAAACCTCAGTCTAGAAAAACCATCCTGTCAAGATGTATGGCCACAAGAAGCTAAGTGTTTGATTTCAGTGTACATACACGTTTTTACATGAGAAAACTATAGCTGAATGACAGTTAAGAGGATTGTACACACAATAGAAGGAACAAGTTTGTGAAAGAAATTAAAAGGAACCGTAGACCAGGCTGGCCTCAAACTCTGGAACTCACAGAGATTCCCCCTGCCTCTGCCTCCCGAGTGCTGGGATTAAAGGCTGCGCCACCACCACCCAGCTGGAAATGTGATTTTTGAATGCATACGAAGATGGGATTTCTATTTGGTAAGAGGGGTTCGCAGTGGACAGGGTCACATTGTTCCTGCCCAAACCAGAGCCTGGATGGTTGGAACGCATCCCAGGCTAAAGAGCTTTTCCTCAGGCAGAAGCTAGGCCCTCCGTGGCCTCCCTGCACCAGCAGAGCTAGGTGTGGGTGCTACTGTGGATACTCGGATGGTCTATTGCTCTGTTCACCCGCCAAAGCCCAGGGAGACCCTAAAGGTTACTACCATGCTGTCCAGGGAGGACTCAGCCTCTGAGGTTTGGGAGTGGCTCCTTAGTCTGAGATAGATTGGGAGCTCCAGGTTCCAGAAGCCTTCTTTGGATGTATTGCAGAAGCTAGCGCCATTCTGCCTGACATGCTATCCTACACACATGACATTCCAGGTTTGCTGAACTAGAACCAATTAATACAGAGCTTTGGGTACCCTCAGGACTGCCCTAGCCAGGCCTCCTCCAGCTTGTCACCCTCCAGAGACAACCAGGATCCCCTTTCATTGAGCCTAGATCCATCAAGGGTGAGGCTTGGTTCATGTCCTCAGGGACTTCTGCCCACCAGCCCGCTGCAGCCAGGACTCCAATATCCTGTCTACTCCTCCTTACTTGTAGCCCAGTCTCCGTGTGACAACAAAGTGTGTCAAAATGGCGGCCAGTGCCAGGCAGAGAGCAGCTCTGCAGCTTGTGTGTGCCAGGCTGGGTACACTGGGGCCACCTGTGAGACAGGTGAGTGACCTACACAGGAAGTGCTTGGGAGGGCTCCCCTCTGGCTAGGTTCGGGATGGTCACAGTCTGGCTTAAGCTAACGCCCCTGTCTTTATTGCCCTCAGATGTGGATGAATGTAACCCTAACCCATGCCTGAATGGAGGATCCTGTGTCGACCTGGTTGGGAACTACAGCTGTATTTGTGTGGAGCCCTTTGAGGGACCTCGATGTGAGACAGGTATCTCCCACATGGTCCTCCACGATGACTGTAACTTGTGCAGTGGCTATCGCTTTAGGCACTTCTCTTCCCTGCCCCAACCTCCCCGCCCTTCCAGAACCACCAGCTGAAGAGAAAGAATTAGGCTGGGCAGGCCTTCTTTCTGGGCATCGGTTTCCATCTATAAGACCAGGGATAGGTGACAATATTCCCAAGACTGTGTGTTCAACTCAGGGGGTTCTAGGCTTTTTAGCACCTTCCCTTTCCTGGAACACAGGGGAAAGAGCTGTGGGGTCAGAGAGAAAACTGGCCTTTGCCACACGGGACCAAATACACTCTTTTCTACCCTGTCTCGTGTTTTAAATGTTGGCTGGGCCTTGGTAGATCAATGACAAAGCCAACTGGAGACTGCAAAGCATGGCGTAAAAAGAAGATAAAACTCTGCAGTGTCTAACCCCTCAAAGCCTGGCTGAGTTTGGGGTTCACAGTGTACCCACAGGGAAGACCCAGACGGATGGACAGGACAGGCCCTGGTGAAGACCTGAGAGCAGGAAGCAGGTGTAGCACCTCATTTGCTAACTGTATTCAGATGCCCACTGTATGGTTCAATAACTGCCTTGCCTGAGTAGTTATGGAAAGATAACTTATTTTCACTAAGTTTGTATCAGAAAACAGATAAGCAGTGCAGTTTCAATTTTTTTGTAAAAAAAAAAAAAAAAAAAAAAGATGCTAACACAGGAGAATTAATTGAACCCAAGAGTTAAAATGCTGGCCAGATACTCTGTTGTTGTTTTGTTTTTAAAGGTGTGCTGGGTGGGGAAAAATAAAAATAACAGAATGGAGACGTCTACCTTATAGTAGTGTAAGCTCATTAAACTTACAAGTATAAACAGTGGGTCTAATGGGAAGAACTTGGTCAGAATTAGATATTTTTAAAAACAGATTATCTAGTCTTCTGCTAGTTAACTGCCCTGGAAATTCCCCCTTTTACAATTAACAGCTAAAAACCCAGACCAAAAAAAACTACAAAATTCCTGTCTTCAGCTTTAGAGCCATCATTCTGAGAGAAGGGTCCAGAGCAAGTTCTAGCCTGGCCCCCAGATCCTGCTTGGGGTGTCGCAGACCATCGTGTAGGTCCAAGTAACCAGCTCCTGTGAACTGAGCAAACCCAATGCAACAGCAGCTAAAATACAGAGGAGGAAAAGCAGGACAGCTGGGGACACTGGTGGAGGGCGGAGCCTGGCAGCAGGAGGCCCGCTGTCTTGACTTGGCGGATCTGGGTCCTGAAATCTACTAGGCTGGGAAAGACCCACTGGAAATGAGGAAGTCCAGCAGCTCCCCTGGCTCAAACAGGACTGGGAAGAAATCCAAGGAGCCCTGGAGATCAGAGAGACCACACCCTGGGTCAGGGTTGAGCAGAGTCCTCCCTTAGCAAGAGCTACTTTGGGAGAGGAAGAAGTAAGTTGCTAGAGGACTACACCGGCTGGATCTGCCCCCATAAACCTCAGAAGGGAATGTGGGAGGACCAGCAGACTCCAAGTCTTAGCCATGTGCAGAATAAAATCCTATAGGCTTACCACAGCATAGCAGGAATCTGACAGAAACCAACATCCAAAATGACCCTGTTGAAGTCATCAGGCATGAATTCAAAGAAGTCAAATATAACCTACAGGCAGATGAAAGAATTACTGGATACAAATAATCAACCAATAAAAATAGGCTGTTAAGGGTTGGAAAACATAATGAGAAGAGGAAGATTTTTTATTTATTTTATTTTATTTCAACTTACATTCCAAGCACAATTCTCCCTCCCAACCCCCTCACCTCCTCCCAACTCCATCACCTCCCCACTAGCCCCCCCCCCAATCCACTCCTCCTCACAGGTAAGGGCTCCCATGAGGAGTCAACATAGTCTGACACAATAGGTTGGGACAGGGTCAGGCCCCTCCCATGCATTAAGACTGAGCATGGCATCCCACCATTGGGCTTCAACAAGCCAGATCATGTACCAGGATTGTATCGTGGTCCTACTGCCAGGGCCCCTTGGATAGCCCAAGCTTCACAACTGTCTCCCACATATGAAGGGCCTAGTTTGGTTCCCTGAATTCTCCATGGCTGTAGGTCTAGCGTTCATGAGTTTCCAGGAGCTTGGTTCAGCTGTTTCTGTAGATTCCCCCTTCATGATCCTGACCTCCCTTGCTCATACACATTCCCTCCTCCCTCTCCGACTGGATTCTCGCAGCTCGGCCTGGTTCTTGGTTGTGGACTTGAGTTTTGCAGAGCACATTTTTTTCCCAAGTACTCATGAAGTGTCATTATGACTGGCCATATAATAAGACCCGGTGAGTTAAAACCACAGCAGTTAAACTAATAATCACTGGAAACGCTTACCCATGTACCAGCAGGGACGTCTGACCATTGATGTACAGACGCTCTCTCTGGGCAGCGTTTCAGTGCTCATCTTTGTGTCCCAAGAGAGGAGTCTGTGTCAGGCTGGCTCCCAGAAGATAAGCAAGCGACTGACGTGAATCCCCCTTGGCACTGAGGACATGTGTGGGAACTCACAAGGGGGCCAGCTTGCCCTCCATAGCCAGCAGCCGTGCCTGCTCTTGCTCCAGAATTCTCGTCTCTCTCAAGTGACTGCTACTAACCGCTGTCTTTCTTGCAGGAAGCCACCCGGTGCCTTCCCTCTGCCTCTCCAGCCCCTGCCAGAACGGGGGTACTTGTGTAGAAGCGGATCAGGGATATGTGTGCGAATGTCCTGAAGGCTTCATGGGCTTGGACTGCAGAGAGAGTACGTGGGGGCTGCCAGGCCTTGTCCCTGGACTGGGCGGGAGAAGGGGGGTGGGCTGCCTATGGCAGCGGAGTTGGGGAGGGTTCTCCCTTGGCATAAACATTTCCATGAGGAAAAATGAAATGTGTGAATGAGTGTGTGGTGTGTGTGTGTGTGTGAGTGTGTGTGTGTGAGTGTGTGTGTGAGTGTGTGTGGGTGTGTGTGTGAGTGTGTGTGTGTGTGAGTGTGTGTGGGTGTGTGTGTGAGTGTGTGTGAGTGTGTGTGAGTGTGGTGTGTGTGTGTGTGAGAGTGAGTGTGGTGTGTGTGTGTGGTGTGTGTGTGTGTGGGTGTGTGTGTGAGTGTGTGTGTGAGTGTGTGTGTGAGTGTGTGTGTGTGAGTGTGTGTGGGTGTGTGTGTGTGTGTGGTGTGTGTGTGTGTGTGAGTGTGTGTGTGTGTGTGAGTGTGTGTGGGTGTGTGTGTGAGTGTGTGTGAATGTATGTGTGTGAGTGTGGTGTATGAGTGTGTGTGTGTGTGAGTGTGTGTGGGTGTGTGTGAGTGTGGTGTGTGTGTGAGTGTGTGTGGGTGTGTATGTGAGTGTGGTGTGTGTGTGAGTGTGGTGTGTGTGTGAGTGTGTGTGGGTGTGTATGTGAGTGTGGTGTGTGTGTGTGTGAGTGTGTGAGTGTGGTGTGTGTGTGAGTGTGTGTGGGTGTGTATGTGAGTGTGGTGTGTGTGTGTGTGAGTGTGTGAGTGTGGTGTGTGTGTGAGTGTGTGTGTGTGTGGAGTGTGGTGTGTGTGTGTGAGTGTGTGTGAGTGTGTGTGAGTGAGTGTGGTGTGTGAGTGTGTGTGGGTGTGGTTGTGAGTGTGGTGTGAGTGTGTGTGTGTGTGTGTGTGTGTGTGTGTGTGTGTGTGTGTGTGCTCAGCAGTTTTGAGGGAGAGTAACCAGGATTGGCCAGGTTAAGACAGAGAAGCTTTCGCCCATGGCAGTGTCTCCCCTATCCCCACACAGGAATCCCTAACGACTGTGAGTGCCGGAACGGTGGCAGATGCCTGGGGGCCAACACCACCCTCTGCCAGTGCCCTCCCGGCTTCTTTGGGCTCCTTTGTGAATTTGGTAGGATTCCTGCCTGATCCCTGGATGTCATTAGCGGGGTCAATGGGTCTTGACACCGGGTGGGGCCACCTTTGCCAAGAAGGTCCCCGGGAAGATGAGTGGGCACTAACGGAACCTCTTCCTTCACAGAAGTCACAGCCACGCCCTGCAACATGAACACACAGTGTCCAGACGGAGGCTACTGCATGGAGTACGGGGGGAGCTACCTGTGTGTCTGCCACACAGACCACAACATCAGCCACTGTGAGCGGCTAGGGGCAGGCCACCAGGTCTAGCAGGAAAAGGTGCAGGTGATGCAGAACCAGGGTTAATGGAGGAGCCCGCAGGTGCGGAGGCTCTGACAACAGCTTCCCTGGCGGTATTCACAGGGTCGCCCTCACTCCCTAAGGGAAAACATCTTGACAGAGATACATCGCCACAATCTATCTTCCTTCAGGCCATGATCCATACGCAATTTGTGTGGCGGTTGCATTTACTACCTTTAGGGTAAAGGCACTGATCAGTTAAGTAGTGTGTAATTAAACGAATGATCAAAGTTATCCTGTTAGAAAGAAAGCTTGAAAGTTGCTAAAATCAGAATAGGAGAAACTCGGTGGGGGGGGGGGTGAGGCCTTAGGACCAAGGTGAGCAACCCAGACCGTATTTCAAGTGGCCTCGGTTTCAGCCAGAAGGGTGTCAAGGTGACCCTGGCAGACTCCAGGGCAGCATTTCCCTCTTCCCCCACCCCCAGCTCTGCCGTCACCCTGCGATTCCGACCCTTGCTTTAATGGAGGCTCCTGTGACGCCCACGACGACTCCTACACGTGTGAGTGCCCACGTGGATTCCACGGCAGGCACTGCGAGAAAGGTGATGCGGGACGGGAAGGGAAGTGGGGCGAGGGATTGGGCGGGGTGTGCGCTGGAGCGCAGCTGGGGGCGGGGCGCGGGGGAGGCGGGGCGTGCGCCTTCCCCTTCTCCGCCGTCAGCACCACGGAGAGCTCCCAGCCCGCGAGCCCACAGCGGTCCACGCCTTCTCCCTCCCATCAGAAACTCATTCTTCTCTGGAGCTCCCTGTAGGCTCCGCACATCCAGGGCGGCTTGTGCCTCGCTGTTTTTGACAGTTATTTACCTCACTTTGGTCACGGCATTTCGTCACTGGTCTGCATGCCCCAAGAGGCTTCATTTTTACCCTCAGTATTTTTCCAAATAGATTTTAGAATGATAATATTGAATTTAAATGTTTTTTATTCCAATGTTGTTTAGTTTAACACAGAGAATGCACACATTTTACAAGTAATTGCTATAATGTAAGTATTCTTTCACAGTGCATTGCAGGTGTTGCCATCTGGACCAGGGCCACCCTTTCATGCAGTAACACTCTCTCACAAACGGAGCATCTCAGGCATCCTTTCTAACCTGACTCAGGGCTCTGGCATCCCTCAGCCTGGCTGTTCAGGAGATTTATAAGAGGCCCCCATATCACCTCCCCTGCTGTGTACCGCATACCCCAGGGCAGGCTCCTGACAGACATGTGGGAGACCCTCACAGCTGTCCCTGAAGCAGCACAGACAGATGCTAAAGGGAAGGCCTTCTGCATGGGATGCATGGCTATCCCTGAAGCCCCACACAGGACCCTTCCAGAATCTGCTGTGAGGGAGGCATTTGCTAACCGTGCATTTGTGGCAGGGGAATGAGGAGACAGGGACACTGGGCCCTGTAAGCCTGGCCTGGAGAGGGTGTGGTCTTTGGGAAGGATATCCTGTAGAGCTGTGAATTCTGTGAGTTTCCTTCCAGAGCAGATTCTAGAAGGGCCCTGTATGTGTCTGCTGTGCCTCGGGGACAAACTCTCCAGCAAGGAGAGAGCTGGCACGCTCAGAGCCTATAGCCTGTGAGCTCCACTCATCTTTAGTTTCGGCCTGGCTGATTTAGCTCCTGATGTTGGGCCTTGGGACTCAGCTGAAAAGCAGGTCTGACTTCAGGCCTGTCAGTACCTACCAGAGGACTGAAAAGGCAGGGCGTGGTAACAAGGATTCTGCACAACTAGGAGAGTGGCCCGTCTTCACCATATCTCTCTGCCTCTGCACACAGCCCGGCCACACCTCTGCAGCTCAGGGCCCTGCCGGAATGGGGGCACATGCAAAGAGACAGGCGACGAGTACCACTGCGCCTGCCCTTACCGCTTCACCGGGAGACACTGTGAGATTGGTGCGGCCCCAGGGCAGGGGTGGGTGGTCGTGGGCATGCTCTTGGTATGGACCTAGAAGGATTGACATCCATGATACTTGACTCTGATGGGTATCTTCTGCTTCCAGGAAAGCCAGACTCCTGTGCCTCTGGCCCCTGTCACAATGGTGGCACTTGCTTTCACTACATTGGCAAATACAAGTGTGACTGCCCTCCAGGCTTCTCTGGGCGGCACTGCGAGATAGGTAAGGTGGGTGCAGCCAGGGATGCTCCCCTGAGCACATGTGGAAACTTCACCAAGGGGCAGAGCTGGGCTGGGAGGGGCGAGAGGTGGGCTGGCACAGGAAGCAGGTCACCTCCACACAACACAGAGGACCTCAAGAGAAACGTGGTGAGAGGGGTCTTCTGTGTCCTTGCAGCCCCCTCCCCCTGCTTCCGGAGCCCATGCTTGAATGGGGGCACCTGTGAGGATCGAGGAGCAGATTTCTTCTGCCACTGCCAGCCAGGGTATACAGGACACCGGTGTCAGGCAGGTGAGAGCCAGGTGGGTGGGCTGGGAGCATGGCATCTTTTCCAGATCCCCTAAGAACTGGGCAGGGTAGGGATGGCGTCCTACCTATCTGCTGCTGTGACACAGTGCCACCATGGCCAAGGCAACTTATAGATGAGTTTATTGGGGACTTACAGCTCAGAGGGTGAGCCCGTGACCATCACGGCAGGGGGCATGGCAGCAGGCAGACACGGTGCTGGAGCAGAAGCTACAGCTTACCTCCCAATGTACAAGCATGAGTCAGAAAGAGAAAGCTAAGCGGAATGCATTGGCTTTTGAAACCTCAAAGCCTGCCTCCAGTGATACAAACTCTACCAAAGTCACACCTTCTAATCCTTCCCTAAAGTCCCACCAGCTGGAGACCAGGTGTTGAAGTATATGAGCCTATGGGAGCCATTCTCATTCAAAGGACTGTGCGAGAGGGAAAATCAGTGTCAGCTCACGGAAGCCAAACCCTGTCCCCTTGAGCAGGTGGTGTAGAAGCCAGGCGCCCTGGTCACATAGGAGAATAGAGATGGGACTAAGTGGGCCAGCTGGTGCTCAGGAAATGCTGGTGCTCTCTTGCAGAGGTGGACTGTGGTCGCCCTGAGGAGGTGAAGCACGCTACCATGCGCTTCAATGGAACTCACGTGGGCTCAGTGGCCCTGTACACATGTGACCGTGGCTTCAGCCCGAGTGCCCTCAGCCATATGCGCATCTGCCAGCCACAAGGTGTCTGGAGCCAGCCTCCCCAGTGCATTGGTGATTCTGTGGGCCCTCAGGGATGGGTGGGAGGGCCAACATCTTTCTCTCGCAGCCATATGAAATTATACAGAGCATGCACACCCACCCACCCCCTATTTCCTCTCTGTAAATGGAGGCTGTGCATCCTGTGGTGACAGGGATGATTGCTATCAGCTTTGTTCTGGGCCTTTTGTCCTCAGAGCAACCAAGAGCAGATCAGACAGCTACAGACCCATATTGCAGATAAAGCAGCTGAGTCCAAGACTTAATCCAAGGGCTGGGGCCTAAGAAGCGGATGGATTTCAGTTCAGGACCCCACCTAGACCTGTGAAATCAAGCTGCACTTAAAAAAATCGTAGCCCCCCACATATGCACTGGAGGAGTGCTTTTCCAGACGGCATCCTCTCCATAGTCCCAGCCATGGCTCTGTCCTGGAGACAGGAACATTCTCTCTGAAACACTAGAGCTGTAAAGTGCATAGCATCAAGCCTGAGCGTGCAGCTCTGCCGTCAGGAACTGTGTGATCATAACACAGATCTCATGAAACATGCACAGGGTCAGCACCTATGACAATTGCCATTTCCCAAATTCCCAGAGAAGCCCAACCCACTGTGTGGCCCCACCAAGACAAAGACTTCTGCAGAGGGCCACCCGGCCTTGGGCGTCTGTCCTCTACCCGGGCTTGGGCGTCTGTCCTCCACCTGGCCTTGGGCGTCTGTCCTCCACTCCTGCCCTCCCAAGCCCCATGGTACTCAGGAGAGTGCATCTCTCTGTTCCACTTCTCCTCAACGTGTTGCCAGGTGTGGTACCCTGAAGAGGAGGGGGCTCCAGGAAGGAAGGGAGACCCTGAGAAGCACAGCCTCCAAAAGCAGTGATGGGTGTCCACATAGCAGCTGACACTGGAGACAGAAATACAGAAGATGGCCAAACAGCACAAAAGGATATCCATCTACTATGCACATTTTATAATTGCCACATGGCACAAAAGGACTGTCTACTGTGTACATTTTATATCGCACCATATGTAGTGACGGTATGCAAAAGTTCACATGGCATTGGCCATGTGCAAGGAGATCAGTCAGTAAGCTGTGCTGTAAAAACAAGTCGAAAGACGAGACTTTAAACCATCACAGTTGAAGTAACCGGCACAATTTGTAAGAGGATGTTGATGAAGAATTATTCGGTGAGCTGAAAGACAGTTGGAAGAGCTTCTCCGGAAAGAGGAGGAACAGGCTGTATAGGAAAGAAAGTGAAGAGTCTGACCTATAACATCAGGAGCAGGCAGCTCAGCCAGGCTGCAGGCAGAGAACGGAGAACAGGCAGGAAATGCCCCTCTGTGGTCTGTACTGTGTTTGTTTACAGTCTGCCTGAGGAACCAGAAATTACAACACATAATCTAGAAAAGAAATGATTGAAACAGATTTACAGATGCCCCAGATGTTGGAGCTCAAATGCAAGGATTTTAAAATGCCACTATAAAAATATTCAAATAAAGAAAACCCAAATGAATGAGAGAATAAAGAAATGTAAATGGCAAAATAGAGACTCTAGACTGAAAATGCAGTTAGGTAATTACTGGAATAGGCTGGATTAAACCAGATTTCCAACAGAATGGATACAATAGAGAAAAATGACAGTATAACAAAATTATATAAACTGCAAGTCAGGGAGAAAATAATTTTAAATGAACTGAATATTGTGAATATTGTGAACTAAATTGTTGAGAATAGAATTGCCTTAATTCCAAACTAGACAGACTTTATAAAATGTGAAATTATAAGCTAATATTCCTGAGGACAAAGACAAAAAAACTTTAATGAAATATTACTAAATCAAAGGCCAAGAACCCGTTGCTGGAGGGACTATAAGTTTCCAGAAACGCTTGGAAATAATTGGGCAATTTGCTGTTGACTGTCAATACAGCCTATGACTCAGCAATGCCATTTCCTGGTAAACCTAAGAAACTGACCCGTCTACACCAGGATATTCAGAGAACCTCTACAGCCGCAGCTCTTGTAGTTACCAGAAAAGGGGGGGGTCTAGAACCAACACAAGTGCTCAGCAAATAAGCGAGGATGAAATATGCTATGAGCAACTATGGAGCATCAAACAGCAGGGAAAGTGGTGAACCACGGGGGCCCGCAACAATACGGAGGCCTCCCACTAATGAAATGTTCGGTGAGAAGCAGTACCCATCATGGCACTCTGTCAATGAAGCTCGAAGTAACGAAAACAAGGCCATGTCTTGTTTAGGCGATTCAGAATTTTAAGAAATTATTTTAGGGCTGGGAATGGTGGTGCGAACCTTTAATCTCAATACTCCAGAGACAGAGGCAAGAGGATCTCTATGAGTTCAAGGCCAGCCTAGTTTACAAAAGCTTATTGGGCTAGCCATGGCTACATAGTGAAATCCCGACTCCAAAAATGAGTTTTAAAAAGAATTTTTAAAGCGACAAAGAAATGACAGATGCAGGTGTCGGGTGACCCGTAAGCTGTCCCTGGACAGGCCGAGCTTGTCCCAGAGCCCTGAATATCACTCTGGCTTCTGGTCCCAGCCCTGCCAGTCATCACATTCAATTCCTTTTTAAAAGTAACATTTAGATCGTATGTGTATTTTACATTTTGTGTGTATGAGTGTTTTGCCTGCACTTGCGTATGTATATCATGTGTGTACCTGAAGAGGACACTGGATCCTCTGGAGTTGGAGTTACAGAGCCACCGTGTGGGTGCTGGGGGTCAAACCTGGGTCCTCTGCGAGAGCAATGGGTGCCTGTAAGCACGGAGGTACCTCCCCAGGCCCCGCCATCTATTCACTTGTCAGGTGTCACATTAGACTTTTCTCAAATCAAACATTCACATTCAGGCACACAACTTCCGGTTTCAAAGCAGCATATGGCGAATCTTGTAAAGCTACAGACTGTCCCCCAGACATGCTAGTTTCACACATGTGCGCTAGCCACAGAAATAGAGCGGTTGGACATCAGGCATTTCATTTCCTGCCAAACCTTGGAGGCTGTGGGTCTAGAGGGGCCTTCTGAGAGTCTTGAATGGTTCAAAAGCAACCGCAGTCATTTTGTTGATATGAGCCAGGCTTGAGACCTCCAGGGATAACCCTGATTTGGCCTCTGAGTATCAGCTGTTGTGAACTTGTCCAGAGACCTCAGCGCTACTTCATATCCATCTGCATCTAGAGTAATAATGGCCACCTTGCTTTGTTCTTGGGATCTCTCCTTAGAAGTAGATGAGTGCCAGTCTCAGCCGTGTCTGCATGGAGGCTCCTGCCAGGATCGCGCTGCTGGTTACCAGTGCCTCTGCAGCCCGGGGTATGAAGGAGCCCACTGTGAGCTAGGTAAGAGGTTTGCTCAGATCACTGTGGCTCCCAAGCATCGCCACCTTGTTCCTCCATCCCTTCCCTTGGACATCTAAATAACCATCTAAATAACTGCCCCGTTCACCGCTTGCTCTCTTAGGGCCATTCTGGTGGCCAGGATAGGTTTAAAATTTTCCTCTCCCCTCCTGCCCTGGAGACATCTGAAAATCACTGGCCTAGCAATCAACCCAGGCCTGGAGGTAGGCAGAGAATATGGGCAGATCACAGCCCTTGACCCCTGGAGAGAGCAGAGGCCTGACCAGTATATGTCAGGGGGAGATCAGCATCCTCGTGCCTGTTAAGCCCTGAAACAGAGACAGCGGCTGCAGGAAGGGCGAAGTCCAGGGGCTGTCTCCAGGTGTCTCCAGTGCTGGAGAACATTCAAGCATGGAGGACAGGAGCAGCGGCCAGGCTGTCGGGGTTGAAAATGGGCAGCATGTCAACCAAGGAGGAACAAGTGTAGAGGACAGAAGAAAGGCTGTGGTCCAAGGTTGAGACCCAGGGGCTGATCGTCAGGGAGCAATCAGAATCCTGGGGGGCATGCAGGGAGCTCCAACATGAGCCAGTGCACCCCCTGTCTATGCAGAGACAGACGAGTGCCAAGCACAGCCCTGCAGGAATGGAGGCTCCTGCAGGAACCTCCCCGGGGCCTTCATCTGCCAGTGCCCTGAAGGGTTCACTGGAGGCCACTGTGAAACAGGTAGGGTCCTTTCAGGTGGGTCCCTCATAACCAGGGCTGCTGGGAGATCTGAGGGCAGCCAGGAGCCATACTCTTGCTGGACCCAGGGAAAGAACCCCCCAAGGCTGTGGTGACCTGGAGGGAGGAAGGAAAGTGGGCAGGGGGGACAGGGGCCCCTGAGAGCCCCTCCTACCCACAGGTGCGCCATACCCCGCTCCTGGCCATTGCTCCTTGCCTCCCCCTATCCCTTCTTCCCGCTGTCCTCTCCTCCCTCCCCCAGAGTCCCTCCCTGCAGCTCGGGCCAACCCTTTGGGTGTTCTCCAGAGGTGGACGCCTGTGCCTCCAGCCCCTGCCAGCACGGAGGCCGGTGCGAGGACGGTGGTGGGGCCTACCTGTGTGTGTGTCCAGAGGGCTTCTTTGGCTACCACTGCGAGACAGGTAGGATCTCAGGCCTAGCTCACTGAGGGCCCTTCCCTGGCCCTCACCTTCCTCCACTTCCAGGAACACATGCTCAGTCCATAGCTCTGCATCTCCCTTAACTGGCTCTGCTGTCCCTGGATAGGCCGAGCTTGTCCCCAGAGCCCTGCGCCCCCTGTCCTTTCTGTGAAAAACCCTTTTCCCCATTAGCACATGGTCCGTCCCTCAACCAGGCGCTCCCTGGCATTGGCACAGGTGCCGACAGCAGTTTTTACCTGCTCATCACTGCTCTCAGCACCACAGTACTCACCGTCTAGAATAATCTCTGTCTCAGCCTGAGACGGAGCTCCCACCAACCTAGAGCCAAACTTGTTTTGGCCGTGCAATGCCTGGCAGGTAGCCCTGAGCTATGCAAGGCACAGAGAGACCATGACTCCACTACACTCCTCCCCGACCCACACCACCCTTGTAGCAAGAGGCCTAGGTACAAACAAACAAGCTAACAGTTCCCCTCCTCACTGCTATTTCTCCCCCCCCCCCAGTGAGTGACCCCTGCTTCTCTAGCCCCTGTGGGGGCCGCGGCTACTGCTTGGCCAGCAACGGGTCCCACAGCTGTACCTGCAAAGTGGGCTACACAGGCAAAGACTGCACCAAAGGTGAGGGCCAGGAGCTCCGGGAAGGGCATGGAGGAACAAGGGGCCAGAAGGTAGGCCAGGGCCAAGCGGGAAAGATGGGCAGACCGCTGCTGACAGGTCCCCTCACCAACTCATGTGGAAACACACACCTCCAAGGGCCATGCAGCCCAAATGAGAAGGCTCCCTGCCAGCAGTGGCCTCGGTGACCAGGGCCCAGACCCTATCTAGGTGGCTTGACTGGGAGCGACTCCTCCATGCTTAAAGTCTAACCCTGGCACTTCCTTTGTGTTTGGTGACAATCCCGAAGAGCTCCTCCCACCAACAGCTCTCAGGGTAGAGAGGGTAGAGGAGAGCGGGGTCTCCATCTCCTGGAGCCCACCTGAGGGCACCATGGCCAGACAGGTGCTGGACGGCTATGCAGTCACCTACGCCTCCTCGGACGGATCTTCCCGGCGCACAGACTTCGTGGACCGCAGCCGCTCCTCTCACCAGCTGCGGGCTCTAGCAGCCGGCCGGGCCTACAACATCTCCGTTTTCTCAGTCAAGCGAAACACCAACCTCAAAAACGACATCAGCAGACCTGTGGCACTGCTCGCCCGGACCCGTGAGTTCCTGAAGGTGGCCTGGCCACCGCTGCCTAGGAGAGGAGTCTGTCCCTAGCCACGGCTCAGCAGACATCTCTGGGTGGGGCTGCCCTTCCTGTAGGGAAGGACACAGTAACCAGAAGGGTAGACCAGAGAAGGGACTGGGTAGAAAGGAGCAGGCCGTGGGCTGGGCAGGGAGGAGCAGGAGGTGGGGCATCAACTAAGCATCCTGTTGCCCGGCAGGACCCCGTCCTATTGAAGACTTCCATGTCACCAATGTTTCAGCCAACGCCATCTCAGTGCAGTGGGCTCTGCACAGGATCCAGCATGTTACTGTCAGCAGGGTCCGAGTGTCCGTCCTCCACCCTGAGGCCTCTGTGGCCCAGGCCACTGAGGTGGACAGAAGTGTGGACCGAGTCACATTTGGGTAAGAGGAGATTGGGAACACGGGGGCCCAGAGTGTTCTTTGTGTATCTGCACACTGACCATCTTTCACCTGAGTGGGGGCTGGGGCCTGAGTGAGCCAGCCTCACTGGGGACATGTGTGTGTGTGTGTGCGTGTGCACGTATGTGCATGTGTGTGCATGTGTGTATGTGGATGTGCATGTGTGTGCACGTATGTGCATGTGTGTGTATGCACTCATGTATAAGTATGTATGTTGTCCTGCCTGCCTAGCCCCAAGCCACTACAAAGAGCAGGATCCCAGAAAGCATAACAAAGCCCTAAAATGGAGGGCCATAGTTATTATATCCTTCACAGAACTGTCAAACACTTTTTAAAATTTTTAGATTGACTTACTTAATCTTATGTGCATGAGTGTTTTGCTGTCATGAGTATCTGGATGTGTGTGTACCTTGTGCCACAGAGGTGCCCTGGAGCTGGAGTTACAGACAGTTATAAACTGCTATCTGGGCACTGGGAATAGAGCCCAGGCCATCTGCAAGAACAAGCTCCCTTAACCACTGAGCCCCTCAAGGCCACTTTCCTAAGCTTCGCGTTCCTTCTTGCAAACCAGTCAGCCAACTGTGCTGGGGACAGACAGTCAGACAGCTGTGCTGGGGACAGACGAGTCAGACAGCTGTGCTGGGGACAGACTGGTCAGACAGCTGTGCTGGGACAGACGAGTCAGACAGCTGTGCTGGGGACAGACAGTCAGACAGCTGTGCTGGGGACAGACAGTCAGACAGCTGTGCTGGGGACAGACGAGTCAGACAGCTGTGCTGGGGACAGACAGTCAGACAGCTGTGCTGGGGACAGACAGTCAGACAGCTGTGCTGGGGACAGACAGTCAGACAGCTGTGCTGGGGACAGACAGTCAGACAGCTGTGCTGGGGACAGACAGTCAGACAGCTGTGCTGGGG
The DNA here is from genome assembly GCA_030556225.1 of Cricetiscus sungorus. Classification (NCBI taxonomy): domain Eukaryota; kingdom Metazoa; phylum Chordata; class Mammalia; order Rodentia; family Cricetidae; genus Cricetiscus; species Cricetiscus sungorus. The sequence continues at coordinate 15,470,314 of JANBXA010000328.1, read as the reverse complement.
ACAGACAGTCAGACAGCTAGCTGTGCTGGGGACAGGCTGCCTCCCTGGGTTCCTGTCAGTTCCTTCGCAGACCTTCTGTCTCTTCAATCCATTTGTTTATTACTGCTCTCTTGTATCTCCCTTTCAGTCATGGCCTGACCCCCAAGGCTGCCGCTTCCGTCTCTGTCTAGTAGACCTGCATCACATCTCCTGAAGCGGCTTCTCTTCCCTTTGAATGTACCAGACTTCCATCACCTCTTAGTGATTTTGTGTTTCATTAAAACCGGGTATTTGAACCAGATGATGCAGACCTCTAGGATTTTGTTTAGGTTTTAATTTTTTTCTTATCGTAAGCTATCTCTGAGAAGGTCAGCCCATGTCATCGGACCCTTGGCTTGCAGAGTCCCTTTCCATTTTCTCTGGATGTGCCGCTGGCATTGGAATACCCTGTTCCTTAACAGGAAGAAAAGAACATTGAAGCTGGCAGAAGGACACTGGCTTTTGAATTCTCAGTGTTGCATCACTGGGTGGGACGGGACGAGCAACAGTGAAGGGGGGCAGCACTGTGGCCTCCACATCCTCTGTGGTCAGAAGCAGCACGTGGGGACCCTGACACTGAGAGTGAGGTTCCTTCTGTCCTTCCAGAATCCTGGCAGGTTGCCTAAAATCCAGACTATGGCAAGGACATTACATGGGTCTACACAGACTTTTCCAAGTTGTCCCATTTCTGAACCTCTCGTCTGAACATGTCTTCTGTGCTGTGTCCAGACCCTTCTGTCTTCTCACTAGAGAGTGAAGGGACTTCCCATCCTGGAGCACTACAGTCTAAGGACTGACTACTGATCTGCCCCTCATGGGGGTGGTCTGGACCACTAGCAGCAAATCCCCCTCCTCCTGGTCATACAGAGCTAGCCACAGGCTCCCTAGATGTCCCTCTCCTCCTTACCCCTCTGGCAGGGATCTGCAACCAGGAAGAAGATACATTGTGCGTCTAACCACCCTCAGTGGGCCTGGAGGAGCTGAATCCCCTACCGAGAGCCTGGCCTCAGCACCACTGAACGTGTGGACCCGTAAGTAGACAGGCACAGTCTCTGCCTGCAGTCCTCTCTCGCACGTGGTGCCCTCCTGGCATCCTATCCTTTCCAAGTGTCCTTATATTATAAACCCAGCCCTGAGATCTCTTCACTGAGGGAGAAACCCTCTGCCAGAGACATTGTCCAAGATTGCCCCAGCAGCTGAGTACACCAAGGCATCCTCAGTATGTGCCCCCTGGAACACTTCAGGGTCCACGGAGCAAGCTGGGATGAGGACACGCAGGCTTTAGGGCCATGTGCTCGGCCACTCTAGCTACACTTCTTGGCGTTACACATGCTCTTTCCATGTCATGGATTGTGAGAAGGGAGTCCATGAGCAGTGGCAGTTGGTGACGCAGAGATGACGAGTGAGGACAACTCTACGCCTCCCACACTCGGGACTGCCCATCTGTGGCCCTCAGACACTTGAGGAGACATGTTGGATGTGTGACCTAAGCTCTGTATACAATTTTCCATGCTCCCCCAGGGTGGCAGTGTCAACAGTACCCAAGGCTGGTTTCAGACGCAGCCTCCAATCCCTCTCAGATCTTGGGTGATGTTTCACCAGATGCATTTGACCTGACTTACACTTCCTCCTCCTTCTATTCATTCCTCATTCAGGGCCTTTGCCTCCAGCAAACCTGACTGCCTCTCGGGTCACAGCCACCTCTGCCCACGTGGTCTGGGACACCCCCACTCCAGGAATCTCTCTGGAGGCTTATGTCATCAATGTGACCACCAGCCAGAACACCAAGAGCCGCTACATCCCCAATGGGAAGCTGGTGTCCTACACAGTGCGTGACCTGCTGCCAGGCCGGCGGTACCAGCTCTCGGTTACGGCCGTGCAGAGCACAGAGCAGGGCCAGCTGCACAGTGAGCCTGCCCACCTCTACATCATCACCTGTGAGTCCCGTGACAGGAGACGGCTGGTGGTTGTTCAAATCCACAGCCGCTGACTGCCGCTCCTGGGGTGTGGTGGCAAAGACAACTGTCGAGGGCCGTCCCTGGGGATAGAGACATGGGCATAAGAAAGGAGGCTTTTTACCCGTGGGTAAGGAAGGACAATTGACAGCACTGGCAAACCGGAAATGTGTATTTGTCAAGCCTCATCTTACACTGGTTCACCAGTCTAACCCCAGGCAGGCTTAGCAGCACATGCAGGACCTCACCCTGAAAGAGCTACCAAGCAGGCAGCAAGGAAGAGGCCCAGGTCTGCCCAAAAGGGGCCGCTGCAGATGAGCGCGGGAGAGAGGGGCCAGAGACCACTAGTGGCTTGGGAGTCAGGAAGGGCACAAGCAAAAAGCTTGGGTGTAGTCATGTTAAGGATCTTAGTCTGTTCCCAAGGGTGACAGGGCACCCTGCCGGAACCCACCAGCATCCCATATGCCCTTTATTATGTTTTCAAACCTCACACGGAGTGTGCGAAAAGTCTGAGTAGTGCTGAACGCTGTGAGAAGATGAGCAGAGGTGCACGGGGCAGACAGCAGGTTCTAAAGCAGGGCCAGTGGCTCTCCAAGAGAGTGGGCTCCAATGCCAGCCTTCCTAGGCCCCTCCTCCTCCCTCCTCCCAGCCCAGGCGGCTGCTTTGTGAACACAAGAGTGAATACAATGCCTGTGTGCTATGCTAACTCTCAGTCCCAACCCTGCCATTCTACCAGCTGGGCTCCATACCCACCCTGTGAGCCCGTCAGTACAACTAAATCAGAGTTAGGATGCGGCAGATAAACTCTCAGTCCCAACCCTGCCATTCTACCAGCTGGGCTCCATACCCACCCTGTGAGCCCGTCAGTACAACTAAATCAGAGTTAGGATGCGGCAGATAAACTCTCAGTCCCAACCCTGCCATTCTACCAGCTGGGCTCCATACCCACCCTGTGAGCCTGTCAGTACAACTAAATCAGAGTTAGGATGCGGCAGATAAAAGGATATAGCAGGTGACACGGGCTTCTTGGGCAACAAGCACCCGTCTCTGCCCTCACCTAAGCAGGGCCGGGTGTGGTCCTCCACTCTCCTGCAGTAGAGGCAGAGACAGGAACACCAGGCACCCTAGCTGGTGGCTACTTCTCCTTCCCTTATTGCAGCCTCCAGGGATGGCACTGACAGACGTTGGCACCAGGGAGGACACCACCTACGGATGCTCAGAAATAGACCAGCCCCTGTGCGCCTGCCAGAGCTGAGCCTGCTCAATGACCACAGTGCCCCTGAAACACCAACTCAGCCACCCAGGTACACACGCTGGCCCCAGCTCTGGGTTCCCACGCTGTGCTCAACCCATGACCCTCCTACCCTGTCTGCAGGTTCTCGGAGCTTGTAGATGGAAGAGGAAGAGTGAGTGCCAGGTTTGGTGGCTTGCCCAGCAGATCGGTCACCGTGAGATCACGTGAGTATTGCACACTTCCTGGCACCAACTTGGAAGCCAAGCCTAGTGGCTTCACTGCCCTTGCCCCCAGCATAAAAAATGCTGAGGTCCTTAAAGGCTGGGTTTAGAGACTGCACTAGCCAGTCAGTCATGACTTATCCAGCAACCTCAATCCTGACCACGTGTGAGGTTTTAGACATCTAGGGTAGCAGGAAAGGTGCCCATCCACAATGGAAGGGTAAGGGGTACTCCAAGAGTCCGCCTGTAAGAGGCCAGGCACCTAACCTCATCAGATTCCCCAGCTCTGTGGAGAATGAGAGTGTTCGAGGGTGGAGAGCAGAGGGCATGAATAGAGAGCGGAGGAGCAGCAGGAAGCAGAGGTCCAAGCCTGGTTTGTGAGACAGGGGGCGCCTGCTGGTGGACAGGCTTAACTGTGGAGTACCAAGGCAGGGACATCAGACTTGCAGACAAGGAGCCAACAGCAAACGCCTATGGGCAGAGATAAGTTCCGTAGAGATGACCTGCAGCCAAGAGCCCTGCCTGCTGAGAAGGAAGAAAGGCACACACCAGAGAGCGGGGCTTGGGGAGGGAGAGTATAGACGGAGTTTCTGTCCCGCCTGGTCCCACAGCCACTTTAGCCCCAAATAAGCACACTGAGACTGATATTAATTAGAAACTGTTGGCCAATGGCTTAGGCTTCTTACTGGCTAGCTCTCTCTTATTATTAACCCATTTCTATTAATCTATGTATTACCACGAGGCTGTGGCTTACCCTTAACCCAGCATGTTACTCCTCCGGCAGCCACATGGCTTCTCTCTTCTGTGGCTTCTGTCTGCCTTCCTCTCCCCAGTATTCTCTGTCTGTCGTCTCGTAGCCCTGCCTATACTTCCTGCCGGCTACTGGCCAATCAGTGTTTTATTCATCAACCAATAAGAGAAACATATACACAGAGGGACATCCCCCATCAGGAGAGAGCCCCACACCCCAGCTGTGCAGCAGTGAGGCCCTTAGGAAGCAGCTCCAGGAAAGTACAAAGCCTGACTTTCAGAGGGGCGGTGAGGGTAAGACCCAGCCTCCCCGGCCGGGGGATCACAGTACGCTTTGGCAGTGTGTGGGATCAATGGGTGGGCCAGCAGGGATGGGCCTAGGCATGAAGCAAGAACAATGTGGTCACCCTTAGCTTCTCCTAGAACCCACCACTCTGGCACCACTCAAGAGCACAGAGGAGGCCCCTGAGCAGGTCCGCCTGGCCCTCCAGCTACCCAAGAACAGCAGCAAGAACACAGAAAGTAAGTGTTGGGGGCATGGGGGCAGCTACTTTCATAGCTCCATCGTGAGAAATACCACAGTGGGAAGGTAGGGACAGTTGGGCACCCCATCCGGGTCACAGTCCTCTGTTTCATGAGAGTGGCCAGAGAATAGGTCAACCCAGGGTCCATCTTGGAAAGACTAGCCCATGCTGCCTCTTTCCAGTAGTTACCCACACCTCGCCCAGCACCCACCCTGGGGACCCACGTCAGGCCACTCAGCGTCACTTCATAGAAGAGGTGGTGAGTCAGAAAGGTGAATCAGTGACGAGTTCCCACTGAGCAAACCCTGCCTTGAGGGATGCCCCCCCCACAAGTTTGGTACCCCGCAGGGCTACTCAGGCTGCACTGTCTAGTCAGCTAGCTGTCCCTGCATAGTACCGGGTGTGTTTTCAGCACCTCTCGGCAAACAGCTAGCAGCACAAGCTGATGCCTGCTTCTTCAACTGTCAGACTCTCGCTCTACCCCCCCCCAATCCCTCTATGGATTGTGGGTTAGAGTTTCCTAGGGCCCAGAGGTCCTTTCTCCTTCCAATTCACATCAGGGACTTAGATTGTGTTCGCCTAGCCCCAAAGAAGACCCGAGTACTTATAAAGTATAACCTTCAAGGTAACCTCACCTGAAAACGCTGCCTTCCAAAGACATCTGTCCCTAGCAAGAGCACTTACAGCACCAGAGGTACATTTGCAAACAGATCTCTGAGTTAAAATATTCTCCCTGACCTGGGGGCACCTGTACCAGCTCCTGACCCTATGCGCACGGGAGGATGGTTGTGCACACTACAGCATTGAGGATTAGTTACCATAGTTTGTTCTGGGCGAAGACTCACTGAATAATGTGTGTATCAGCCCATTTTAGTCCCTTCATGAAGTCCAAAACGGGAGAGGTGTGGGTTCAGCCTCCTGGGTTCTATCACAAGAGAAATCCAAGGTGACTGTAGAACTGGCCGCAAGGCCACTGTCACCCTACAGTGCAGTAAATTCAGTGATAGCACATAAGTCTGCTGACCTCCACACATGTGCCATAGCATATGTGTTCACACACATGTACTCATGTGACATTTTAAAGACTGACACTGGGGGTTGGAGAGATGGCCCCATGTTAAGGGCTCTCGCTGCTCTTACAAAGGACCCAGGTTAGGTTCCCAGCATCCACACAGCAGTTAACAACCATCACATCTGCTCCCGGGCTTCTGGTGCCCTCTGCTGGTCTCTGTGGGCACTGCATAAATGTAGTACACATACTTAATGCAGGCAAAACACTTGATACACACAAAATCCTTAATTTTTTAAAAGTATAAATAAAAATTGACAGTGGTGATGGATGCATGTCAGTGAGTATGCTAGGAAGCTATGAATATTTTATGATCTATATAACCTCAGTAAGTCTTCTTTGAAGAAGTAAAAAGAATGAGATGAGAAATGAGAATATATTTTTCTTATGTTTAAATATAAATCAAACAGCGAGTTATCCGAGGGAGGGAGGAGGGAACGGGACATGAGTGGCTTCTCTGGATATATCTATCTCCTTTGATAATTTTGACTTTAGAACCAAAAAAAAACAATGTTTATAAAACAAAGTCAACACCAAAGGCTGGAAACAGAAGCCAACGGAGCCGCTTACGGTGGCGTCTGCTTCCTCCTACACGGCCCTGGTGCTGTCTGAAAAAACGCCAGGCGTGCTGTAGGAGAGGAGTATGGAGAAACAAAAACACAAGACTAGGAAGTCAAAGCTCCCTCTGTCTCCCCCAGGGTTTCTCTGTACAGCCCAGCCTGCCCTCTAACTTGTGATCCTTCTGCCTCGGTTTCCCAAGTGGGGTTACAAGCAAGTGCCACCATACCTGCCCTGCCGAGGCCTGCGGAAGCAGGCTGCCTCACTCTGATGGTCACTGGGTCATACCTGCCTTGCTTAGTTGGTTTTTTTTAAAGCCTAATGCCCTGCTTTTGTTCACTGGGAAGGCCTTAGGCAGGACTGCCCAAGGCAGACTCTCGGCTCCGGACATGTGTCCATGGACATGGGGAAACTGTCGTTCAGAGACCAAGGCAGGATAAAAACTAAGCCCAGAACACACCGTGTAAAACATAAGATCAGCAGGACTGCGTTCACTGACCGGAGAGCGTTCTCCAGCCTGAAACCAAGAACACTAACGACAGCTGTGTTCTGGCACTGGGCCAGATCATCAGGAGACACAGCCGGCAGTGCCACAGGCCTCCCTGGCCCCTGAAGATGACCCTGCCTTCCTGTTTCCAGGTGCCCCTGGCGGCTGTTCAGAAGGTGCCTGTCAGAATGGAGGCACCTGTGTGCCAGGTGCCAAAGCTCACAGCTGTGACTGCAGGCCTGGGTTCAAAGGAAGACACTGTGAGCTTGGTGAGTCAGAGCTGGCTGTCCCCAAGGGTAAGCTCCAATCTGTGAGCTTACAAGGCAGGGACCCAAGAGGGCTCAGGGAGGAAGGACGGTGGGTGTGGGACCTCAGAGATAGACCATGAGCCACAAGAGACAGAGCAATGCGCACGCACTGGTTGAAAAGCTCTGCCCATAGCAGAGCCTGGGAAGCCAAGAACAGGGATGGTGATCCAAAGGCAACACCTTAGGAGCCAGATTGATGGAGAGAGGGAACACATTCAGACTGGGGACCAAATGTGTTAGAACTTCCCACAAAGATACCAAATAACCCTAAGGCCACAGGAGCCTTGAGGAAAGCCAGCCTGCAGACACTGAGTCCCCTGAGGCAAGACCCCACACCCAGAAAGTAGCTGGCACAGATTCCCAGGCTCACACAGGCTGCAGGGCTCGCTCTCCCTCAGGCAAAGCTCTGCCTTGAGAGGCAGAAACGGCCTCCTCCTGAGGACCGGCCTTTCTTTTTCCTTTGTGCTGTAGCCTGTGAAAAAGTGCCCCGCCCCTGCACACGGCTGTTCTCCGAGACGAAGTCATTCCCTGTCTGGGAAGGAGATGTCTGCCACCATGTGTAAGTCAGCTCTGCCTCTGCCTTTGTGCCCTGGGGTGGTGTCCTTATTGACTGAGGAGGGACCGAGACTGCAGACACTGGCTTTGACCAGCTCTGACTGGCTAACTCCCATGCTCGGAAGCCTGCACATAATTCCAGGACCTGACTCTTGTTCCCCTAAAGCCCAGAAATCAAACAGCACATGAGACTGCCAGTCCCACCTCTATTATTAACCCAGCACGATGTGTCTGTGGGCAAATTACCCCTGCCTCAGTTTCTCCACCTGGTCCAGGGAGGAAGGACTTCTTATTGCCTCTCTTGAGATCCTACTTGCTGTAGCATGTGATGACTCTGGGTCACTGTGTCCGAGGGCCTGATGTGTCAGGTTATTCCAGGCACTCAGGGAGCCAGGCACTAGTGCCTTAGATAAGGACAGTCATAGCAAGAGCACATCTGCATTTACAGCAGTAAGTGTCACAGTGCTGTCAGCCATTTATTGTTATTCAATGCTGAAGATCTTGCTTTTCTAACACTCACCATCTGGTATCAGATTCCTTCCCTGGAAAACTTAACTGGAACATTTCTGAGGACACAGATTCACAGATGATGGTCCTCATCTCTCATCTGTCTGAAAAGTTTTTCGTCTCAGCCTCACTTGGGGCATAAATATTTGCTAAATATAGGATTATTGGTTGACAGTTAAGATTCTCGTTTCATCACTTCAGGTTAGAGTTATCATTGTGACAACATAGTTGGCACAAACAGTGTAAAAGGCAGGGTTTATTTTGACTCACGGTTACAGAGGTTTCAGGCCATGATGGCAGAGGTCAAGGTGAAGTAGGAGAGATCATGGCATGGCAGAGGATACCTGTGCTTCTTGGCTTTCCCCGTTAGACACTTGCATTGTGTGCTGGCCCCAGTGGGTGGGATCGTGCCAGCCATGCCATGACAGCCTTCTCAGTGCTGTCGGTCAACATCCCCAGACACAACCAAGGATGCTCCTTCCCACCCTCTGTGCTTCTCGTGCCTTCAAGTTGACAGGATTGGCCCTGTCACCACCCCTTCGCCTTCTCCACTCCTGTGGCTCCTTTTCTGTCTTCTCTTTATTGCGGTTTTTGTCCAAATTGATCATGCGCTTTGGTTTGGAAATTGTATATTTTCATTCCCTGAATTATTTTTTTGTGTATTTATTTATTTATAAACTTTTGTAGTCCTGCCTGTCCTGGAACTTGCTAATGTAGACCAGGCTGGCCTCAAACCTCCCGACTGCTGGAATTAAAGGTATGGGACACCACACCCACCCTTCTCTGGAATTCGTTAATCTTGTATTTCTGGAGTTTTGGTTTTTGTCAGATCTGGGTCATTCATTTCATATCTTCTTTGTTCCTCCATTTCTCTTCTCTCCTCCTAGAGTTCAATTATGAATGCATTTGACTAATATTGTCCCTCAGGTCACTGTAGGTCTTTTCGTTGATTTTGAAGCATTGTAAATATATGTAAATATATCTATGCTTCCTGTTGGATAGCTTGTGCTGGTGTGTGTTCAACACCACATAGCTTTTCTTTTGCATCATCTAGTTTATTATTCACCCAATTCAACAGATTCGATTTCAGATACTTGTTGATGGTTGTTTGATTAGCTTTTGGGATTTTGCTGTCTTTTTTTTTTTCCCAAGCTTAAGATTAAACCCACGTCTGCCCAGCAAGTGCTGTGCCACTGAGCAACAGCCCAGCACAGACACTGTGTCTTATCATTGCTATAAGTTCTGTTTAACCTTTCTTTGACCCGCCACCTTTACCTTCATTTTGCTGGTATTCTCTTCTAGCTTGCTAAACATATGGGACAACAGATAGCAGATGCTGCAAGGTTTTCCCCTCACTTCCGAATTGTTTTCTAGTCAACTATTTTTCTCCAGGTTATATATCATATGCGACTCATGTATTTGTTTTGGGGGGTGCTTTTGTTTTTTGGTTCTTATGATTCTTTGGATGTCATATCTTTATCAGATGCTGAACAATATAAATTTCATATCACTGCATGCTAGATTTATTTGAATTCTTTTCAAGAAAGGTATGTTTGTTGTTTTCTGCAGGGCAGGCTTTGATTAGAGTTTGGTACTTTTGAGGATTTGGATGGCTTCAAAGAGGCCTATATCTATTGAGGAAAAATAAGGATCAGGGAAAACAGGTAGGCTGAATAGATGTTTATTCAGGGAGAAATAACTTACGACAGAAACAGATGAATGCCAGCAGGTTCCAGTCCCAAGGATGCATCCGGATGCTTGCTGTCTCGTTCCAGGAAGCAAGAAAGAACCTTGGGGTACCCTACCCCAGACCTAGTTCTCCCAGGTCATGTCCGCACCTGTCCCCACCCCCCCAATGGGCGTGGTCAATGCAACAAGTGTGGACAGTGAATATCTCTCTACATATGTCTAGAGCTAATTTCATTCCCTTCTGTAGCACTGCCTTCCTGGAGTCAAATAAGATCTTACCAGTCTTGGTTCAGGTCAGGCTAGCTGCTCAGGACTCTAGCACTGTGTGTGCACAGCTTGCCTTTCATCACAGACTTCCAGACTGCTCCCCTCTCCACTCCAGAACACCCCTCACAAGCTCCAGCTAGGCCTCTGCCTCTCCACTCCAGCCTGCGTCCTC